>OX155952.1:25471224-26071224 GCA_944548615.1 Micropterix aruncella | reverse complement strand
TATTATTGCCATTTTCAGTATCAATAGCAAATAGCGAGACATCGTTTTCCTGACTAAATTAACTAAGTTATATTTGAGACCTACATTTCTTCCTCAAGATATATTAGTTGGGCTGTCAATGATTGGAAGCGATATCGCAGACAAAATTCGGAGAATAGGGAGAAAATTTTGGATGAAGCCTAGAAACTTACAAATAACACAAAATTTTGCCTTACTTTTTATTTTATTTACTGTCTTTAGTATTGTATTGTAGTGGTTATATTTATGTTTAATAAATTAATATTTTTGGCAGTTTTATGGAGTGTCGGCTCTCCTAGGGTTGAAGCTGCCCCCAGAAATGTAATAATAATATTATGACTCCAGTCGGTGAGTCCGATAGCAGCTATTATACGAGGGTAGATTAAAAAGTTTCCGGAATGGGCAAGAAAACACGTTAATTGAACAGGTTTTTGTTTTTATTTTTCAACATAGTCCCCTTTCAGGGCGATACTTTTTTCCCAGCGGTACTCTAACTTTTTTAAGCCCTCAGAATAATACGGTTTCGGGAACTCTGCAAAATAAGCATTCGTGACGGCGATGTCCTTCTCTCGTTTGACTAGAAGCACTTGCCCTCGAGCCAAGTCTTCATATTTAGGAACAAAAAAAAGTTGCACGGGGCCAGGTCTGGAGAGTACGGGGGATGCGGCATCATCTCGTAGTCCAATTCAACCAATTCGGCCATGGCAATTTGGGTTGAATGGGCCGGAGCATTGTCATGGTGGAACAGCTTTTTTATCCACTGCAAATGAGGCTATTTCTCCTTCAATACGCCGTGGAATTGATCGGCCGCCCAATAAATCACTGTAGTATTGCGCCGCGATCGTTCTTCCCGTCTGCAATAAGTCAATGTGGATCTCACCTTGCGAATCCCTGAAAACGGGGCCCATGACCTTTCCGGCCAATGGGACCGTCTTTGCCTTCTTTGGAGCAGATTCGCCTGGAGAAGTCCACTGTTTCGACTGCTGCTTGGTCTCTGGTGTGTAGTGGTGGATCCATGTTTCATCCACGGTCATGAATCGGCGAAAAAACTCCGTTGGTTTACGCTTCAACATGGCCAAACGCTCCTTCGAAGTGGTCACACGATTTTGCTCATTGTCCAGTCAGCAAACGAGGCACCCATCGTGCGGCAGCTTCCTCATGCCCATATGTTCGCGCACGATATTTTGCACTCGTTCATATGAGATGCCCGTGGCCTCTACTATTTTGCGCAACTTCGCTCGACGATCGGCCAATTTGAGATCATGGACTTAGTCGACTATTACCTCATTTGTGGCCGTTGTTGGACGTCCACTGGGTTCATTTTTGGTGCTCATCCGGCCACGTTTGAACTAGCTCATCCAGAAACAGATAGTCGAAAATGCAGGTGTAGAGGTGCCACGAACTTTATGCAAAATATCTTGTATCTCCGTCGCCGTTTAACCCGTTGAGTATGATACGACCAAATCTGGTTGTGAAACAATTATCCGTTGAGTATGATACGACCAGATCTGGTTCCGCGTTTTTTTCACTTCTTTGACGTTCTCATATTTATTCATAATTATCTAATTGTTTTACAAAATGATATTTCAATATTCTATATTCGAAATTTCAATGCAATCATTGTGCAGTTGTTCTTTTTATGATTGGTGTAGTAGTTTCGTAGTTATAGTACTTTAAGTCGATGTCGCCGAAAATCCTGCAAAAGAGACAGATGCATCCATGAAAATACCCATTTACTCCAAGGGTTAACCTTCCATCCAGAAATATTTAATCACTGCACGAAATTCGATTTTTTCCGTTTTTACAAAAGTGCCTGACTTGGATTCACAAAACGGTCTGGTAAACAAGAAAATTTGACAGCTTTCCTAAAATAGGTTGGTTGTTGCCAACTATCACAACTATTTCGCGATACGTAAGCCATCTTTTTCCCATTCCGGAAACTTTTCAATCTACCCTCGTATGTTGTTCATTTACAAATGGCTCCTCATAACATTGGAAAATAAAATGATTAATCTCATTTACAGGTCGAGGAAAACCGGGTTGGGGGCGCGAGTCCACTAGGCCTCCCTGGTGGCCGAAAGAAGTACCTTGGGCCAACGTACGAATGGACGCAAGAAATGAAGATGAAAAACAAAAGGTTTATATTATTCCTTTAAACTGGTATTTTTCTTTTAACTTCCAAAATTGAACAACGGCGGTAGCACAATCAAATGTACTAAAAAAAATCTCTATTGGAATTGTAAATCCAAAATACCTACTTTCCCATTTTTTGTTACTTCAAATCGGATACAATAAGGGGGAATTCATTAAGGCCCCAATAAATTATTTGAGAGAAATTTACTTTTCCCTTTTGATAAATAATGAAGGCACTTTTGTATGAAGCTTGGCCTAATTACCAATACAAACCACATATAAATGAAACATTATATGTGGTTTAATCCTTATAAGCTTTAATCCTTATTATGGCAACAAGGCACTAAAGTGAGATATATATCTGGCTTACAAGTAATTTGAAAATGAAGTTATTTATACTTTTCTTTAGAACTGTAGCTTGTTTAATTCAAAGCTCCAAACCTTGAAACTAAAACTTTATTTTGTTCTCGGTCTACCTAGGCTGTCTGCTGAAAAGCTGAATCTGAAACTGAATGCGAGTCGTATACATACAGTATAGTCTGGTGAGAGCGAGATGTACGCGCCCATACTGTGAAGTCTCGCTTTCGCTTTCCCTACACCTTACATGACTTTCTCGTCACTGACTGACTTATTCAGCTTGTCTGTTGGCATCCTAAAACATATTTTTGTGTTGTTGTATATCTCGAATGGATGTGTTGAATATCATTTAATCTATTTTGTCCACAAACTTTTGAGGGGAGATATTCAAAGACCGATGATTTTCCTACTGCACATGTGCGCAGAGTCCGTGATCGGGTCGTATTACACAGTATGAACGCACTGTGAGCCATATGAGCGCACTATGAGTCGTTTCAAACCACTGATTGTAAAAAAACAATAACCTGAAGTTTTTGTGATTTTCTAAGCCAAAAAATACAAAAATCTTATACATTTTTTGAAAAACTTCTAAAGCAGATATCTCACTTTCCCATAATAAAAATTGTAGCTTATAACATTTGGTATATATACATGTATGTGCTTTGTTTTAGATATAGTGCCCAAAACTGCCCATATACTCGTAATATAATAACATATAACTTTTTAACATATAATATAATTTTAAAACAGATTTCCTGGACTCATGCGCTGCGCCAGATCGTCATTAACTGCTACAAGTACCATGGAAGAGAAGATCTCCTTCCGGCTTTCACAGAGGAAGACGACAAAGCCGCAACTTTGACGCCGACCTCCGTATGTATCACATGCATATGAAATATTTTTAATTCACTAAAGTCATTTGCTGTTCTCTAATAACTATCCATGTTGTTTATCCCTGTTACGATTCCCCTTGACATGTGTTTTGTACTTTGCACGCTGCTTTTATCAAACGGACTGAAATTTGCTGACTTGTTACTGGATTTATGGGACGGTTGACGTTGACGCGATTGACAACGCGATGACGACACTCCCTAGATGGGTGTGAACGTGGTCAAATTTGGGCACCATTTAAAGTCTGGCGGCACCACCATCATCAGCACGAGCGGAGGCGGTAGCACGCCTACCACAACGCAAGTCTGCATCGATCAGATGACCCTCGCCGATGTCGATGTTTGTATCTTTATTTTATTCATTAGGTATTGTTTAATTGGGCAAGAAAGAAAATGGTCGGCAACACAGCTTGAGGAAAATGTTACTGATTGCCTATTCTTATTTATCCATATTTTTCGGAGATCTGGTTGGCAATGGAAGGGACAACAACTTTGTGGATATCAGATTCATCACTATCAATGAAAGTTATCGAAATGCAGTCAAAGTGGTAAAAACATATCCTGATACTGACGTCCCCTCCGACCACAACCTGTTTATTGACGACCTGAAATGTAAGCTGATAAGGTTACAACTTTAAGCAACTAATAGTTTAAGGTGAAATAGCCGGATGAAGAAGAACGTCTCGACTCCGTAATCTGCGGAATGGTTTTATAAATCTACCACATCCTCGTTTTGAGCGGCGGCTAATAAAAGTTGTTAGAGCCAACACGATAGTTAACATTCAGTAGCGGACATGGCATCAGAAGAAGATCCATATTTTGAAAAAGCCAGCTGTTTTTACCCTTAACTGACAAATCCCCTGAAGATTTGCAAACCGATGATTTTAAAATATCCATTGAAGAGTAATACCATTTTAATTATTTTCACAGATGTCACAATATGCTCCGGCCGTTTTGCAAACGATCACAAATCCCGACGGCACAGTCTCCATAATTCAAGTCGACCCAAATAATCCCATTATCACATTACCCGATGGAACCACCGCGCACGTGCAGGGATTGGCCACGGTACGAGTCTTCCACGATGCGACCGTAACTTTCCGTTCGATCGATATAAAAAAAATATTGAATATTTTAATCGATATTCCAGATTCACAGCACCGACGGCTCGGGAACGGGAACCGTGATGCAGACGATAGAGACGGCGGACGGCCAAACGGTGGCCGTAGATCTCAACACGGTGGCCGAGGCGACTCTCAATCACGACGGCCAGATCATTTTGACCGGCGAAGACGGCCACGGTAATCTTTATAGTAAGACAACATCGACAAGCGAAAGCCTAATGAGAAAACTAATTCTATCATGTATACTTTTCAGGTTACCCGGTATCGGTGAGCGGCGTAATAACGGTCCCGGTGTCGGCGTCCATGTACCAAACGATGGTGGCCAACATACAACAGTTCCAGAGCTCGTCGGGCGCCAACGGGGAGACGTCGGTGTGCGTGACTCCGGTCGTTCAGGTAGCGCAAGAGGCGGGGCGGCCGTTGCGCCGCGCCCCGCGGCCCGCGGCACAACTGACCCGCACGGTCGTCATCGAGTTGGACACTCTCTCTGCCGAGAGTCTCAAAATTTAGCTAGTCAACGTATAAACCGTACAGCAGTGTCATATTTTTTTTATTTATAACTTTTTAATTTTATTCTAGTCCCGAATGCATTATTTTATTATTTTGTTAATTTTGTAAGATATTGTGCAATGCGCATGAGTACAAATATTTATTAGACGTAATTTTGTGGATTTTAGGACGTACTTATTTAAAATAGTCGCGATCGTGTCGTCGGTATTTATAGAAAGTTTTGTTAATTTTTGTTTTTACACACAGGGTAAAAATTGCAATATTCCCTATTTTGTGTCACTATTTTTTGTTCATTTGCAATCTCACCAATTACACACCCGAACCAAAAATGCTAGTCATTAAAATAAGCGTGAATTTTATTTTCTGTTATGTTGCATCGTTTGTATTTTATTTTCAAAATAAATATTATTTTTTAATTTTTATTTCGTTATTTTATTTTTTACGCATGATTTATTAGACGATTCGAGTGGGACAAAACGATCCCTGCCTGCCTGTCGTATGTTCCGCAATCGACTCAACCGGGAGACTGTCGTAAATCCGGCACAGATTGTTCATATTTATTAAATTCTAGTTTATGATATTAAATGAATTAAACTCGTAGGTGGATCAAAACGGCGAAACGGTGGAGACGATAACGATGCCGCCGGGAATGGCCCAGATGATGATCCAGGGTGCGGCCGGTTCGGAGCCCCAAGTACTGCAAGTGCTGAGCCTGAAGGATGCTACCGTCCTCACAAAAGCCATGAACGCGATGAACGAGGTCAAGGCCGAACAGGCCGAAACGATTATCGGCGATCAATGAGGAATAGAAATACAACTGCTATCGAGTTGTATTCTGGAACAGTGAGTTTGAGGACCGAGCGAGTGCAATAAAACACTTTCAGTGAGCGTTCTAGTCGTAAAACGAGTCGTCTCAAATCTATTTAAATATAATACGGATCGAAAACAATGCGATTGTCGACGTGGAAATCTATATTTTTTAAATGTTTGTAAAGTATTATTAAAAAATATAGCGAATTATTTAATTTTATCGTATTGTCGTGCCGTGGTTATGAATGTTGATTTTTTGTGTTTTTAAAGATAATTCTTGTAGCAAGCACAAAACAGGGGAGCTTTACTAAGTGAAACGTAAATATCTTTGATTTGTATTGAATTAAGGAGTAATAAAATTTTAAATCTTAATGGATGTTTGGAATTTATGTAGTATCCGGACCTTTTTCATTTATAAAAAAAAACTAGATTTGATCATTCTGGTAAGAAGTAGCGTCGTACCTGCAATATTTTGTGGCCTAAAATTCTCGAATTTTTCATAACATGTCGCACATCCGGTGGAACAAAGTTAGAACATACATTTTTTAAATTTTACAGGAGCGCAAATTAAAGTGATTTCATTATTTGGAATCAAGATTTTGACTTTAAATCATTGTTTTATTATGATGACTATACGTTATTTAAATCAGGATATACTTACGTATTATACGTAATAAAAAAACTAAAATTATAATATTAATTCATTTAAAGCATTGACATCCTGCAATTGTGTTATTGTTGCACTAAAGTTTATTGCTTTATTTAGTTGTGACATCCTTTTTCTACTGCAAAAATACACATTTTATATTTTAATGAATATTTATTCACATTTATGAATAACAAATCAGTCTAAACGTCTTCTGAAGTTTAATGGCACAAGTAATCATAGTTTAATTCACAATAGGAACTTAAATCTTATATTAAAGGTAAGTATAACAATAAAAAAAACAGGAGAAACTAAAAGTTGACATCCATCATAAAACGTAGCAAGTGTATGTGTGTATGTGAGTGTGTGAATAATATAAGTTATTTTCTTATAATAAAACTAGTTGCAAAAACATTTATCATAAAGTAAGTAAAGTATAGTAACAATCAAAAAGTAAGCTTTTCTTTATTCTACATTTATGTCTTCACTTATAAAAGTAGGAACTGGAAATTCCATTTAAAATAAAAGTTAAAATAAATATTATCTAAACAATTTTTTAAAAATTGTTTAGATATTTATTTTGTGTATTCACTGTTATATTTATAACAGTGAATATATATTTATATTTATATTTATAACAGGTTATGTCTCGAATCAATGTTGTCAAGTCATTTTTCTTTCGTCCTGTGATAGTAACTTTAGTATTATTCGCAGGTTTCAATTGTATATCTTGGATATTGACCACTCACTGCTCGGGCAACTGACCAATCGGATGATTTTGCGCTGGAAACTCATCCTTTTTTCGCATAGTGCTACAATGTCACTCGCGCCATCTAGGGAAATATATTAAAAGTAATAAAGTGTCTTAGTGTTACCGAACGTGTAATAGATTTTGAAACACTTTGGCATTCATAAGTCACTTTTGGAAATGTTAACATTTGTGACTGTTCTACCGGATGTGCCATGTGTTTAAACATTTTTTTTGGGTTTGTTAAAATCTAACGTAATCCACTGCCATATATTTATGTCTATAAGTGTTTTTAAAAAATAACAAACTACCGAAATGTAGGTGTTTGACGCTTTGTTAAATGCTATATCTCGTTATTTATTGAATAAAGATTATTGCAGTTTTGGAAACAGCGTAGTGAATATACAGTCTGCACGCAAGCTCCGAGGAATCGGGGGCTGGGAAAGCGGGCGGATGACACCGCCCTCGACCATTGCTTCATACCCTGCACTCTCCCAGTATTAATAATGTGGAATAGGTACCCATACCATAATAATACCGGATGCTTTCCTTAAAAATAAAAACATTAACTAATGTAAATGATAACTTTTATTATGAAAAAAAAACGAATTCATGACTGAAATCACATTACGCGGAAATAATATACATTTCTAAATCTGACCTAGTTTTGTATAAGCGATAGCAGCCCTTAATTATCTAGGAAGTTATCTTTAAGAGCGAGCTCAGGTTTGTCAAAACCTAATTCCTCCGGGGTATTGCATCCGAGTTCCGTGAGAGTAGGTCGAATTTCCTGGATAATCCATGGGTAAATCTCGTTGACCCTGCCGCCGCATTTCACTCTGAGATTTTCCAGGAACCTAATTGTGAGGGCGTAGTCGTTAACGCGCCTGCAGGCATGCAAGGCGGCGATAATAATCTTCGGCTCCGGGATCAAGTCCATGCCGGCGAGGTCGTTCATTCCCTTCCTGATTTCCCAACCGTCGATGTCCTTCTTACTGAAGTACGCTTCATATCTAAAAACAACGCGTAAATCACACAAAAATGAATGGAATAGCCAAAATATTACATAACAAATTCCCGTACCTTGCGTCAAATTCTTCATCGGTCTCCTGATTGTGGGAAAAGCGAGCGGGGACGATTGATATTGCTCGGCCTGAAGTAACGCGCGCTCCGTGAGCCACAGCTCCCAATTTTCCTGCCAATGTTCTCAGCATTTTGCTGATATTATAAACCTTTCACAAAGCAACGATTTCCCCCTACTCGAAAAAGATAAAATGACAGCAATGGCCGGAATCGAAGAATCATAGATAATAGAGGAAACCTTACTGCCATGTAAAGCCGCCGATCCATTAGCTGTATCTTATAGGTGATTGTATGCATCAGCGTAACCAGTTATACCAACAGACCCCTTGATCGCGGGGCAAATTTATCAAAAAAAGTCAACTTCGAAAATAAATGCTTGCTATGCTATCAAGAATTGCTTAAACTATCCCTAAGAATTAGGGTACTGCCAGCATTGTCCAGAAAATAGATAATTTCAGAAAACAAATACTTGCGGCGCTATGGAAAAATATTGCTACACACTCAAACCATCCCGGAGAGAGGGGGGTGACGGGGGACAGGGCGGTATGAAAATAATTACCTACTAATTCACCAAGCCATGGGGAATTAGTAGGTAATTAATGTTGTTGGGTTTACTAAACAAGCGGTGTTTTAGTAAACCCAAAGAAGTGTAGAAGTGTATCACTCCCCTGCCCCCTTCCTGAAGCAAAAGTTTACCTACATAAAACCCCCTTAGAATATTGCGGGGAGACTCCAAACTGTTAGTACATCACTGTTTGTAGGTCCGTCCGTCATTTAGACTTCAGCTAAGTATAAACATCTCACAAAGCTATAAAGCTGAGTTTAGTAGCAGACTACAACATCACCAAGGACGAGGGAGGGGGACACAGGGGACGCGTACCCACCCTTTTTAACCCCTCAAATGTGAGGCGTCCCTTAAGGGATGCCTTGGCAAAATGTATACAAAATGTATATAAATTTATATAAATGTAAATATAAATGTAAATGAGCGCCGCTTTATAGTAATCCGCTCTATAGTAATGCTATAGCTCTATAGTAAACCCCGCTCTATGTAAATGTAAATGTAAATGTAAATATAAATTTATATACATTTTGCCGTAGGCAACCCGAGCTAATCGCCATTCATTTGAGGGGTTAAGTAAAAAATAAAGTTGAGAAAAAATTGAGAATCAGCCTACTTAGTGTCTGGCAGGTATCGAGGAGGGGGGGGTTGGGATTTAACCTCCGGTATTTTCGTTTTACTGTACGCGCAAATTCACGTTTGGTGGGTACCACACGCTTTGTTTTAATGAATGCTCCCCCCCCCCCTGAATCTGAACTTTCGATACGTGCCTGAACTGAACCTGATGTATAGAAAATATATTGTTAACGAATTAGCTGACTGGCCAGACAGCGGTTCTATTGGAGACCAATGCCGCGCTACCGAACATCCCTGATCCGAACATCCGTGCGCCGGACTAATAAAACGGCGCCCTACTCGCCCAATGGATCAGAGCCTAATCATAAATAGAGCTCTGTGAGCTGGATCGTGTTGTTTTTTGTGAGTTGGTCATACTGAATACCGTCAAATTGGGTAAATTGGACCTCTTTTTTATTTTATCTTATGTACCTTTTCTATTTTGCACGATAATTATGTCGAGTAGCGCCTACTACCTATAAAACCAGGCATTGGTTCAAATATATATTTAGTTCGGGTTATATGACCAGTCTTTTTTACAGTTTCTACGGATAAGATTATACCAATTATTTCAAATCCAGACGCCTATAGGGTAATCTTGAGTAGCAATTCAATCATTGCGCCTTCCCTAGTACGGACTAGTACTCTGTAACTAAAGTATATTTAAAAAATAAAGAAATTGAATTATTACAAATGTCGAACATAAATGTTGAACAATGCCACCAGACCCGACCATTGTGTTGAGGGTGTAAATGATGAGTTCAATATTTGTAATTTTATCTAGTAATATCGATTAAAACCATATCAATGCGTAAAAATCTAAAAACAAAGTTTTATTTTCTGCCATTCCATTAGCATTTTTGATACATGCTCATATTTTTTGGTTAAATAACACTAAGTACCCCATTATAAACACTAAAATTATCATTCTCCATCTGCAGGTGTTTTAGTCACAATTGATAATCTTCATGTCAGTAATTTTGGAAATTTCCGCCATACAACTATCTTCTTTTTAAGTATTTTAAAACAAAACTGGTCCAGTATAGCCACTCTCTTTATGTGGAGGGGGGGGGGGGGGTTAAATTTATCCAAAATATATCTCAAATCGAAATGAACCCACAAACTTTAAAAGTATATAAAATCGTAATATTAATAGATTTTTTGTGCTGCAACTACTTCAAAATTAATAACGCAATGACAAGTGATCCCAAGGGTCGCAAATTTGTTGTTTTGACGCTTGACAGCCATTGATATATCAGGTACAAATGAGTTGGGTCATATCCGTCGCGCATAAAAACATGTGACAGAGAGAGATAACAGTATGCGAGAGAATAGAACGGCAATAATCGTTGCGGGATTGCTCACGCAGGGAAGTACTGGTGGAACTACTACTGGCGGTGATCCGTATTGGCACAGAATACCAGACAGTAGCTTCTCTTAGAACAAAATTGAAATCAAAACGTAAACGTCACGAGTCGTAAGGGCTCGGATATGGTCGCCAGATGTTTCGCTACTCGGCCTACGCAGATATCCGAATGCTTGAAAAGGTCGGCAGCCATTACCTGCCCGTAATGCGTACCGTTCGCGTTCGTCGTGACGAACCCCTCAGCCCACATTCCTCCAATATATAGTAATTGAAAACAATAATCGTTTAAGTTATTTATTATAAAATTTTACAAACAAAAAAATATTTTAATAAAATTCAATCAATGAGATTTTTGACATTGTTTACTCTTTAACTATTTTATGAATATCTGCCCCTATAGTAGTCCTTGCAATTCTCAAACTGGTCTTAAGGTTGCAAGTTGCAACGAGTTTTCTATTAAACTCTCGTTAACGCACTGAGCGAGCGAACGAAACGAGAGCGTGTCCGTCGCCACCCGCCGTAGTTGTAAAACTGCAGGCGGGTGCGGGCGCAGGTGGGCCGCCAAGAACGCCACCGCGAGCTGCTTGCGGTGGAAGACCCATGATCTAGCCTTTATATATCGATGGTGACAGCTGACATTATTTGAAGTGACTTTTTTTGAGGCTGAGGATCGTAGTCTTTCAGCTAAGCTAATACCTTCGTAGCCAATCCACCACCATAGCACAGTATACCAAACAGTAGGTTTACTCTCGAGCTACAGAGCATTGCGGGAAGAGAGTGCGAGGAATGTGGGCAGAGGGATACGTCTCGACAAACCCCTTGGTTAACGTTACGCGCAGGTAAAGGCCAGCGACTTTTCAAACGTTTGGGGCCGAGTAGTGGACATTTGGCGACCATATCCGAGCCTTTACGACTCTGACATATTCGCTTCGATTTCAATTTTGTTCTAAGAGAAGCTACTGTTTGGTATACTGTGACCATAGTACTGAAAAGCAAAACAAAGTTATTTTATGGTGTTGTCTAAAGTTGCTCAAAGGTCAGATGGTACAGAATAGCATAATAAAACAAGAATGAATTATCAATAAAATACTTTAATACAAAATAATACTTAAATCACATTATGACTGTTAATTGCTACTGAAAACACTAATGCGTAATTATATTATTTTACTAAACGAGGCAGTCCCATTTTACTAGAGGTAAAAACAGGGTAGAAAACGGGTCGATCCAACTTGCTTTAAGCATATAATTATACGTACTATAGCGCCAGCCAAACGGAATGAAACACAGACAAAAATGTCAGCATTTCCGAGAAATGCCATCCTGGTGTTATATCAAACAATCAGTCTTATGGTTTGTGCATTTATCGATCCCCAGCTGCCGTTGAACGAAGTATTTATCCAACGACGTGTAAATCATATTAACGTAGATACGGTATTAATCAGTCTATTATAATATTTCTTCGTTTGACAATAATTATGGAAAAGGAAGAGCTCGATATACATATCCAAGTTACAAGGAATCTATGTAAGTTAAATATGCAAAGCAATGCTTTTCAGTGCCAAATCATCTCTTCTATATGAATAATATAGGTAGATATTATCAATACACTGTTTTTAACCGACTCAGTACAATGTCCCTATATTTCTAAGACTCTCACGCCAAACTTTGACCCTGTCAATAACCTCATCAGTGCACATGCAATTTTGGTTTTTTAAAATATTCTTCAGCTGCCACGAACGCCCGAGTGATTACATAATTTTTCTTCGGCGCTTCTTCTTGTGAGCCGTGAGGCTCTCCTGCCCACTGTCTTCTTCGTCGGAGGTGCCGGATGAGCCGCTGTCACTGTCGGAACTGCTCGAGGAGCTGCTATTCGATGAGCTGTCCGATGCGACTCCGGTACATAGGTTGATGTCGATGCTTGAAGCAGTTTTCGCTAAGTCCGGATCGCTGCCCTTGAGAACTCTGAGCCATTTTCTGGAGAGCTTCGGGCGGCCGCGCACGGTTTTATGCCACACAACTGGGAAATTCGTGCGGCTGCAGAAATTCTGGGTGACGGCGACCGTGTCGTCTAGGTTAAGTACGACGTGCCACCAACCGCCTGGGACGAAGACAGTTTCGCCAGGTTTCTGCAGAATCTCAACCTAAAATAAGAACAAACATTGCAAAGACTGTATGTAACAGCCGGAGTATACCAACCGACGATCTGTTGAAATAAACACGTCATCTTGAGATAATATACAAAAGCGTTGTTACCGGTTTATATTCGCTGGGCCACGAGTCCATCTTAGTTTTCGGATACACAAATCGGAACCATGTAATCGCTTCGTCTCTCTGTTTCCCTCCAATGGCACTAGTAATTTTAATTAAATCTCGAGGAGTATGAGTAGGAAACAAGCACCATCGCTTATGACCGAAAACGAGAGCATTCCAAGCGCTCGTTCCAAGCGGATCGATATGTATACCAGTTCCAGACCTTTGCGGACCCATCACAAACCACCGATACGGCGGTCTCCTCTCCTCACCGCAGTACTTGAACAAATCATCCCGGAAATAAAGCGGGACTTCATAATCGGCCAACAGCTTTTTCCTCCGCAGATGCTCGCCAAAGCTACTGTCGAAAATATAGAGCGGACTGTCGTCCTTCGTGCGACTCATGTACTCCACGTAATATTTCATCTTCATCTTAACGCTGTACCCTTCATTGTCCTCGCCGCATTTAAATTTTTGGTTTCGATATTTCTTAGCCAATTTCTCTAACAGCCATTTCTGGTTGGCTTTCCATTCAGTCTGCACACCGGTTATAACCACCGGCTTGTAAATCTTTTCATATCTATCGATGAACTCTTGCGGAGACACTTCTGATTCGTTGATTCTTTCAACATTGTCTTTAAAATTAAGGAAGTCCGAAAAATTGTTGGCATAATCGAGGATGGACCAGGATCCTTTTTCGTTGAGTTCTGAAATGTAGAAAATCGACATGACTAAGCCAAATATATTTTTAATAAAGAAACATAAAAATGCACACATACAAACATATAACATATACCGAATTGTTGCGTGTTTAATTAGGTAGCGCCGCGGCGCTAATTTTCGTCTAAATTTCGGTATTATCACTACAAGGATATTAGTCATATGAAAGGCATGCGGTTTGCCGGATTGAAAAAGAGCACTTACCCGGCCTTGCCTTGCGTTTAACGTCCTTTATACGTTTTTTAGCTTTGTGCGAGAGTTTTCGTTCATTTTCCATACTAGAATTTAAAGCGGTTGAGAATTAACACAGTATTCCAAGCTTTTCTTGACCTCACGTAGGCAAAATTCACCGATCCACAGGTCAAAAGACACTACAGAGTATAGAGTTAGTAAATGGAGATACAACTGTCAAAGTGACATGCGTAATAAACATTTTAAAAACTATTTTTAATGATCCGTTGGTTAAAGTTGCGAAAAATAAACAATTGAAAATGCTCATTTATAGAATAATTTAATTGGATTTTTAAAAATAAATTTCGACAGTACCATTTAAATTTTGTAGTGTATGGCAAGGGATTCGATTCGTCGCCGTTTAGTTGGCTGCGCTGAAAATAAATAAGAGGAAAAAAATACGTGCACTCGTTCATTTTAGTTTTCTTCCGCTAAATTATCGCCGCCGATGTTTCAAATGCTTCTTGTTTAATTTAGTGCGTGTATCGGATTCTCGGTTTTATAAAACGCGCCGCTGAATTAGCAGTTTTTCGTGTTTTTGTTTTTCGTTGTCAGAATTTGAAATCTCCAGGATTTCCAGCAGTCTGAAGTTAGAATATAGTGGCTGGTGTACCGTCTAACTGTCATTCATGGGTTTAGTGGTTTTCGTAAATTAGATACCGGTTTCGATGCTTTCTTTCAGTTAATTCGTTAATAATCCGCGAAAATAGTTATTTTAAAAAGTCGTTGTACCAGTGTTGATGTTTTAAGAAGTGTTATTTATTTCATGCCAACATGGATGATGGGGCGTTCATCGAGTCGGGTGCCACCGTTAACATAAAACGCACAGATGGTAAGTACCCTGCTGCTATTTTGGAGTAAATTATCTAGTTTTGTTGCGCGACATTTATTTATTTTATTTTACTCTTTCGGTGTGACAGCGGGCACGATTTTCAAAAACGTCGTTGGCCGTGTTAGTGAGTCATTTAGCTGTGTTTTTTCTGTAAAACGCTGGGGCTGGCGATGGAAAGTAGAACTTTCATTTGTGCTGCGTTTTCTTGCTCGCGTATAGTCGTTAGGATTTATGGCCGCGCGTGTTTTTATTATTTTTTGGCGCGATGACGAATTTGAGCGTGTCTCATGTGGGACGCGAGGAGATCACCGCGGTCGCCGACAACCCAGAGATCGCCAAATATGGTAGACGGCAGCTTACGTAGTCCGGCTTGGTAGCAAGGTCGCCACTTTTGCGCTTTTTGCATATTATTGTATAAATTTTTCGAGCCCTGACGAGCCTGTAAGGATGATCAATTATCCATTGCTGTTTGGAAGACCCCTAAAGTAGAATTAGTATTTCTCTAGTATTCGTAACTCTTCTAAATTGAAGATGTTTTATTATCGCCCGATTATATTCCCCTCGCTGATTCCAAAACTGCAATAATCTTTATTCGGCCTCAATAAATAAGCTAGATATAGGCATTAAGCTATATATAGCTTATTAGATATAACTAAACTAAGCTGGATATAGCTAGAAGCGTCAAACACATACATTTCGGTAGGTTAACTTAGTATTTTTTAAACAATTCATTAACACCTATGACGGTAGGTTAGTAAATTTTTTAAACCACCATAAAAAAGTAACAAAAAAGAATAAAAACGTGCACAACGCTTTTTTATATCAGATTTAGCATTAAAATAATCGAATTTAAAATTGTTTTTTTAAACAGCTGAGGTACCAACATCATATAAATTCGCTATAATTTCTCAATTTTTAATTTTATTAGCAAAACAACTCAAATTCTACAAGATCTAATTCTTAGTCAGTGAATTATGTATTTATAGGTAAAGTAGTAACCGTATCTGTCTACTTTTCTGGGCGAAATTAAATGAAGGGTCACAAGGAAAAACGATCGATGTCGATTTTATTTTTTAAGATAAGATAGTTTTTTCTGAGGTATATATAATTTTAAGTAAAATGTTTTTTTTTAGAAACTCAACTATATTTGAATCGGTCATTTCGAAAAGGGCCCCTGAGGCAAAAACTAAATTTCTTAGGAGATTTCTTAGGAGTTTTTAGCCTTAACCCCTAGAGCCCCAATTGGCCGATATCGGCCACAACAAGATTCAGCGTGACAGCCCCATTTTAATTTAATTTTAATTTAATTTGTTTTATTTTATTATGTTAATATGTTTTATTTTAATTATGGGTACAGTGGTTTGGCAGTAATTAATGTTTTGGTGAGACAGTGTCATAAATCATTTTTTTACTAAAATTTTTTGGGACATTAACTTGTCAATTGGCTGAGGGGCCGAGGCCTAAAGGGTTAAGTAACTTTAAATTGTTTAACATAAAGTATTAAAAAATCTAACTAAATTTGTTTAGTTTAATATTGCACTTAGTATATTTTTATATTGTTTAATTGATTAGTGAATAATTATTTATTATCTGAAAAATCTGAATAATTATTTATTATTTTCAAAATGACTGATATGTCTCCATACAAAAGTGCCCTTTTCAAAATGACCAAGCTATCTCCATATAGTAAAACTGACATCTGACCTCTACTGGAACGAGAAGTATCAGTAAACAATTTTAAGTCTCAAACCCCCTATATATTTCCCTTTTAAAAAAATTGCCAAAACATAATTGACATATTAAAAAGTTCGATAGCAGCATTAAAATCAATTAAAGCATGTATAAATAAACACCATTACCAAATTGACTCGTATATCTTCAAAACTAAACTAGGTACAAGTGCTATTTTCAATTTGAATGCGTTAAGGTATAAATATATCGATTTCCATTTTCGAAATCCCCGATTCATTTGGTTTACAGAAGAAATATATTTTTTATCACTCAAACAAACTCTGGCTAAAATATGATATTTTACGTTAGTAATTTTAAAAAATGTAATTTCCCAAAAATTTAAGAAATTGACCTTGATCGTTTTCCCCCATAACCTTTAAAATGCGAAAATGTGCCCTCTGTTGCCTTTTTAGAAGTCTTTCTCACCATGAACTGTACCTTTTTTGTCTTAATCTAACCTAAATACTAAAGAAATTGTATAATTTTGGATCAAGTATTTTTTTTGGTTCATTTCACTATTCATTTCACTATCAATACGAATATGAATATTAGTATTATGTAGAAATGAAGTGTTAAAGGGGTATTTAGCAGTTGGCGCCCGCAACAAAGAGACGCACTTAAAGGGCAGAAAAAATGGCACCAGACGGGCTTAGAGAGGGATGCAGATAGCAGACTGGCGACTCACCACTCGTTCCTGGAAAGGGACGCGGTTTTCCAAAATGCAAATATTTATGTAAATGAAATAAATATAGCGTTTACGACAGTTTGGAAGTGGCCAGAATCTCCAAAAAAGTAGGCTATTATCTCATTTCTATACAGTTCAACTTATGTATGTCCATATGATAGTTTTGCACATAAATGATTCCACTTCAGTGTACAGTAGTTTTTGAGGGCCATTTGTAAAGCTAGGATAACGGGATAATAGGACTAAGAAAACGATAATATAACCTGCAATTTAAGCACAATTTTGCGAAGAATGTTAAATGTTGGAAAAGTTAAAAAACAGAAAGTTGGAAAACCTCAAAAATAATAAATCTACCGGTTAAAGGGCAAACTGTCATTCAATTCAAAGAAGGGCATGTATTATAACTAAACAATACATACTATTTCTGGCACCTAGGTCAGATTTCAAACGATAGAGCATGTTGAATAAACACAGGTTAAAAACAAACAATATCGAAAACTGCGTTTAGGGACAGTTTAAAACTAGACAAACGAATATTATTAAAGCAACGTCTGTCTATCGGCGTGTCTATCTGGCTCCCTGTTTGTGTTGTCTT
Source organism: Micropterix aruncella (assembly GCA_944548615.1). Lineage (NCBI taxonomy): Eukaryota > Metazoa > Arthropoda > Insecta > Lepidoptera > Micropterigidae > Micropterix > Micropterix aruncella. Next base: position 26,053,315 of record OX155952.1, on the reverse strand, counting down.
GCTGTCTGTCGGACTGGCAATAATTCGCGAACCGTTGGACCGATTTCGATCGGATTTCTTCCTTTACTACGGCGTTTAATAAAAAGTGATAATAAGTATGTTGAAGTTAAATTTTATTTAATATTACCTTTCAGGTTTAATATTACATTATATATCACATTTAATATTACATTCGATATATTTTTTGTAAACATAAAATACCATTCCTAAAATCCTTTATTCCGATCACCTAAAAAATCCTACTACCGCGTCATCATCTTCAAATTTTTGGCCTCTAAGTTGTTTCTTTAATATCGGAAATATTATATAGAAATCACTAGGATCAAGGTCCGGTGAGTATGGAGCATGTTTCGGTACTTTAAAGCCAGAGTTTTCAATGTCAGCCATCGTAATTCTGGACTTGTGTGCTGAGGCGTTATCTTGGTAAAACAAATAAAATTTACCGCATTTGCCTCTTCGTTTTTCACATATTTCGTTTCGCAATGTTTTTATTTATTCAGCACTAGATGACCCGGTGAACTTCGTACCACCTAAAATTGATTTGATTGTAACACTTCATAAGCGTTTATTGATTTTTCGGACTTTTTAGACTTTTTCGACTTTTTCGTCTTTTTCGACTTTTCCGACTTTTTAGACTTTTTCGACGTTTTCGACTTTTTAGAATATTTCGACTTTTGACGTTTTCGACTTTTTAGAATATTTCGACTTTTTTGACTTTTTTGACTTTTTCGACTTTTTTGACTTTTCGACTTTTTGAAATTTTACACAATCGCACGGAATGAATATCAGTTATGGATGGCGCAGCTGTCAAACAATAGGATCGCCGCGAACGCCATCTATAGAAAGTGGCCTATTTCCCAAAATTACCAATTTCGATTTTTTCTATTTTCAGTTGTTTCTTTGAGTTTTCCTAAATATTTTTTTTTGTAAACCACCCCTGAATCAAGGAAAACAAAACAAAAAAATAATAATTCAAATCGGTCGAGTCATTTTCGAGATCTTGCGAGACTAACACACGGCGATTCATTTTTATTTATTCAGCATAGGTATATAGCGCCTGTTAAAAGTAGCTCCATCATCAAGGTATTAATTAAATCATCACCAACCCATGACTGTCATAGACTAGAAAGCCCATGGGTTTTACCGGTGGATGGGGTGGCCTTAAATTTCTGAGGTGTTGGAGATGATGGTTGTTTTTAGGTCATGGATTGTTGTTTTGTTTCAGGATCATAATTGTGAAGCCATGTTTCATTTATTGTTATGCATCGAGCCAAAAAACGGCCTGAATCCTATTGTAACATGCAAAGAACGTTGCGTAATCTAGTATCGTTTTTTTTTCTGTGCGTCCGTAAGCATTCTAGGTACCCAGCGTGCGGGTATATTTTTCATCCCTACGCGACTATGTAAAATACTATGCGCGCTACATATCGAAATCTTCATTTCTTCAGCGATAAAACGAACCTTGGCACGTACATTTGCCAAAACATTTTTTTCCACTTTTTTAACAATTTCTTCAGTGACCTCCGTCGTGGGGCGACTCGAAGAATGCTCATCGTTAGTTGAAGTTATTCCACGCCTTAACTCAGCACACCACCGTGCAACCGTAGAGATGGGGAAACATCAGTCCCCTAGTATATTTCGCAAGTCTTTAAATACTCGCTCCGTACAATTTTTCCAAGCAAAGGTACCTATTTAATTACCGCGCGAAATTCCGTTTCTTCCATTTTCGCCCACACGCTTCGACAAGATGCACAAAATAACCTTTAATTGAAAAACAAAAGAAAATCAGTGTTTGTTTTTTTAGAGCGTAATAACAGATGTATTGTAGTGTGTCTGTAACAGATATATCTGTGCCTGTCAGTATTTATTTTTATATGGTTCCAAAGAGTTGTATCTCATTATCACTCTTTTTTGAACGCCTCTTTTAAGTACCTTTGTTACCCACGTATATTTTGGCTATAGTAATTCGAAATCTGCCATCAACTTTTGGAGATATCCTAGATTTTTTTACTTATAAGGTCCGAAGCAAAACTGAAACGTTCCGAAAGTTTAAAGTTATATATCTCGAAAACTGAATCGACAGTTGTTTAAATTTTCGATATGGAAATCGATATCGGGTAATCGATTGATGCATGTTTAAAGATTTTGATCTCTGTAGTTTTCGAGTTTTAAAAAAAAACGGAATTCAATTAGGGCCAAATGTATCATAGCTCGATTAAAAAATAAAGGAAATTTATTTGGACTTCCAACCAGGTGAGGCCACGGACAGAAACACGCATGCACATCACATCTGCTATCTACGTTTCCTTGATGGTAGATCTTTGAAGATAGATTTATATTAGGAGACAGAAAGATATTATATGACTGGGGCGCCATGAGAAAATTCCAATCCTCTTAAGGGTGCAACGATTTGAATACCTTTGGAACCCCTAAACTCATCTTAATTTTTTATTTTTATTTTATTTTATTCAGGAAACAGACAGTTCAAAAAAAACATATTTACTAAATCAAAATTTAACAAACATAAACTAATTAAGACCCACTTATCATCCATACTTCTTTATATAATTTCTAATAGAGTTCTCAAAATTAGGATTGATTTTTGATGAAAAAAACCGATAGTGCAAGTCCTAATGATCATCTATCGACAAGCGGCGTGCGAGAATAGAAGCGGAAATGTCGCAAATACGAAAATAACTACTTAGATATTGACTTCACTCCGATAGAAGTCAACGATGAAGAGAGATCGCAGTGCGTGATATATAATTCTATCGTCCAAGAGCATGAACCTACAGTCCGCGCGCAAGCTCCGAGGAATCGGGGGCTGGGAAAGCGGGCCGATGACGCCGCCCCCGATCGTCGCTTCAAATCCCGCACTCTTACCAGTACTAGTTCTCTCCCAGTACTTAATACTGGGAGAGTGCGGGGTATGAAGCCCCCGATCCCTCGGAGCTTGCGCGCGGACGGTAAGTACATTGAGGCGGCACCTCGAAAAAACGCATACCAACGTGGTCAACAAATCACGTGAATATTTTGCCAAAAAATCATATATTTGCATCAACAAAAACATGTTTTATGTTTTTACTAAGCAATCGTCAGTGTTAAACAATGGCTCGAAGGCTTCATTCAAGATGGCTAATACCTAGTAATAGAGCAGCGAAGTGCAAAAATCCCAGTAGGTACTATTGTTGAGGAACTTATTCTACCGACGGTTGCGGACATGGCTAATATATCGATCGGATATAATACTTGTAGACTTCTTTCGATGATTCCTCTGTCAAACATCACCATCAATCGAATGTCAAACAGCAGCATCAATCCAGCACATGACCCAGGATCTCAACGATCAATTAATAGAAAAAATAAAGGAAATAAATTTGGACTTCAACCAGATGAGGCTACGGACAGCAACAAGGATGCACATCTCACTTGCTATGTACGTTTCCTTGATGATAATCTTTGAAAATAGATATATTCTCTATATAAGACATAGATATTATGACTAGGGTGCCGTGAGACAGTTCAATGTTGTCAATTTTTTGAAAGAATAAATAAAATCAAAGAAAAAACTAGTTTATGCAGAGGACACATTATAAAGTATCTACATAAGGGCGGTTTCAGTTCTCGACTGACGGCCAGCGCTGACGGTCGGTCGCTATGTCGCGTCGGTTGACCGACGACATCATTCAAGTACTGAAACTGGCTATGATACATTACGATAGATTATTTCACACGACAATGAGTCCACGCTGACTGTTGTTAGTCGAGAACTGAAACTGCTCTATGTAAATAATAAAAATGAAAATCAAATCTCTAATATGGAAATAAACAGTTTTATAAATTTTATTTTGTTTACTTTTTCGGAATAATCGACTTTTTTCTTTGCTCTTAATTTACTTTATTCACAGTGTATTCGAATTCATAAACACTATTTGTTTCCGTTGACACCTTGTATATCACAAATGCTTACGATTATATATTATGGACAATAAAATCTACCGGCCTGGGTAAGTTTCTGGGTATATTTGGCTTAGTAAATACTCAGGAAATAGAAAATACTTTATGCCCGTGTTTATTCGTATGCTCTTTTTCTGGATCTTAAATGCCTGATCGAATCGTGTTCGGCCACGAACAAGCGCATGCGTAATACAGAATTTTTGACGCATATTTATCGAAATATTGCGTGATAATTATCAAAGCACAGCGGATACGAGCGATCTTGGCTTTAAATGGCCTATATGCCCCTTTCAGTTTAGGTAGGAGTCGATCGTTAACCATTTCGCCTACAATTACGTGTGAGGCTCGTGGTCAGGTTTTCGAGCCAAAACTGTATCACGTGTCTGGCCCGTGGTTCAACAGTCTAGCCTAAACTGTATTACGAGCCTGGCATGTACATTGTACATCAACCGGGCCAAATGTAAGACAGATTTGCTGATTCGTGGAATGACTTGAAAGATCTGCAGTTTTGTTTACGTTTTAGGACAATGCTGTCGCATCTTAAATGGTAGACCAAGGGGGCCGAGTAGATGAAATGTCTTTGACTCCTCAACTTCGATATTTTTAAAAGGTTTAGATGATTTTTTGGTGCAGATGATATTACGGGAATCGTGTCTTTTTTAAGTTGATTTCCAGATTGCATGTCTCGAGCCGCCCTACGAAGTCGGTTAGAGTTTCCTTTATATCCACTGCATTATTTTGTGGATCTGTGCATTTGACTGTCACCGACGTGTCGTCGCTGAAAAGGACTGTTTATGTTGTGTTACTTTTGGAAGTTCTTTGATATAAATCAACAGCACGATTTTCTTTGGCATTCAATACTTTTAATCGCAGTTTTAGGTCAAGGCAACAAATCTGTAACCTTTTAAATTTCCTTTCGTTAATACCAATCAACCGCTAGTTTTTATGTGGTTTTCTTAATTTGACATGAAGTGGATAAGTTTGCATTTGTATATTTTGCTTCTCGTATAATGTGTCCCTACATTACACATAGAAGGCATCAGCGCCAGATTTAGACTTGATAAGGCCCTAAGCTACTTGAGCTATTGCTGCAGTATATTTAAGTATATATGACAATTGCTCACTCGGTCAATTTTTGGGGGGCCCCAAGAAAGTGTGGGCCCTAAGCTATAGTTTGTGTAGTTTATACGTAAATTCTGCACTGGAAGGCATGCCTACTAGTGTCACAGGCGACCCAATTTCACAGAGAGGGTTAATTAACCTAACGCACTATTTATTTACTTCCGCGCTATTTCCTCGCCAGATCGTCTATCATTTGGCTTCGATTTATATCGGCCGACGGCATAATCTCGTAGGTCCGGGTTCGTTACGATCCCCTGTACTATTTCTCCGCTGAATTTTGGGGGCTCGCCAAGTAAGACTGTCCGATTTTTCTGACGTCTCATTTTCAAGCACCTTCTCAATCTCACCCAGTTGAATCGTGACCGCCCGCCTGCATAACAAGCAGTTCTTAAATTGAGTCTCCTGTTTGTTTATCAGAAGTGTTTGACGGTTTCTAATTTCCTGGCGAGAATCGTTTTAAAGAGGGGTGGTGGTACATGCGGAAGTGCCGAAACAACACATCGTATAATCAAAATAAAAGGTATAACTGCAAATGTTTCCAATATAAATATTATAAGAAAGATAAAGGTCTAAAGTTTAATGTTTAAATGTGATGTAAAATCTTACTTAGTAAACTTTTTACACGAGTGGCCAACAAAAATGAGTGTAATGTGTTCAGGTTTCATGTATATATGTTTTCCGTTTCTTTATTCCACCATAACTTCTAAACGCTTAAACCGATTTAGAAGTATGTAGTATCTTTATCATCGTTATGCCATTCCTGGTGTCATATGGTAGCTAAACTGTCCAAACGTCAATAAATTAAGATAAATACACCGTGTTTATTCTTAAATGAAAGGTCTGGTTGAGTAGATCATGGATATCAGAATGCGAAGATGTTTATAGAGGTAACACACGTCAATGGGGCCGTAACGGATCATTAGTTAATCGAATTTTATTTCAACGAATATCTTTTCGATAAAGAACTTTATTCCCTAAAAACGTGCTTTTCTGGGTGAACAAATTGTTTCTAATAATTATAGGTATACGAGTATACAAAAGTTAACTTTTCGTACCGGCGGTCGTGTTTTTATTTTTTTTAAACTATTGTTCTTATTAAACCAATGACTAATACGCGGAGAAATCTGCACCAAAATGGTTTTAATAATTTTAATGTTGGGATTTTTAACTTAATAATTATTTATTGCATCAATAGTACATGATACAGAACAGTAAAAATACACTAGAGTGGTGGCAGATACAATAAGATAATATTGATAGAGGATGTACTCAGTTAAAAAACTGATAATTTATAATCAATGCGCCCTATTGGAGTGGTTGGGAGTTGGGTGTGTGTAGTGGGTGCTAGGGGAATTGCACAATTTGAATTATAATATTAGGTATGTATGGTAGATTGTCTATCTAATAGATTTTTATAAAACTGGAAACTGATATTCTGGCTTGGTCCATTCTACAGGGCTGCAGCTGCGTAGTCGAGACTACCTTTGTGCGCAGATGATTGATTCTTGGTTATTAAAGCCAAGTGAGCATTGCGGTGAGACCATTTTATCAGGGAGAAAATGTGGTTTGGGGTTTTACTTCTTACAATTTTTACTACAAAATTAGCGAGGTGACTGCGGCGAGCCATGTTTGATATGGCTAATGTATAGAGAAAGGAAGACACGTGACTTCTATTTGAAATGTGTAAGCAAATCGGAAGGTGGAAGGTGGACTCTGTATGGAGATAATCTCTGATGCTATACAGATATTTCAGACGAGAGAAGCACCATTGACTTGTGTGGTTTACGTGGAATTCAAATACAAAATGCCCATCGATGTGCAGTCCAAGATTACGGGCGATGTCTAATAGAGGGATTGCTATTTGATTAATAGTATAATGCCTGAACGACTAAACGAATTGCATTTTGCCAGGTTATGCGAAGATCCTATAAAATTCTATATAGTTCTATGCATTTAAATGGAAATTCAACAATGCATCAGTTATTAGTCAGTTTATGGAAAGAAAATTATAAATTTATTTTGTCTATTTGTATCCATAAAAAAACACTAACAGAAAGTCAAGCGGGGCCAATTCTTATCGTGGTTTGAGCTTCTTCGTCGAAACTTTTCAGAACTTCCTAACTATCTATCCTGGTTAATAATGCAATATGCATGTTTATTGTGCACTACGCTTTGACATATTTTCAGCGGCTTGTAGTTTGCGAAATGAGGGATCTTATGTAGGTACCAGTCAGCCGCTCGTGCGTGCCGGCTTTTGATCGGCATCGGGCGTGGCCAAATTTACCGGCGTCGGGTGCGGAGCATACGATTACTACAGGTCCACAACCAACCGCAGCTCATCGACGAGCTCGTTTTCGATTTGCTCGAAAGCACCTCAAATGGAGGGAGAGTAACGTACCACCCAGTGACTGATTATGCTACTGCTTCCCCGGCCGGCATCTACAATGCCGGGTTGTGGCGGATTCGTGCTTGTGGTACCCTTTCGCTTGTGGGTGTTCCCATAAATATGGCCAGGGTCACTATATTTTCAATCCTGATTCGAAATGACATATGTTATACAGTACCGTGCGAATTAGTTGGAACAAAGAGTATTTTTCTTCGAAAAGTGCTTTATTGGACATACGCATACAAAAACAGTACCGAATTCATCATGATGACCAATATATTGACATCATATCAAACCATATGATACGGGAGCTCCACAAGGTTTATCCTTCCAACGAGGGAATTTTTCAACAGGATCTCCTCGCCCCATGCTATTCTCCGAACAAAGTGAAGCAGTTTTTCACACAGAACTAAATTACTGTACTTGACTGCCCCGAAAACCTCTGGGACATTTGCAAAAAACGGCTCTCCAAGATGGATTGTATTTTAAATTCTATGCCTACAAGAGTTAAAATTGTTATCAACGCAAAAGGAAGACACATTCTATAATCTATAACTACCAGTACTGTTTTTGTATGTTTATGTCCGATAAAGCACTTTTCAAAGAAAAATACTCTTTGTTCCAATTAATTCGAACGGTACTGTAGCTACCGATAATCGTATTATCTACTATAGACAGCAAAAAAAACTTATTTATTTATCATAGTCATCCATATCATTGCCACGATATTGTTATGTTGATGTTGTTATCGTGTGAGCTACTTTGTTATACTTAACTACAAGTATAATTAAATAAAGGACCCCAGGGTCGATTGGCTAAGAATAGAAGCCTTTTGTCCGTTTTGAAAATTTATAATCCTGGATAGACAAAATTACATCAGTCGTTAAAACTACTCGGGTTGTGGCCCCATCTGCCTCGTTGGCTTCTGGCCCCATCTGCCTCGTTGGAGTATTAAGTATAGGTACACCGTGTCCCTGATCGTTTAGCCATGTATAATCACGAAAAGGTGAAAAAGCCATCTTTTGGATTTTGATTTTTTCAGAAATAAACAATTTTGAATATAAGAAGATTTAATTATACAGGGTATTTATTATTCTACACGAAAAACTGAGTTAAAAAGCATTTACAACTTTTTTTGGTTTAGGCCTTTGTTATTATCTAGGAAACGTATTTGTTCATCTTTCGGATATGCATTTTTTCTCGGTAACAAAGGCCTGAACCAAACCTTTTGACTTTCCAGAAATAAATAATCTTGGATGTAAGAAGATTTTATTTACAGGGTATTTATTATTCTACATGAAAAACTGAGTTATAAATCATCTGCAACTTTTTCTGGTTTAGGCCTTTGTAATTTGTGGAAACGCATTATTTATGTTCAACTTTCGGATATGCATTTTTCTCGGTAATAAAGGCCTGAACCAAAACCGGATGTAGATGGTTTATTTCCTTAGATTTACTTGTAGAATAATCTGATGAAAAACATAAATCTCTTAAAATCAAAATATTGTTTCAAAAAGGTCTAAATAAAAAAAAATGAATTGTCTCGGTTACTTATGGGTACACGAGTTTATTATTTCACTATTAAGGATTTGTGAACATTGTTTGAGCGTATAAACATATAAAATGAGCTTGGTAATTGCAAAAATGATAAGAAAAAATTTATTTAATAAAAAGACTATTTTTAGCTCTTCGTTGGCGGAAAATGTGCCACACCAAAATAAAAAAAGCCCTTGAGGACGCAACGGGTTAAAAAGGAGGGGAATGGAAAGGGAAAAGGAATTTATGTAGAATCTTTCAAATGTTCTCCGATTCTATTTTTTTAAAGCAAGTTATATTCGACGCGGTTTTGACATTTTCGGCAAGGAATTCCATAGACAGGCTCCATGCATGGTCAAACAGATATAGAAGAAGTCACTGCTGTGACCATGGATAGAGAGTAGAGGATTTTATTCAGATCTCAGGGCGTCCAGTGAAGTCTATCTGCGGGTGAGATAAGCAGTCCAGCGACGTCTTTGAAGAATCTGAAAAGCAAACACAGACCTCTCATATCTCTATTCTCCCGGATCGACAGACAGTAAAGCTTCTATCTGAACTCTGATCAATTTGTTCGAGGCCATGTATGTATCGAAGCAGAAATAGTTAAGTTTTTATTTAATTTATTGATAAAGTATTTTTATAAACCGAATAACGAATAAGCAAGATTCAAAATAATAGTTTTATATAGTTGGTTGACACTATTGGTCGAACATAACAATATTTTTGTTTTTTTTTTGTTGGTGCAATGAAAGTAGAATAATTGAAACACGTAATTTGATATGCTTTGCCGTTGAAATAATAATAATAATAATAGTGATGCGACCGCAACAGCTGCATCACCGTTGGTTTTATAATACGCGGCAGTCAACATGGCTGAACTAAATAAGCGCAGCGCGCGCAAGCTTAAAATAGGACACGATCTGGTGACCGTGCACCGGAGGCGATGCGCTTTGTGGGGGTTTTATTACCGGCGTGCACAAGGAAGTCGTAAAATTTTAGTCAATCGATAGATAGAAAGGTCTGTTTAGCCTATCTACAAACTGAAATCGACGCGGGACTGTTTTACCGCATTGTAATGAAAAGTATGGATGATACTACCAATGGCCAATGCTGTGAATGAGAGGGTTTGAATATGGAGGTTTTTTCAAGCTTCCAGCTATCGGGAAGATACCGGGGACCGCGGGGCTAACTAAGGAGACCGCAGCTGCGAGATGCTTTGATAAAACCCAAGCAGAGCAGCAGAACATAGCTATCACATTAATGTCTTATTGTTTATCGTTCCTGATCATGTCGATACTGGACAATGGCGACCGTATCCTACACTGAGAAAAATATTGGATTTCTTCTTACAATGTCGTTTTGTTATTACGGTTTTATACAGAATACTGATGTTTCAATCATAAGTTTGTTGAATTGCAAGGAATTTTGTTGAAACTCCATCACTCGATTATATGTTACACCATGCTCCGTACGGGTAAAACGAAAATAAGGGTATAATGTAGCGTCGCTATGATTCTTGTAAGTGACTGTAACCATACGAATGTAATATGCTGTCATGGTAAAAGCAAGATCTCGTTATGCGCCGTAATGAATGTGCGGTGTATTTACAATGCCCGTGACATGTTAACTACATCGCTACGCGTCATGTTGATACATATACACGGACCACAGTACATGTTTACGTGATCCATTTTGAAACATGCGTATTGCCGTGTATTACAGGGTTATATTTTTCTCAGTGTATGGTATTATGAATAATATTATATTAGAGAAATGGCGCTCAATGCCATTGAAACCTAATTAACTAATCGTAAGCAGTGTTGCAGTGTAAGTTGAAATCACGTCGAGATTACTCTAACAGAAAGTTCTTTTTTTAATCATCTAACTAAATGTTCGATGCGAGTACCGCGCGGGCCCTTTACTCTTCATCGTCTACTCCAATGATTTGAGAGCGATTGTAACACAGTCCAAAATTATGCAATTTGTGGTTGATGCGGGCAGCGTCTTAGTTGTGGACGAGATTGAAACATTAAAGGAAGTATAGATACGACCCTTGATGAAATTGATGGCTGGTTCAGGATAAACAAATGTATTTCAACATGTCTGAAACATTGCTATCTAATTTCCCCCGATCCTAAGAATATCAGTTCAATTTAAGCCACAATATTATCATTGACTTTAGGAGCCAATTTTTTGGAGGTCCATATGGACAACATATTATATTAGCGTAACCACTCAGCCACGTTAAATATAAGCCATCCTCTGCATATTATGCCTTCTCTAGGATGCGGTCATTATCGACAAAAACCTGGGATCTCAGTTTATTATGACCTTGTAGAATCCCATCTAAGATATGGAATAATACTCAGGTGGGGTAGGGCGCCGTAAATCGCAGATGTTTTCTTTCTGCGAAGCGTGCAATAAGAACTTACCATACCGCCAATAAGCAGCTACATGTCACATTTTGCAGAATTAGAAATATTGACAGTATATGACATCTTTTTGTATAGGTGTTATGGCACTTCTTTGATAACAGAAATGCCACAATTACAAATAGCCAGATTCACACTCATTTCACTAGGGGCAGAATTAATTACATACAGGAAATAAATACGAGGACTACTAAGTTCAAAAATAGGGCTAACCACCTAGGTCTTAAGTATTAATATATGTTTCAGCAGAAAGTGAAGAATATAGAAACTAAAAGTAGATTGAAAAATGAGGTAAAGATGCGATATAAAAACGATCTTAAAATCGACCCAAAAAAACGCTAGATCTTTGCGACCTGTAAAGGATGTAATTTTACTTCAAACCTTGGGCGTGTATAAGACCGTGTGCAGCTGTGGGTTGGCTTACGTTGGACAAATAAAGCCACCCTTGGCGACTCGACTAATGGAACACATCAAGGCTGTTAAAAACGTCCAGCGAGAAAGATCGGCGATCTGCGAACACATCTTGGATAGCGAAAGGAACCACTTCAGAACGGTGGTTTCAAAATCCCATTGTAATATGTAAAAAAACAATTCTATTTCCCCGGCATGATCGTTAAAATAAAAATAACTCTGAACTTTAATTGAAACAAAGGTTTCAACCTCTTTGCTACGTGGAACCATTGAGTTATACGTATAACTCAATGCGTGGAACCCTCTTCTTATTTTTTTTCAACGCCCTTCGCCATGCGCAAAGACGCGGAAACGTGATACGATGTGTTGTGTGCACAGCCGAATTTCTAAACGCGCGCGTCGCCAGCCTCCCTTCCCCCCTCCCCCCTCCCCCCTCCCCGCTACAATCTACGCAGTAACAGTAGCAGTATACCGTCTACCCGCAGAGCAACAGCAAAAAACTCACAGCCCAGGCTGCAACATCGCCAATACGTCGTGCGCTTCAAAGGTCATGCGGTAAAATCCGATTTTGTTTTATTTACAAAGGGGTACTTCTTCATACAAAACGCCAATGCAAATTACTCCCGAATAAACGATTGCAGTGTCTTGAAACATAGCATAGTGTTTGATCATAGCATAGTATCGTCAAGGTACAGACTGAGTAGACTTTTGAAAAAATGTTTAATACGAAAGTTAGTTTTTAAGTTTTAAAGAAAACATGATCGATTTTTCTTTGTATCTTAAAATCACAACTTTCGCAATAAACATTCGCAAAAAAAACAATCAGCACACCAATACGATACTCTGATCTAAAACTATGATAAGTTTAATGACACTGCTATTTTTTATTCAAGAGTATTTTGTATTAAAATTTTGTATAAAGAAATACTTCTTTACGGATCCTTTCGGCGCCAACTTCGGGGGGCCTATGGCATTTCTGACAGTTTTATAAAAAAAACCGTTGGCATCGAAAGTACGCATTCTAAAATTCTATTTAAAAAACACCGAACTGAAGAAGAGTGTCTTCGTGATAAAAACCATTGTGATGGAAAAACTATTATAATCGCATTTTAGAAATTACGACGTTAGGAAATTCACAGACTGAAAGGAGAATTCAAAATTTAGCCGAAGAAGTAGAAGTTTTCGCAAAAATAATTAATTGAGATCAAGGAATTTGTAATCCTTGGCAGGTGTATTACCCTCGTTTTTTTTATTATTTTGTTTCTCTAAAGGGTTTCCTAGACGATCAAGCATGCTTGACAAGCATCGCGTCTCGGGCTGGGAGGGGATCGTAAACCCCAGGAAAAATGCAAATATTTTTTTTTAATATTTACCAAAAATGTCTAATTTTGTAGTTTATACCAGGCAGTCAAGTCATCCATCAATCAATTACGTCTAATTAATATTAATCCCTGGTATAAACTACAAAATTAGGCATATGTAAATCTGACTCTATCATTTGAGTGGCTATCCTTTCATCTGCGGCCAAATTGTTTGAGACTATCCACAAATATCTGTATAGGCAGGTAAGTGGCAAGTTATCAGACGCTCAGCATGGTTTTCGGCCAGGACGTTCCACCACTACAAACCTCTTAGTGTTCACTGAATACGTAGCGGAACAATTTGACTCCCAGAGAGGTTGTCAGGTGGACGTAGCCTATTTTGACTTTCGAAAAGCATTCGACCGGGTCGATAATGACATATTGCTCAGGGAACTGGCAACAGTGGGGTGCTCACATACACTCCTGCAGTTCTTCGCCAGTTACCTGAGAGACCGCCAGCAATTCGTTAAATATGGGACATCAACATCAGATTTGTACTTTACACACTCTGGGGTGAGCCAGGGATCAAATCTGGGCCCATTACTGTTTAATTTGCTCGTGAATACATTGCCAGACGTAGTTACAAAAACCAACTGCCTGATTTTCGCGGATGACCTAAAATTATTCACAAGAACGGGCAGTAATGAATCCTGTACATTACTGCAGGATGACATAGACGCCGTGTATCTTTGGAGCATAAACCACAAGCTATACTTCAATACCGGCAAATGTTCTATCATGACGTACTCGCGAGGTGACGCCCCGCTTGTACATAGTTATGACATTGATGGCAAGGCACTATCACGAGTAAATCACACAAGGGACCTTGGAGTGACCTTTGACTCACGGTTGACATACAGACAGCACATCTACACCCTAGTTGATAATTCTTACAAATTGCTAGGTTTTGTAATGAGGAGCATGAGGCAGTTCAACAACACATTTGTCATGCGCCTCCTATTCAATTCCCTAATTCGGAGCAGATTAGAAGTCAACGCGGCAATATGGAGTCCTTACGAAAATAGCTACATATCCAGGCTAGATAGTATACAGAAACGCTTTCTGAGGTTCCTATACTTTAAACAGCATGGATATTATCCCTTTCTATATCCTACGGCATTTATTCTGGGGATGGTTGGGTACAACTCACTAAGTGTAAGAAGAGATTGGCTGTCAATCTGCCACATATATAAACTGCTTAGGGGGTTCGTTGATAATCCGACCATCCTTAGAAGAATCGGTCTATTCGTACCCACCAATTACTACCGTGCTAGGACTCATGTATTGTTCGCGTTACCGCGAGCTAGAACTAACATCGTTCAACACTGCTTCACAGTGCGGACGCTTCGTACCCTAAATGCACTATGTTCGACTGAGCCAGAATTGGATATTTGGACGGTGAACTTAGGCACAACTGAAAAGTATGGTAATGGCATTTCTTAGCAATCAAATAATTAGATAAATATGTAGTAGTAAAATTGTTAAAAAGGAGTAACTAGTATAATAAAAAAGGTTAGATAAATATTAGATATACATATGTAAATATAATCGTTTAATATTACGCTCTAACGGATGTCTCCGTCTCGTTTGCTATAGTCTAGAATAATGATTTATATATTAGAATAATAATGATAGTAATAGTAATGGAGTAGAGTAATAATAATATTATTAACAGTAGAATTATAATAATAGTCTATAGTAGAATAATAGTTATAATCTAGAATAATAGCCTAGAAAAATAATTAACGATTTGGAATCATCTGTAAGGTTAATTATGTTTTGGGAAATAAATAAATAAATATTTGGTAAATATTTTTTTTAAATATTTGCATTTTCCCTGCGGTTTACGATCCCTTCCCAGCCCGCGACGCGATGCTTTTGCTCGTCTAGGGAGCCCTTAAGAATTGTTAGGAAGTCTTGAAATTTTGGGGACCGAAGTTATCCGATGCTCTTAATTTTCATCGTATTTTAATGACAACCATCAATCATGAACCTACTTGTTTGAAAAATATCTATACGGAGTTCTATGAAAAATATCTATACTAGGTGCGGAATCGAAACTATCAGATACAAGTGAACTGCACGGCGCCACAAATGATTGCAACATGGCGAGAGGCGGCCGATAGGTGAAATCAATAGTATGCCACGCCAATTTGGGAATGTTTCTATGGAGATAAGAGGTTGTTGGCCCTGGCGAATCAACATGAACTAAATACGGTCTTTTGTTGTGTCGTTTTTTCCCCTGCTCTGATACGGCTATTTGGCCTTCCTTGCCAGACACCTGAAAATCAAGGCAAGCACAACTACGCCGTACTATTTACATTTAAAAGAATTAAAATCTTACCATTTGCACACAATATGCTAGAGAAGTTATAAGAGATACGGGCCTAGATTTCAACAAAAGTTTATAATTTTAACAAAAAAAAAACAAATTATAAGAAAATATAAAATAAGAAAATTTGAATATGTGGCTTGGAATACTTTTCATATGTATGTAAAAAACAGTTTTAACCCATATATGCCCAGTGATTCAAAAACGAAACAAGAAGTAATTGTAAAAGCTTTTGTAAAACATCGGAAATCCTTTGTAAGTTCAGTAAATTCCAAAAAACTGCCATCTATCGCAAGAGTATGGAACTATCCCCTATTAGCGCGGTTTTAGCAGCATTGACAGTTTTGATTGAAATAGTAAGCAGTGCAAGTTGTGTTCATGTCGTGCAAAAATCATGTCGTCTCCCGAAAAAAGTAAGTAATTTTAGTCGAGTAAAGCTTTGTACAAGTATCATAGTTTTGTAGTAAATTTTGGTAAATTATGGACTTACTCGTGTTTTTAAAATTAGCTAATTAGATATCGTTTTCGAAACAATTCCGTGTTTCGAAAACGATACGTCAGGCAAATATACAGCGGAGACCTGTACTAAATCTCTTTTTTGTGTTTTAGACGGATCAGGCACTTAACTAAAATACCTAGATAACAAAAAAAATATATACTAAAAGTAGTCAATACCGGTATAGGGACCTTTCAACATAAACATATCTGAAAATAACCAACATCGAAATCCCAAAATAGTTCTGGGCATATATGTGTTAAAATCGCTAATAACATCAATGATTTCTCATAATGAGCTTATGAGCAGGTCATCATAATCATCCTTCATTTCTGTGGTAACTGAAGTGTTTCTATAGCCTATCCTATTTCACATGCCCCCTTCAAAGACATTTACCAAGTAAAGCTTTTTGTCCGAAAGTTTTGGATTTATTCTTGAAGAAAAGATGGTGGTTGTATAGATTTTAATAAATACGTCACTTTTCTTGTTAATTAGGAATGCAGTCGCACAGGACCAAAAAACTATAAAAAAATCACAATCGAGAGGGATTTTAATATAGGGTTTTATGTACACACCGTGGCCCAGATAGATGTCATGTACTCCCGTCTCATAACCTATCAACATAAGGCACCATCGGGCGCCTTGTGAGAAACCTGCCGCAGGGCGTGCAGCCCTGCGATGTCACACCCAGAAAGCCGGGTCGATAGGCCCGGCTCACGTGAAACCCCGCTAAAGGGCAATGGCTCAGCGAAAGAGGTCACGGGCCTTCGACAAAGCTCGTCGACTGATTCACAGAATAAAGTAGAGTAAGAATTTTAGAAATACTTTAATGTTTTCCAGCCGAAGTGTGTATCTAGTAATAATCCTAGGTAGGTACTTTTGAGTAATATTTAATTAATAAATTTAATACTACGTGCTTTTAGTTAGTGATTAGTTCTTGATGGACTCTTATTCCAAAATGTCTTCACACGCCATCAATAAAGCTCGCGGAAGTAGTCTCAAACAATCGACCGGGTCGATGTGTCACATTATTGACTTACGTGCGCACGACGATCATTGAGATAAGTACCTTTACGGAATAAATGACGGGAATGACGTCATGGTGAGCGACCGCAGAAGGCTGCGGTGTGGGCGGATTGGATCGTGGTTGTCGTTCGCAACAGCCGCTATTCAGCACCTCAAGAGCTGGCAGCTTGCTAAACAGCACGGACTTTACCGTATACATAACGACCTCAACTAAGTGATATCTGCGAGACCGAATTGGATACATAATTAAGTGCCCAACTCTGAAGTAGACGTGGTTTCTTAGAAACGCTATTTCACTTTACTTGCTCATGATCGTGGTTCTGAAAATCCGAATGAGTATTGCAAGAAAAATAGTTCACCGCCATGACTACATTTCAAATATGCTATGCCTACACCGTGTTTTCTACTGTTTTCGTATATCTTCAGCAAATAATTCCGTCATTAATACAGAAAACCAAAGTTTTTTTTATTTTTTTTTATTTTGACTTTAAAAAAAAAAATATGAATAAATATTACTAGTGAGTAAAAAAGGGTTAAACGTTTATAATGTGTTTCTTCGATGAAGAGGGTGTCAAAAATTCTGATAAGCTTTAGGGCGGCACAAGCTGAAAAGGTTAGGAACCTATGACCTAGTAGAGGGTCTTTCGGGTGTTTAAAAAGCCCAATGTCGCGTTTTTTGCACCTGAAAAAAAACTGGGGCAACGGAGCGAATATAGGGCTGACCCCATAATCCATAAATTTTTACAACGTTTACGCATTTCCAGTGCATTATGATACTAATACAATATTGATAATTGCACGATTTCAGAGTGATTTCCATACCCATGGATTCATCAAAATATGTCCGTGTAAAATGTTAACTTTCAGAGATAAATATTAGATAAAATTGATTTTTGTAAAACTACATTATCTTATAAAGACCTAACTATTCGGAAAAACGATAAAAAAACCGATACTGTAGCAATCCATTACAGATAAATACGAGTGCTAATGTTTTATCAGAGAAATCCTAACTTTAGACATATGCAAATATCAGCGTTTTATCAATTGGCTTTTTAATTGAAACTGAAATTATATTGGACCTACATTATATGGAGAGTTCTCGAGGTTCTTTGCGACATTTGAAAAAAAAAATAGGACGTAGAAATATTAATAAAACTCGAATTGTATGCGAACGTTTTGATACGTTACATTTATTGATAAATTTATATTTTAATCACGAAAGCCATGTCTTGATATAACTTTACATATTATGTATTTATACATTATTACCGATGACATCATTAGTGTTGTTCTTCCTATCTACAAACCCACGGTTATGATGACTAACATTAATTATAACATAATAAATTGTATGTAATGTATTAATGTAATGTATTAATTATACACATTACATACATTAAATAAATGTATATATTATTTAAAAACCCGAACAACGGCAAATCCTAAGATTTACTAGTAAAATCTAAGATTTACCGAATGCTGTTGGCAAATATCCTAAATCATAATAATAATTCACAGTTTTCAGGCACTTACCGTGTGATATTGGTAAAAGTTAAGTTTTACCATAAAATCGTAGGTTATACCATAAAAAGGTTGGTAAAAAATCGATGTAAAATGACGGTTTTTTGGGCGGTTCCTGGGCCACCACTACCCCGCGGTCGGGCCAGCTTGTGCAATGCGTCCGCTACCAATGATTTAACCTGAACAGTACTTCGACAAAGAGGGTGGTTTTTTATAACGTAGGATTACCATGTCTGGCGAGTGTCTGCGCGCACCGGTGCGGACATACAAATTGTACGAATTAAGAAATGCTCCTGTTCAAAGAAATGCATTACGAAGAAATGTTTGTGTAGGTCTTCTGGCCTTTTGTGCAATTCCAAGTGCCATACTAGTTTGTCATATTGGAACAAATAGAAAAATAAAATCATCATGAACAAAAAAAATTCTATTAAAGTTGAAATACATTTATATTTGCTCTTATTTTGCTAAACTTGTCTGTAAAATTATCTAGCATTGGTTGTTTTTTTTATACTGCTAGTTTTTCATACTATTTGACAATCGCAAAATTTGCTTGTCGTTAAGTTGTAAAACCAGCTTTCCGGGAATTATCGCGCGGTAAAATCGTTAAAAATATTTATAAACAGATTTCGGGAATTGTCGCGAGGCGAAATCTTTTAAATATTTGAAACATTATGGGTTTGGATTTATTCTAGTAGCAGAAATTAGGAAGGCCTGTGTGATTTATTTTTTTTAATGTTTTCTAGCCCTTTCTATTGTGGCATGCATGGCATCTGCCTTTGATAAGAATGCCCAGATTCCATGTACTTGAGATATATTGTCTACAGGTGGCTTAAATTATTCAGAGCATATAACATTGCAGCACAGACATGTTCATTTCTGTTTTGGCCTCCACATGTGTCAGAGAAGGAAGAAACATGAGTCACGGTGTCAGGCAATGACTCTAAATGTTTAAAAACCAGGTACCTATTTCATTGCTGCCTCTCTGAGCTTTACATTCATCCCATAAGTAGCAGTAACCATCTGGAATGGTTTTCATATATTGTGAAATTAATATGCATTCAATTTTATCTTGTAATAAATAGCAGAATCATCTACAAATGGGAGAGTCAATATACTTTGCAAGTTAAATGAAACCAATCTGAATGTTTTACCATGATTCTCTTGTGCCTTAATTTTTTTGACATTGTTTCATTTTCATTGATGCATTTTCTCTGGCTTTATGTGCTGCCCATTAATCTTTCGAGTCATCTTTATTTGATGAGGCATTATATGCATTACATTTTGTACACTAATCCTTTTTTTGGCTGATAAAAGCTTAATGCTGGATCATATGAATGAAAAATATCCTTATAAACATAATAGGGCACTGGTAGCATTTCTTGAATTTGTTCTTTGTACAAACGATACAGAATGCTTATATTTAAATCAGATATAATTTCTTGCTGTCACGCCTGCAGCAATGAGATTCCATCCGTGGGAATGAGTCAATGTGAGATTTAACAGCTGCAATATTGCTCACTGATGTAGCAGTGGCTGGTTTCTTGCCTGCTCTTTTGTCGTTACTCGAATATGTGGCAGTACTTGACACTATCAAAGTGTCTAATATCCTGTGACTAATCGATAATGTATTGCATAAAAACTTTGTAGAAACTTTTATCAATGCTCCTCCTGGTGCCCTGAAATGATATTGTTTCGATAGTTTCTTAGGGATTTAAGCATTTTGTCGAACAACATCACCAATGGTAATAAGTGATGATAAATATTGCTTTTGTTTGATGGTATCACTTAAAGCCCGATATTCTTCCAATATATTTTTATTTAATTTGTTTTTAGTAATTTATTCAGATAGTTACCAGTCCCTGATTCCTCACATGCAAGTTCAACTAAAAAACGTCCTCGTCTAACCATATTTCCCTTCTTTTTACTAAAAGGCACTTGAATTTACAATAAAATTACACGGAAACCAACTAACCGAATCACCAAAGTGATAAGTGAAACGTTGACAGAACGTCTGGGTTGTCAGTTAAGGTGGCAAAATATACAAAGTGCCACATACCACATTTGTACATTTAATTTGTTCACGTCGAATGGGGTAAGGGCACATGCAACAATTGACTCCTACATAATTTTCATTTTTAATCAATTTACCACATTTGATACATTAGTAAATCATAACTGGGACAACATACGCTTACCACATTTGTACGCAACAAAATTTAAGTTACAACGACCAACTCTGTGTACTTAACTCAATTTTGACAAAAAGTGTACTTACCACATCTGCGTTCTATGCCATCGATATGTTGTTTGACCTCTACAAGTTGAATCAAAAACATTCGGAGTGAATTTTTAACATTTTTCTAATGCCCATTTAAGGAGATTATAATGAAGTAATTCAATTTTGTCAAATTTCTATCAGAAATATTAAAAAAGTAAATATCTCTACATAAGTCACTGTTACTTTTATTTAACACACGATGTGGGTTGTAATACTTGAAGAGGACGGTATCAATGTCGACAATATCAATGTCGTCAAATCCAACAACATACGCATCTAAAACAATGTTTCGTAAACGAATTTCCGACATACAAGCATACAGATTAGTTCCGCAATACTTACTTTGGGTACCTTACAAGTCTACGTATAATCAAAATATTCAAATTCAAATGTATTTATTCATTTCAACTTACAATTACTATAATTTTAATAGTCAAGACCTAACTAGGCTGCTGCCTGTCCTAAAGTAGACAATTTATTTTAATCGTTTCATTTTAGGCTTTATTTTAAATATCATACTTGATAAAAATACCCTAATACCCTGCTAAAATTCAAAACTAAATGTCATAAAAAATATTATAAACTATAATATGCAAGGAATATACAATATTAAAAAAGTAATAAGCAAGTAATTTAAAATATTTAAAAAACATCAAAATAGTCAAACTATATGTATATTTTGTTCATTATATTTTTTTACTTTCTATTTTTTTTCGTTTGTTACTGTTCTCCTCTGTTACTTTTCTTATATGTCTCTCATATATGTGTATGATATTCTAGAATTTGACGTCGTGTTGCTCTTGGCATCGTGGTTTCATCCAAAATCTAGTCAGCCTTGAGATTGAGAGACTCGCCACGAAAGTGAGTTTACTCTCGCGTGTAGGTGGGCAATTCGCGAACGTCTTACGTCCATTCTGAGCAAAAAGGAAATGGTCGTCGTTCCTCTGAATATGGCGTTCGCGCTGCTTCATTCTGTTAGCGCGGGTGAGTCATAATATGTCACTCCTATCTTGAATGGATATCGATTCATTGAAGAACTATTAATACTTTATCCGACTTAATAGGTTTAAAAATAGGTAATTTTTGGTGCATGATTAGTTTCAATATTTTGATATAAAACTATTCTCCAGTTATGTATTAAACCGAATCAGAAATCCTCGCACAAAATCGCTGAACGATTTAATGGCCCCCACCAACTCAACATTCACTTCTCTTCTTGTGCCAGTGCGAGTTCGGCAGACCCCAAGCTGATCATACATTATTCTCAAATAAATCACCTTACATATTTGAAAACCAACTCTTTTTCATTCGAATCTCCTCGATAGAAATCTTTAAGCAAACTGGAACACTTTAACAACTTGGAAAACATTCCTTATCACTCCTATCCCCAAAACTCCCAACGTCCTAACCCTAAATAACATATTGCTCAATCAGTATCACCTCGTCTTTATCCAAAATCATGAAGATAGTGGTTCTAGCCCAACAATTAGGTAATCTGTCTGAGAAAATCACAATTCCGTAAACTCAATCTGACTTCCGTAAACTCTACAGCACTACTGCAGGACTATCGATTTAAACCTGCTGCGCGCGAAACTATCGTATTTGAATTTTTCATACCTCGTTTGCTAATGGATGGTCAGATACCTTCTAACTCGCATTCAAATGGTTAAATTGATGAGTCCTAATAGCAACCCCGCTCTATCTAGTGCTCAACCCATCGTCACAGGCGTTCCTCAAGGCACGATACTTGCACCTATGCTCTACTCTCTGCAGGCACCGTACCATACTGTGCGCACAGAATACTGTGCTAAATCACTCTCTCTGGTACACTGTGGCTATAGGTACCTTTGATATCGTCTATAACTTGCATTACCCTGAACGTCTCATGTATGCAGTTGACACTACCATGCTCTAGCACAGTATACCGTCTGGTATACTGTGCCCTAGTATTCCTCTTTTTCCATCCCGACGACGCATACTCTACAATAAGAAAAAATGAATCAAGTTCTCTCTGTCCTCCTAAAGGCTTTAAACCTCACCCTACTATTTTTATTCGTGTTTAAATGCGTTACATTGATTATAAAAAAACATAGCTGACCTACAGACACAATTAGAAAATCATTTCACTAAGCACCTAACCATTTCACTAGAAAGAGAAATAATTGATTCTTCCGCGTCCAACCCTAGAACTGCATAAAACTACGTCGGAATTATATGCTACAACAAGCTACCCTTAATATATAAAAAAAATATGCTGGAAAAGAAATTGCCCCAGTTTAAGTATAAGCTGAAAAGGGGCTCGATTGCGTTTCTTCGTGAACTAAAATCGGAAATTAGTCCGTGTGAACGAGACAGGGCAATACGCTAGAGCGGAGTGTGATATGACCGGTTGTCACTTTTTCGCATTAAAACTGCGCGCCAAGGTCAAATCTTATACCGCACTAAATATGCTCGAATTTATTCGGACAAGTATAAGTTCAACAGGTAGTATTTATCGACGATCGTTCGTTTCATATTCCGCTCTAAGGTATTGCTCTGTCTCGTTCGCTTGGGCTAATTTTAGTTTTAGTTCACAAAGAAACGCAATCGGGCCCAATGTATCCCATTAAAAGTAAATTTTACGATATTAACGATCTCTAAGCACTGTGTGCCATAATTTCTATGCATTCTTGACTATTTATTTCTATTTCTAATGAAGTATAAGGAGAAGAATATAAAATGTATTGATTATTTCTATTACATATTAATAATATATTGACTATTTTTATTTTTAACTAGCTGACCCGACAGACGTTGTCATTTGTTTGTGATCGTTTTGTGAATTTGTGAAAAGCTATTGGAATATGTAAAAATAATTAAGTAAAAATCGGTTGTCATCCCAGGACCTTCCCGGCAATCAGACCCCCCCCCCCCTCCCCCGCGCCAAACCCCTCAATGCCCCCACCCCCGCCAAACCTCTACCCCCCCTGCGCCAAAAACCTCTCACCCCTCAACCCCTCCAACCCCCTCCCAACCCCCCCCCCCCCAAACCAATACTTTTCAGATCGTAAGGGTATTTTCTGTATAATTTTCCTGGCAGTACTTTGTTATCTATATTCAAAATCCCATTTGTTTACTTTGTAATTTTTGCTGCTGTGTATGTATCATGCATTATTCATTAAATGAATAATAATTATTATTATTTAGCGCATATAGTTCTTATACCCTGCCACTTTCGGTACGCAGTAAGTTGTACACAGAGAGGGATAGTAGGTATGATAGAGAATATTTCACAGTGTTCTAATAAGCACAGATTAAAGGTAGAGCACGAGTGGCCCCACTGGGAGTTTTTCCCAGTGCCTCGTTAGAGGTTTAACCCTGCCGGGCTCGCAGCGGAACTGCATGGTAGAATGTCTTCGTTTAAAGTTTTTGTGGCTCATTCCGAGGGCGACAAGACGGTGACAGACGTTTCAACATCCTGGGAAGATCCGCAATTTTCTTTTCTCATACATATTACTGAAAGAGAAAGTAGGCAGTGCAGTGTGAATGCGTAAATTTTAAATTGAGTTTAAGGCAGGTTTACTTGTTTATTTACAGTACAACTCTGCAACAAAAAAATATTCAACTTCTAGAAACGCTTCGGAACAACACCGTGATTCTTTTCCGTTGTCCAAAGCCTATCATTTTATTTCGGCAATTGATCGTCATTGAATCAGTGCGAATAGTGGAATGTTTCCATTTGCGCTTTAATTTGTTTTTACTTTCACTTCAACATAATTTCCGCGTCTTTGATCTAATTCTCATGGGAAATTGTAGCCGAATATAATTTGATAAAACTTTCCGCTATTCATAATGGAGCGCTCGTTGTGTAATAAAGCTTTAGTTTCGCATTCGTACAATACGTACGCACAAGTACGTATTCGCATCATTATTCTGGATGTCCTATTGTATCATTTAAAAAATACCCACACGACTTAAGTAATACGTAAATATATCCAATAACATATTACTTATGTACCTATCATTACTGATTATAAATATTGCGTCTCATGCTGTGAATAAATTGATTAACTGTGTCGGTTTTTATAAAAATATTGCAGGAGCTAATATTTGGGATGTAGGTAGGTATGCAGGTGGGTAGGTAGAGTTTCCTTTCTCGCCAGTCCATCTCCTTCCCCCGTTGTTACTAGCTTTATTTTAACTTGCAATGTTCGTATGTAAGTAAGTTGTCCGTTTCGAAATTTGCAAACCGTTTTTCAACCACTTGCTGGTATCCGATTGAGCTGAAATTTGGCATACTTATGTAGTCTTCGAAGTTCGAAGTTCTCATGTCGGGGTCACCAATGTTAGAAGAGTGCCTGGTCACTCTTTTTGATGGTGTGCGGAAACCAGGCTTCCAATCTTACGTCGATTTTTTCCTCAGCGGACAAGAGAGAGAGAGAGAAACACAAACATTAGTATTTGAACAATTTAATATCCGATTAATATATACAGAGAGACGCTTACCACAGTAGTCGATGCCAGTGAAAGAGTGATTTTATATATGAAAAATTGCGGTTTATAAAGCCAACATTTTGACGTTGAAAAGTTCAGAATGACGCCAGGCTGTACATTCGTATATTGAAAGAAACGTTTAAAAAATGCTGAGCGCGAAAGACACGTTTGTGAATTCTGATTAATTATGCTATAAATTAGGTCAGACAGAATTCTTTCGAGAAATGTTACCGTGTGAATTAATTGGTAGCGAAAAATTATATATGTTGCTAACCGTTACAGTTCGGTTACTATGCAATATTATAGTATTATCGAGCTGACTTGATGATGGAGCCGGGATGTAAGGACTGGAACTTCCTGATGGAAAGTGCTAAGATAGTCGAGTTTGGTCTCGTTTTTTTTGTTGTCTTGAGTACTTTCCATTACAAATGATGAGGAGGGAAGATGGAGCCGTGGGAAGATTGCCTTTGGAACTCCCTGGCGGAAAGTGCTATAGTAATTCTCCATGGCTTTCCTAAGTAGTTAGGTACCTAGATAACGGTCTTAAATCCATCGCATCTCCTGTACTGACCCATACTGTCAATTGCGATTTGTAAGTTGATTTTCTGTTTTTAAAGGAACCCAAGTCGACTGCGCTCCTATATAATAGTTCTTTCACGATTTCTCTGAAATCTAAAGGGCCCAGAATAAAAAAAAACTTAATCATTTTTACTGAAATACTTTATTCAAAATCAGTTTTTATATAAAAGTTTTTAGTCTCTAAAAGTTCATGTTTTATACACATATTTGATGAAATTACAGATATTGAAATCTATTTAATTTAAATTCTATTCCAGGCATTATAGATATTTAGAACAAACGTCATTTATGAAGGTTTTTTTAAATACTTTTACTAAAATACTGGAATTGCGCAAACACTGGAAATATTCATGAAATGTGGTGCCAGCCTTCTACACGAGAAATTTGGGGCTTAACAATCGTCAATCATGGTTGGAGACTCTATCGCAATATCTCTGAATCAAAGTTCTGAATCAAAAGAATGCACATAATGTTGGTAATGGGAAGTAGCGAGCTTTTAACCCTACTTTGGGTTATTATAAAAAAAAAACGTTTTTTTTTCTTTAAATTTATCAATAACAGTACTCGTTTACAATGGTACCAGACAACTTTTTTTTACAGAATAGACCCATTTATGTCCCTTTTTTGTATTTAGAGTCGTAGGAACAATATCACGCACGCGTTGTAGGTTTCGTTTTTTTTTTCACTTTAACGTGCGGGATACGTTTTGTTGAGGCGGTAATATAGCAGACATATCACGTTCGTTCATATAGATAGGGCGGTTAGACCCAAAGGTATTAGAATAGAGCGCGGGAGTGCGAAGGTGGACTGTGAGTGAATGCGTTAGCGGAATAGAAAGAGATAGCTGCATATGACACTCCCTCTATCCTTGTCTAGTTGCGCATGCGTGTTTATTCATAGCATAGCAGACTTATGGCGTCGAAGCGTTGCCATAGTGATATATTTACGGATGTCCGTCACGTGCATGTGCGACTAAACAACGATGGAGGGAGTGTCATATGTTGCCGTCTCTTTCTATTTCGCTAACGCATTCTCAGGCTGGTCGCGCGGTCTAGTACTTATACGTCTATGGTTAGACTTCATAATAGTCTTCTCAGAGTTCCGCTCTGCGACTTAACATGGACATAATAGCATAAACATTTTTCTCTCACTAATTCCTTCAGGCGTTTTATTATTATTAATATTATTATTATTATCATTAAACGATTAGTGAATCCATTTGATCAGATAATTGGAGTATTATGTCTTTATATGTAACCCTCTAACTTGCCGATGTAATTGCGACAATGATATATGGTTTGAAGGAATTAGTGAGAAAAAATGTTTATGTTAATGATCTGAGCAGTGTGTGAATGTTGTTGAGCGCATTACCAGTATTGCCTTCGAAATATGTAGGTACTCGTTTTGTTTAACAACTTACCAATGCATTGTGTAAATCAGGACAATTAAGAATACAACAAAGAAATGAAAAATAAATAAAAATGATAGTGACATTATAAAGAAACAGTAATTGAATGGAACACCTGCAAGTGCTGGCTATGAATTAACTCTACTTTTTGATAAATTCATCACGCTATTCTATGCTTTGGCCTCCTATTATATTCTTTTGATTTTCTAACATGATTGCAAACGAGTCGACAGCACGGCTACAAAGCCGCGCTGTCGTCACGCTTACGCTTACTACCAAACTATAATAAAGCTCAAAGTCGTCTCGAGTGCACGCCCTCGTATATTTTCGCTCGTTTTACGGGTATGCCTATTTCTATATAGGTTTCAATAAAACAGTAGATGCAGTGTCCGCAGCGACTTTTTCTTGCTAACTCCTTAGCAACGTTTGCCACCAACATCGCCACCTATTTCAGAGGCATGTTCAGGGACGTATCCAGACTTTAGTTTCGGGGGGGACATTCATAAAAATAACGCGGGCGGTACCCACCAAACTTGAATTTGCCCGTACAATGAAACAAAAATACGTCGGATTTCGGTGGTTTAAATCCCAACACCCCCCCCCCCCCCATATAAATTCTTCCCAGAATTAAAAAAAAACATGATTTAAAAAATCTTGTTTTAGGCATATTTGAGTATTTCCTTTTAATGCATGTATATAGCTAATAATTTAAATTTGTTAATGCGCTTACCCAATATGCCATAATCCCTATAATAAAGGAATCGGTCAATAATGAAAGTTTATTTATAAAAGGGTAATTTAAAAATTCTGGTAAGAAATTATTTATTTCTTTTTAGGCCTAGTTATATTTTCATATTAAAGTTTATTTAGGCGTAGAACGCCAAGTAAGCTTTAACAATAAAATTAAATTAGGGCTACCTACAATAACATAAATAAATTATTGACAGAATTGTTTAATGACCCTTTTATTCCTGAACTTTAATAATGAAATAAGAAATAAGAAATAAGAAAATTTTATTTTCATAAACCCGATCTGGGTATAGAAATTACATTACGAAAAAATATTATATATATAATAACATTACGAAATTACAAAAAATAGTATTTCTACAAATGAAATTACATTTCAAATTATAAAAAAAAAAGTGTATAAAAAGTTCTGCGATCTAAGCTAACAGTGTATAAAAAAAGTGTATAAAAGTTCTGCGATCCAAGCAAAGCATCCAACTGTATAAACATCAATACCCTGGTAGACAAGCTAAACCATTATGGAGTTAGAGGAGTGGCCAATTCACTCACCAAATCGTACCCACAAAACAGGCAGCAAGTGGTGGAGATTAAAATAATTGATGGAATTGAGGAAAAGGCTGAGCAATCGAGTTGTGAAATAGTAAACATCGGTGCGCCTCAGGGCTCAACATTAGGACCCCTCCCCTTCAAACTCTATTGTAACGATTTAGCAACCAACATAACCTGTGCCAAGACTGTCCAACTTGCAGACGACACCACGCGCATTCTTTAAAGCGACTGTAGAACAAAAATGGAGGATCCAACAAGCGAAACACTTTTTGAAGTCAATGATTAGTTCAGAGTGAACCCGATGTCGCCAATTTAAGCAAAGCAGTGCTGATGAACTCCTCAAATAAAAAAGAAAAACAGTTAAATTACTCTATCGAGATTGCCAAGTCCACTAAATTTCCAGGAACCTACACCGACGAAAACATGTCACGGAAAACCCACATAGACCAGCCCAAACCAAAATTGTGTTAAGCCCGCTATGCGGTATCCAGATTAAAATTCCTTAAGGTCATATAAGGATTTCTCAATTAAATATTTTTTCGTCTCTTTCCTGAATTTGTCATAATTTTCAATATTTTTCATGTTTTCTGGTAATTTATTATAAAAATTGAGGCTTATGTAATGAGAAGTACGCTGGAATTCAGTAGTTGATGGGTGCAATGCCTGGACGTATAGGGATTTATTCCTTGTATCATGGTAAGCTATATACATGCATTAAGCTATATGTAGCCCTCCGTCCAGATATAACTCTTTACTCTCTATCTCGGAAGGTGGCTCTTATTGTAGAATTAACTGTTCCATGGGAATCAAATATCCCAAAAGACCACGAGTACAAATTAAATAAATACCATGATCTTGCAAATGCCGTAACCCGGAACGGCTTCACTGTTCACCTTCACGCGGTGGAAGTTGGCGCTCGTGGCCTGCCAGCTAAATCTCTATTTCACCTCTTTAAAGATCTTGGCCTTTCCAGAAAAATAATCAACTCTTTCTTAGAAAAAATATCTAAAACTGCGATTTGCGCATCTCAAATTCTATGGCTTCGAAGGGGAAGTGAATGGGTGGTAAGGTGAACGCTCACATGTGGCAAGACAGCTGTCCTAAACCTACCACAGCCGGTTCGTAAGTCCGGAATCCACTGCTCACCCCCCAGAAGTGTAAAAAAAATAGTATTATGATGGGCCCGACTCCGGTCGGTGAATTCCATGGCAGCTCCGTTTGTATTTATTATTAAAATACGTATTAAATGAATATTTAATAATTTAATATTTATATAAAACTACCGTTTTATATAAATAATATGTATATGTATATGTATATGTATATGTATATGTATATGTATATGTATATGTATATGTATATGTATCTGTATATGTATATGTATATGTATATGTATATGTATATGTATATGTATATGTATATGTATATGTATATGTATGTATATGTATATTGTGACACGATTGCTGTTTTCCCCGATAAATTCGCATTGCACTTTAAGTAAACAACAATACACACACGCATAAGATGCATGCAGCGCCATCTTGATGCAATTCACAAGCTTTGCAAGCTAGGACTGTCATATACGACATACGACTATCGTAGTATCTACAAGCGTACATTTGACACCGAATCCATTGTCGGCTAGTCGATTGCCACAAGTAAATCTTGTATTCAGTTATGAAAATGGATTTTAGGAAAAAGAATAATTTTAATTAAGTCGGTAAAAATAAAGAAAGATCAAATTATAAACCAGGATGCTAGGAAAATTAATACAATAATTTATTTGGGTATTATGCAATTTTTAATACACAAAATCATGATTAACATTGGTAATTAAATTCCGTACGTAAAAACGCGGACACTTAGCCACATTAAATCAGATCCGTTTAACTAGAAATTAAATCTAGTATTTTATAAAAATACTGTAACAATTATTCAAATTAATAAAATAAATGTAAATTAGACGACCGGAAGCCTAAACGATCGAATAGGCAATCAGTATAGAAGCGGTATAATGAGACGGCCATGTTTCCAGCTCTTCTTTTTCGAATTCGCAATTCAGCTGGTGCGGTCGATATTAATTGAGAATCCCGTGGTGCACGTAATTGGATAAATTAACCCGGTGAGTTTTGAAGCGGTTGTTCAATATTTAGATACAAGATGAATCCTTATCCGTTCGGTTGGGAAGGGATGGATTGAAGAGTGAGCCGACTCCCTAGGATTGGGCAAACTGACTCCTCATTTTCCTTCTCGCCCACTTATTGCTCCTGTGTAATTACAGGGATTCTCCTATCGGATTAATCTTCTCCGTTGGACCATTCTCCCGCCGATCGACCTAACGCGTCGCAAGACGGTCGACCGCGGCCAACGAGGACATCATCGCACGTACGAGAGTGCCGCCCGTCGCATGTACATCGCCCGCCGTTTCCCGTGGGAAAGCAAGGCTTAGACCGGGAAGAGGAAGAACGGGGATCGGCCAGCCGAGGAGAAACGCGACTCCGTCGAAGATCGTCACCTCCTACATTCCCGTGTCCCCACGTGCTTCAATCCAATAATTCTTTTAAAATCCAATACTTTGTAAGCCGACCCTGGATAAGGATCGCAAGTCTTTTGCTCTTCTTTCAATGATTCTAGTTTCTACTTTCTTTATATTCTCGTAATGGGGACTAAGATCCCAATAAATCGAATTCTAATAAAAACAAGT
Organism: Micropterix aruncella; assembly: GCA_944548615.1. Taxonomy (NCBI): domain Eukaryota; kingdom Metazoa; phylum Arthropoda; class Insecta; order Lepidoptera; family Micropterigidae; genus Micropterix; species Micropterix aruncella. The sequence continues at coordinate 26,021,991 of OX155952.1, read as the reverse complement.
GACTTTTACTAAGGGGATTCTAGTTTCTACAGGTTACTATAGATTCTATAGGTCACCAAAGGTATCCCCCAACTATATATGTCACAATATGTATATGTATATGTATATGTATATGTATATGTATATGTATATGTATATGTATATGTATATGTATATGTATATGTATATGTATATGTATATATATATATATATATATATATATATATATATATATATATATATATATATATATATATATATATATATATATATATATATATATATATATATATATATATATATATATATATATATATATATATATATATATATATATATATATATATATATATAGATACATAATAATATATACCGCACATTATGTTATATAATAATAATATAGAAATATTAATTCATAGAATATATTAAAAAGTACCTACATACATAGAAAATACACATGCATAGATACAAATCTTTTTTTTTTGTTTTTTTCTTTTTCCTATTCCTTTTTCCTATTTTTCCTATTTCCGCATAGTAAATTATAATCATTATTATATATTGACTTGCTAATTAGCGATACTTCAGCAACACTTTTATTTTCCTATTCTTCTATTTAATGCAGATATGACAATGCCTATCGAATGGTAACTATAGTTACTCGATTCGGTCGATGTGATCTAAAACGCTAAAATCGTGCTAGATATATTCCAGAAATATTATATCAACCTTTCAGACACAGTTTCAATTCCACACGTGACCTTAGAGTGTGTTCAAAAAACGCCGCGGCTGTTTCCGTTTCGTCAACGCCTCATTGTGATAGACATTCAAGTTGAGGGCCGGCCTCAATGCCATCGCTCTGGGACAATGTACACAATAAAAATCAATAGATCGGTGATGCGTTACCGATTAATATACTACACGCTGGCGCACATCGATCCGACATTGGCGTCTGGGTAAATTTATAGATGAATTCTTTCGCAATGGCGACTCGAATAGCAATAAATATACATGAGCAGGTGTAACTGTTGTGTATTGACCAGCAGAATTCATATCGCTGCCAATTGTCGTAATGCATAATGTTACTTTCGCTTTTTAGAGCGATTTAAAAATGATAGACGGCTGTTTCTGCACCCGCATGCATGCACCATTGAGTAATTCAACTGCCGAATATTGAGAAATATCTGTCACAAAACACGTTGCCTATCGCTTAATTAGATAACAACACTTTCTCTTCTAAAAAATATGAGGGTTCCGAGTCGGTTTCTACAATTTATTTACCTATTTATCATTAATTAATGTTACATTAATGTTTGTTTGTTTCTACTCTTTATTATGAAACAAATAGGCGTGTTTATTACCATACGACAATCTCTTCCAACCAACATGTGCGTGAAACATGCGTGTACGTATGTGCCTTGTTGAAATGCAATTCCGTTAATTTTATCCCAACGGAATATGGTGACCGAGCCGGGAATCGAACTCGGAACTTTACGAGTATATAAGATCTGGCTAACCTAGTGGTCGCCTGGTCTTATGTTAGGTGGTATAGTTTTACATATTATGTATATTGATAATTACTATTTAGTACATACTAATTCTTCTTCTCTTAAAGTGCCATCTCCTATCCGAGGTCGACGGTCATTATGGCCACTTGAGTCCGTGATGTTGCGGCGCGGTACAACCGAGTTCAACTGAACCATTCAACGAGGTTTTGTAGCCAGTAGGTTGTTCTTCGGCCAGGTCTTTGGCGGCCTTTTATCTTTCTTTGCATGATTAATTGGAGAAGGTGGTATTTATTACCACGCATTATGTGGCCCACGTATTGTAATTTCCTTCTCGTTATGGTCTTCAGTAATTCGAATCCTTTGTGCATTCTTTGCAGCACCGTCTCATTTGTAACTATCCGTCCAATATATTTTCAGTATTCTCCTGTAAATCCACATTTTGAAAGCTTCTAACCTTTTGCACAAAGTCTGGGACTGAAAATATGTAAGAGAGTTTGTGACTACGGTTGCAGAAGAGTTGGCTCATTTTGATAAACGCAGCTCTAGCTTGTTCGATGCGACATCTGACTTCTACACTATGGTCTTTTTGATCATTCACAATACAGCCAAGGTCACATATTGGCGAACCTCTCCAGATGTTGGTTCTTGATGTGGAGGGTGGCAGCTGGCGATGTACGTCCGACAACCATGAAGTTGTATGTATTAATTACATAATTAATATTATTATATTAATTACATACTTATATCTATTTATTTTGTATATGAATATACTTATTTATTAGGTAGTTATATATTTATATTCTATTAATTACCTTATGATAGTTTATTAGCATTGTTGTCAAGCTTTAAATTGACAAAACTGCCTGAATAGTTGACTGTAAAAAAATATGTAAATAATAAGTTCACCTTTTGTACATCTGTTAGCTCTCGCATCAGTACTTTCGTGAGGTTTGCTGATTTTGTAGATAATGAATTATATCTACTTTAGCGTATATTTGCCCGATGTCCAACAGTTTCAACTCTGCAATCAGGTCGTATAAAGGAAGCTTTTTACGATACATAACTCTCAAGAGAGCTTGCTGGGCTTCTCACAAGTGGTGTTAGAGAATTAGATGGTTAGGAGCAGAAACCTGAAATTCGGCATGAAGCTTTGTGAAAGGCTGCTGTTGAATTATATAGTTTAATATATTGTTTCATATTTTCTGTATTAACGTGGTATTTAGTTGAAAAGGAGGAAAATACAAAATAGCAGCATAAATTCCTTTCTTCTTAGGGTGCCTCTCTAACTAGTGAAGGTTGGCAGTCAGCTCTGCATACTTCTTTTTGTTCTTCGCCAGGCAAAACAATTCGGCGACACTCGTAATCCCGCTCCACTCTAGAATGTTCCGCAACCAAGATTTCCGTCTACGGCCTGGTCTCCTCTTCCCTGCAACTTTTCCCATCACCTGTACCTTTCGTAATCGTGCCTAAGCACGTGACCCAGGTATGCAGCTTTGCTCTGTTTTATAGTCTGTCATAGCTTGAGTATTTGGCCTACACGCCATAGAACTTCCTTATTGTGTCATTGGTGACTTTCTGAGTTCAATATATTGACATCACGCGTCTGTATGCCCACATCTCGAATGCTTCTATAAATTCCTTAGTCAATGCTAACAAACGACGGTCTTGCAAGATGCCCTCACATTTAATGTTTTTTGTTTCGTTTGTCATGCAGGACGCGTGCATACTGCGATCGTGTCCGGGGTGAATTGGGACACGCGCAGCGTCACGGTGGAATGGTTCGAGCGAGGGGAGACGAAGGGCAAGGAGGTGGAGATGGACACGATCCTCGTGCTGAACCCTGAGCTGCAGCCGACGCCGCCGACGCCGCACCCGGCGCTGCAGCACTCCGCGACCGCCGCCACCGTCGGACACTCCCACCACCACCTCCTCTCTAACCAGATGCCCAACAAACTTATCAGGGTGAGTTCTATCACAGTGTTACTTCTCAACATTAGGCATGTCGGAAGGTTATTCCAAATTCGCTCAAATTTCCAGCTGTCACTCATTTTTAAATCGATTCCCTTTGCAAACCACATTAATTTAACACTAAATACGAAATTCGCATCCGATAAGAGGCACAAAAAAAATCGAAATATGATTTTAAGTCCCTTTTTAACAGTCCTATTCGGCGACGACGCAGCTACTATGACAACCATTTGCCCATACCTCGATGCTAAGCCACCTATTATGTATAGGTGTATTTTATTTTTATTGTTGAAGAATAAGAACCAATAGAGAAATGCTTTGACGACTTAAGGAATTTGGAGAAATTTAACAAACAGTTAAAAAATGTTTTTAGAAATGACCAATTTTTTGCCATATTTGTGTACTGCTACAGTCGAATATAGAGAAATTACGAAATTGTGGGATCGAAGTATTCACCGGTAAACTTAATATACTAATATAAAATAAAATATTCAATTAAAATAGTAAATTTCGAATCATATTTCCTGAGACTCCTAGGGAATTATTTTGGTGATAAAATTGCAATAATTCGCAAACCCAATGTGCACCAATTTTCACACATATCCAAAATAATTTATGTACAATAAAAACTAACCTGGTCTGAAGGCAACAGTTATAATGTCGAAGTTTTGATGGCCTCGACGCGCGCTCTTGGCAGTTTTACAAAGTTCTTGGATAGATAAGTGTGACGACTTTTCTAGAGCAATCCGATTAAAAAAGAAGTCAGGATTAAAAAAGAAAATATTATTTGTTTTGCTATACTCGTATAATCATTTAGGGGCTGTATATATATTTTTTAATGCACGAATAACTTGAAAACTCGAAATAAGTAAAATGGTAAAATATTCTGTGACAGCTATTTTTTATTCAGCTGACAATATATGTTTTTAAAATTAGTATGATTATTTATTTGCAATAGTAGAATATATTTTCGATACAGCTGTAGTTTTTACTCGGTCGTATTCACCGAGATTCTTTCGAAAAACATTTATTGAAACAGACCTATCAATGTCTCGGCCCGGATGTTTTTTAAAAAATAATTTCGTTATGGCTTTAGTTATGTATCAATATTAATACGTCATATGTCAACGTTTATATAATTCGGAGTTTTATGGCTTGGTCAGTGATTGAACTCAAAAATGAGTGGCACGAAAATTTGTGTAAATTTAGGATAAATGCTCTTTAGCTGGTTAAAATAGAACTAGGGGTGTCAGGACGAACCCCTAAACTCTTTACTGATGATGTTTTGCTGTTTTCGGAAGATTGCGGAACATGAATGATGCATAAATAAACATGATGCTTCTAAACTTTCAAACTCAAATCTGTCCAATTAGTGGCACATGATGGCGAACAACGTGGAGCTTTGGACATATATTTAAGTTAGGCAAGAAGCATAAGGAAAGGGAAATGTCACTTCGAATCCAGTTCGGATGGAGCCATTGGCTAAGAAAAAAAGTGTGTCCAGTGCTACCTTCGAGTTATCATGCAACTAGAGCTGTCATCTACAACGGGCGAACCCGTCACCTCAGGAAGTTTTAACGATATTAGATCGTTCTGTCTCCCGTGAAGTGAGCGCAGAAGACTTGAGATGAAAAACAATCCACAGTCTATAGTCACGCCACCTGCCCGTCAGAGGCCAACGCCTTACGGCGAGGCACCGGGAAAGGTAACCAGCGTTTAGCCTCGCCCCCTGACTACCTGTTTGGATCTCCGTCTGGAATTAACCTTCAGGACACCTCCTGCCTCCCGACTGGTACAGGATCGAGGTCGCTTGCGCGGTTCTCTCCCTTATGAAGCGGTGATACGGTGTACACCGAATCTATCGCGAACCGCAGTATCCTTTGCCCGGCTTATTCACCCAGTATCGGGTGGCCGAATGGTTGTTTTAAGAGCAGTTGCCAATAGGGTAACAACCACCCCCTTTCTTTAGGAAACATTACTTTTGCCAGACTCTCCCGGCTGTTGGTCGGAATGCACAATCGTTTGGCTGACGCCGCATGGTGCGCAAACCGTCCAGGATCGCCTGAAGGTTGACTCCTAGAGGAGACTGGCTCGCAGACCAGCGTCCTACCCTGGCTCTCCCTTCTGCGTGGAGGCCGCCGGATGGGTGTTGACCCTTGCGTTTGACCGATCCTATACAACTGGGTCTCACTGGCCAAACTGCAACAGGGCCCATTAGCACCCTAAAGTGCAGTTATCATGCAGCTAGACTTTTATTTACAGCCATCATAAAAGACATGCAATGGAGCGAGTCATGCCGGGCATAACACAAGTAGCAAGAAAGACGACCTCAGAGTGAGTTTGCCATGACTGGTGCCCAGTCTACCGCTGAACTCTGCAAAGCGGTGGTAATCTGCAAAGCGGTGGCATAACACTGCAAAGCGGTGGTAATCTGCCTGGCCTACGCAAAAAAAGTAGCAAGAAAGACGACCTCAGAGTGAGCTTGCCATGACTGGTGCCCAGTCTACCGCTGAACTTCGATGACTAACCCTTGAAGACTCTCTCCAATATGTATTTTATAGAATACCATTGTGTAATATTAATACATTTGATGTAATACATACATTATACCCATTTAATTTATATTTACAGATTTAGGTAATCAAGGTTGGATCTCTACGGAAATCCGTAGAATATTAAATTCACATTTACCATAAACTTGACTGCGCACAATGATCAACATACCTACAGTATTAGTACACTTCCATATATGTATACACAATACACATGCATGCAATGTCATACTTAGTGAAATGATCTGGTAATAAATATAATTGAATTTACCTAATATTCATTTAAGTTTTGGTTTTTCCTTTTTAACCTCATTTTTTAAATGCAACTTCAGTCTTCCTAAGTTTTTTAATATTAATTTTAGCTGTTGATATATAGCTCTAGGATATATCAACCTTGCTATGTAACATTCTGGGCACATTGTTGAAGCAGTACTGTTGTATAAAAAGTATTTTTGTATAATAAATAAAAAAATATAAATAACGTTTACATATAGTTTTTATAACAAAGATCCCACTCAAAAATGTTATAATTATAAGACTACCTATTATTTTTCATTCACTACCTACATTCGATCCATTCTATTGTACGTAATAATTTAGATTGCTACTATTTTCAGGGGGGAAAACGAGTTATATTGTGTAATCTGGTTCCACTTTGATGAATTCCGTATTTTAGAATTTGATACTAAAAATAAAACTTTTTTTTGTATTTCCTTGTTTACTCGCTATTTCCTGTTGAAACATGTTGTGCAATGAATATAAATAGCCTTGGTACAATTACTTACTGGATATGATATTATTTTTAAAATTTACAGTTGTGTAGTTAGAGTTGTTCTATTTTAGAGTCTGGATGGTGGCGTGGAGTCTATTAAAGAGGCTTCCGGCAGTTGGCAGTCTCAGGTATATAATATATCCGATAGAGTATATTCTAGCTTTCCAAACTTTCTATATGTCTATTGTGCTGTGTTTTTATATGTGTATGTATGTGTAGTTTTCCGTCTTTTTTCTTTATTTCGGCGATGATATTTCAGGTTGATTGTGTTACTCGTTGCATTGTTGGATTTTTGATTAATCGCTGCCGACGCCGTTTCGATCACTTCCTAATAACGGCGCGGCGGTTGTTGTGTCGTAGCGATAGTAACGGACGCCGCTCTAATCGTTCGCCCTTTTTCCATATTCCGCTTTTCTGTTTGGACGCGATTAGTTGGTCATGCGGACCCATGATCGCCGAGTGTGCTAACGCTATAATGTGCCGTCGACGATGTTCCCGCTCATATACGATTTCAAGGTACAGGGAGTATACGCTATCCTGCGCTTCCAGCTGTTTTGTTTTGCTTGACCGCGCGGTTTGTTTGTTTCTGTGATTTGTTGATTCGGTCTGTCGCATGTCTGCTGCCCGTTAGACAGCACGCAGGCGGAACCGCAAAATCTCGATTCCCCTCTTTATAATATTACTATACAAATGCTAGATATTGTTAGTGGACTTAGTTTTATGTTGGATGAATTGCATGTCGCGCCTCCAGGATCGTTCCGGTTCGTCGTCGGACGACGGCGGTTTTCTGCGCCACGGCGAAGAGGAGAAGACGTCGCTCTCGAACGCGACGCTTACAGCTACGGTAACAAACATTACAACATAAACGACCAACTTGTTTCCCTACACTGGGTAGCGGAGCGTGATACTTGACCACTATTTCCCAAATCGTGATCGAAATTGACGCGACTACTACGTACCTACGAGGAGAGTTCATTATTTTTTATATTATACCACCACCGGATAATAAATGACTGGAGACCGACCGCACTGCGCCCCTCAGATTTGTACCGTATATAATATTTCCTATCAATTAAATGTTCCGCCTTTTTTCGGTTCTCTACGCGCAAATGAGACGCTTGAATGCTTAAAATGACAGATTACATACTTGATAAGCTTCCGAAAAAAAGAATTGACACAGACAACGAGTGACAGAACTGGCGTATTATATCAAAATCACAATTTAAATACAATAATATCTCCAATAAAATAAACAAGTGATTTATATCTCCCCCCATCCCCAGCTTAATGAATTCACCCTCGCTGGTAATCTGACTTGTCTATGCGATAATAGTGCGGTAACGTTTTGCTGTATGTACGATAGTAGTCACCATGTACAGCGGACCTGAGGCCTGTCACAACTAGTCACAAGTCATGATTGTTTTGCAAATCGTTAGATTTATTTTAAGTATGATTTAGCAGAGATAATTTGCTATGCAGTTTTACTAAATTTACCTTTATTAAAAAATCATATTTTTCGAGTTTTTTTTGTGATTTGGAAATGTGAAACTGCTGTAATAACTCGAAAACTATAAACTTTTGTACAGAGAAAAAATTAGACAGACACGTGGCAAACCTGTTCTAAATTAGCCTTTACTAATTTTATACTATAAACAAAAATATCGAAAAGTATTATATTTTTATTGCACCTGTCGTACGGTTAATTTTAAATGTATATGTACGGCCATGAGTCCGAATGGACTCAAAAATCGTCTTAATTATTGACCTTTCAATAAGTAATACAATAATTTTAATCTGCGATAGTTCTTTGTAAAGTTTAATTATCAATAATACTCAATAATTAAAGAATAAAAAATACAATCAAGAAATAAAATACACATTTGAGCGACACCAAGTCCATGATTTAATGGTCAACGAACCCACGTTCCGAACCAAGGTTCGTAGGTAGGAAAAGTAGGATCTACGTACTAAGGTTAAAGTTGATGCGGGCACAATGTTCACTTTCCCAAGGATCCTTCCTTTTTCTCAATCTGCAACAAGAAAATCGATGAACATACAGCTGCATTTGTTTTATTTAAAATAAGTTTATGAAATAACGTTCTAAATCTAAAGTAACGTTTATTATTTCGATTTCGTTTTAATGTACGCTCCTCGTAACTCAATTTTTAAAACGATTTCGATCGCGCCATCGACCTCCTCAGCTACACCAATTTGCAATAGCTTCATGTAAATAGATATCAACTCATTTTTCAAATATCCAAGTATATTTCTATAGCATTTACCCTATACTGCACATCTCTAGGGAATATAATGCGGTAGCACTAATTTCTTCCAAAATATCTTCATTCCGCTGTCCAGTGTTGCTATCATTTTACTCGCTTCTGTGTAAAAATTCTGGCAGAATTTTATCGAAACGCCTCGTCTACATACATAGATGCATCTTTCGTATTTTAGTATTAATGTAGTTTCGGTAGGATTTTAGAATGTATATTTGTGTCGATATTGTCTGGTTTTTATTTTTATTGTATCCTTGTCGATGTACTCTACGCTTTATGGTATCGGTTGCACATATTTTGACCTATTTTCATGATCACGCTACCTCTGATTTCTAATGTTTATCGTTTTCTTTGCAGGACATGACGCGCCAGTCGATACCGGTGCCTTCGAAGGGTGAGTAGCCTTTTTTTATTTTCTTTCAAAAAATAGTAACGAGTAACGAGTAACATCCGTAGCCATGTTGAAACACTGGTTCCCGTCAGATCGCCGAAGTTTAACGACGTCTGACGTGGTCAGGTACTTTGGATGGGTGACCGCCTGAGTACTGCCACGAGATGTTATAAACGCCGGCTTTCTGTAAGATAATTGTCGTTAGATGTTAAGGTGGGCCGTTACCGTAAGGGAGACAGGTTGAAAGAAAACGGATTTTACTGCGTGTAGTTTGAACGCCATTTCGGCGTGTTACAAATAAGTTACTCTACCCTAGGGGTATAGTACTACATGGTAGTCTGCCCTGGACGACGTCAAACGAAACGTCGGGTGCTTCAAACTTCAAATCAGTTTTTGTTTTATTTACGTCTAAGGCTGGGAATACACGTCCGATTTTTTCTATACGACAGTCCGATCCGATAGTCTGATCAGACAATTGGAAAGCGCTTGCCATACCTTTGTTTGAACATGCAATACACGTCCGATCCGATCCGACTGTCTGATCGGACGTGTATATGCAATACACGTCCGATAAATGTTGAAATAAATGTATGGCAAGAGCGCTTTCCGATAATCTGATCAGACTATCGGATCAGACTGTCGTATAGAAAAGATCGGACGTGTAATCCCGGCCTAACAACTGCGATAGTTTTCGATTTCAAGTTATAGAAACGTCGTTAAACCAACTAAAACCAGGTGAAGGATATGAAGATTCGAAATCAGGTTTTTAATTATTGTTGCTGATGACAATCAATACAAAAGCACTTAAAAATTCACTTTATCACCTCTCTACACATTGATGAATGATATCCTCAGCATATTATTTTTCATTTATTTTATTTATTCAAGAGAAATAAATACAGTTTTACAGTAACGCCAAGACGCTAATGATTCTAACATTGGTAGGTACTTATAGTACATACAGTGAGAAAAATATAACGATGTAATACACGGAAATACGCATGTTTCGACAAGGATTACGTATATAACTCGAAATATGCTCTATACGTATGAATTAACATGACTCGTAACGGTGTTGGCGTGACGGTAGTTACTGTGTCGTAATGTTAAAACATAATGTTATTTCATTACGTTGCGACCTCTAACATAAATACGGATATAATACGGATAATACGAAAACGCCGATCGGCGGGCGTGGCCACCCAGGGGTTAAGTACGGCTGGCATACATCCAGAACCTTTCAGATTTTTTTATGTTATCTATTATATATTTTTATATATATATATATATATGATATACTCGTATTTGATATTATTTAATTATGATCCAACCTTATTGATGTAATTCACAAAATAGATTTTTAGAAGGGTATCTAAATGTTAGGATTTAATCACCCTAAGCACTGATTACTGTTCTTTAATAACTGGATCTAAAGTTCTTATACCAGCGCTACCAGTCTAATATATTTTTACTGAACTGGACTCAAACTATACTCATCGTTTGAGTAGATGACTATAGCTTGAGTCCAGTATAATATCTTTGAAAACGCATATTAGCTTTACGACCCAGTCTGCTAAGGTATCAATGTGTTTCTGTTCTTTTATAACTGGTGCTCTTATATAACTTGTAACTATGATTTGTGTTCTTTTATAACTGGAACTAAAGCCGCTATACCAGCGCTACCCAAACATTGATACCATAATTTAAAATACAATGCATTGCCATAGACCATATTGACTGTAGTTTTAGTCCATCTTTGAAACACATTAGCTTTCCGACCCAGTTGGCTAAAGTATCAATATGTTCATTCATTCCACCGTAAAGCCTGAAATATCGTGAAGTATGATCAATAAGTATCCCCTTACGATGAACTACAACGGTCGAAATGATGATGGTAACGAGTAGTCACTAACTCTGCCTGACGTTCAGCTTTCATTACGTAAAACCAGAAGCCTGTCGCATCTACTGCGGTACCGCTATTCAGTTCATTTTCTAAAAATAACTTCACGTGTACAGCTCCCCTGCCTCTTATAAACTTGTAATTAACCACGCTTCTGCTCGCTATTAGTACCTATGTAATGGTCGAATTGCGTCATTTTTATCCATTAAAAAAAAAGGAAAAAAAAATCTTTTGAAATCGAAACGTCAAAATGGTTAGTCGTTGGTTTTCGGGGTTTTGCGGTTTTATCGATGAGGATGATCCAGATTTGGAAAATAGATATTATCAAGTGGACGGTTCTTTTCTTCGCGTGGAAAAATCTACTGCCGGATATTCAGGTTGGAAACAATTCTCCTTCTTTTATTGCCACATTTAATGCAAATTCTGAATTTATATTATTAAATATGAGAAATATTTTTTAAAAGAATAATTTAGTGTGGCGATATGCAGGATATGCAGGAGGAGCCATGGCGGCTGGAGGTATAATAATAATAATAATATCCCAAAAAAGATACGAATAGCGCGAGCTGTGTCAAATAGAACATAGGGCATTATTCAAATAATCTGATGTGGTTTAGAATTATTCCAAATTGAGTAAAGCCATAGAGTAAAGCACATAACTGTATTAAAAAATACTACCTATCGTTTTATGAGATTTGTTCGAAAAGCGTAATTTATGTACGAAACACCGGATAAGAAATGTGTAGAGACCACAGTATCACAATAGCTTCAAATAATAATTGTCGCAAATCGTAATGGATTCGCCCGCGCTGGCAACCGGTCATGTACTCTATAACGTGCGCAACATTTGTTGGCTGTACCTACTGTGGTTACAATACAAGTATTTTGAGGCCTGTCGCAAGTTATATTTTATTGTGGTAATTCGTCAGATATTTTTTAAATATAATAAAGCAGAGATCACTTGCTGTGCATTTCACGAAATTTACCTGTTTTAAAATGGTTTTTTGTTTGAAAGTGTTGATTCGATCGACAAAATTGAAATACAATTTCGGTAATTTTATCCCAACGGAAAATGGTGAACCAGCCGGGAATCGAATCCGCAACCTTACAATGTTCCGGGTCCTAACCACTATGCCACCGGGCCCTGTGTCAGATTTGGCACTAGGCAGTTAGGGCAAGTGGAAAGAAGCAGCTGTTGAAACGTATTCTTGGTGTAAACCTGAAGGACATCATAAAGTCGGACGACCAAAACTGCGACGGCTTGATTCTGTAGAGAGAACAACTTGATAACGAAAGCCCAGGATAGGGCGAATAATCTTCTTCCCTTATTATCTTCTTAGGATCTTCTTACCAGGATAGGGAAGAATATTCATGACGAAGCCTAGACTCACAATGAGTTGTAGCGCTAATGATGCTGATGATGCATTATTTTTATTATTTTTTATTTAAAGAAAGCGCGTTTTTTTAACTGCAGTACATTATAACATTATGTCAATGCGTCTGTCAGTCTAAGTCAGCCTGCGATTAATATTTTTAAAATACCCATCATAAAATACGTAATAAAATAAACAGTAATGGAATTTCATTAACTCGTAAAAAAGATAAATAATAATTAAAGATGAACAAATAACATTGCAATAAATAGTGAAATAATAAAATTGAAATAATTATGGAAGAAAAAATAGCATTGCAATAAATAGTCAAATAAAAGATCTTTGCAATTAATTGAAAGAATTGGTTATTTTCGAATAATCCCATTTTGTTGATCCCAGCGAATATTTTTCGATTTACTTGGTTTACCAGGAAAAATGTTCCTCGGAAAGCGATTTTTACGTTAGTTTTTACTGGCAATTTACGGCTTACAATGAAAATAAATAGCCTTCTGACGCACCACTCGTCCATTTGTGCCAGATACAAGCGTCCAACAGTGCAAGGCAAGGGGTGGACGGGACTAGAGTGAAAGTTTATACAAGCTGTCAATTTTATTGTGCAAATTAGGTCGCTCGCTCTGCACGCCTGCAACTGGGCCTAGGTCGGGCCGCCCAGCATATGGCGGTCTAATTCGATTGTTTGCTATTACACATACATACATAATCACGGCGTCGTATTAGGCACTTGCAAATAATCAATATATTGCAATACACGACTCAAAAGTACAAGAAAAAGAAATAAATACAAAAAGAATATTTATTGGCGACCTACACAGTGAAGATAATGATGACGAAGTCGCGAAATACGATTAAGAAGCCGATGGAGAACTGACAAGAGATAAGAAAAAAACCATAGAATAAGAAGAGGAAGAAATTGTCGCAAATGAAATGGAAAATCTACTGTTTTACAACGAAACCAAATACGAGAAGATTAAAGAACTATGAAAGCAACATATTGAAGGACATATCTTTATTGATCAACATTATTTTATCTACATAAGGATACGCTTATAAATCTACACAAGGAATGAAAGAACTGTTAACACATTTATATTATGTCGTACGTTATTATGGAAAAAATATTATATTATTAGATCATACCGTTAATTCGTACCCTGGTTCCGTGCAACGCTACATCAGGGGGCATACTATGCACGTGTAGGTTAGGAACACTTGCTCCACGAATAGTGAAAATATGAGAATAATATACCTGCATGAACCTAAAGGGTATAATGGTACGGGTATAACGCTTTTATAATGGTAAAATGGGTTAGGAATGAGGGTGAGGGAAATCAAAACGATGTTTTTCTTTTTACATGACTGCCCAACAAAAAAGGAGTGTAATTTGTCCAGGGTTCATCTATGTATGTTTTCCGTTTCCTTATTCCACCATAACTTTTAAACGCTTGAACTGATGTAGAATTGTGTGGTATTGTTAGAATCGTTATGTCATCCTGAGTGTCATAGTGTGCCTTAACTGTCCGAATATCAAGTAAAGTAGTTGTCTAAATGTCCAAATGTCAATAAATTTATATAAATATATCGCGTTTAGTGTCTGAAAGGTGTGATTGAGTACATTCCGGAAATATACCTGTATCTTTATGGATAAATACATAAGACACAAATATTTCTTAAAAAAACGTAATAAAAATAATTATAAATACAATAGTTCACATTCTGTGACGGCATCGTGTTTTTTATTCTTTTTAATATATTTACTTGTCTTAGTCTCTATCTCTATTTTGTTGAGTTTCATTGTCTTCTGATCCACTTTCTTCGCGATCATAATAATATATTACTGTAGCTTTCTTGTATAGTTTTTCCCAGTCTTACATCGTTAAGTCGTAGTGTTTCATTTCATATTTTAAAAAGTTATTCCTCGTAGGTATATATCGGTCCCTCCACCTTACTTATTGATTATTTTGTTTTTTTTTTAAATTATTTATGTCATTTTTAGATACTATTATTTGTTTTTTACTTAGTATTTTAATTATTGTTTTTTTATTATTTTGACTGTTTATATGATCTGATTTTATCAATTCACGATTATTTTTAATTATTTTATTTTGTTATGAAACTGAAATCATCAGATTTTTTATTTGTCTTTAAAATAGGTAAGATACTCAAAGTAATATCGTGCATAAAGCTTGTAATAACTATGTACTTGTTACTTACAGTTGGTTTTTATGTAATATATATATAAATACTACCTATAGTATATTGTGACTCGTCCAAGAGCGGTAAATTAGCCAATTGGATACGAATGTAATATTTGTTTCTTTGTTTCTTCTCTTTATTGTGAAATTTCACAATGGGCGGGTTTATTGTCATATGACAATCTCACAACCAACCCTACTATGACGTGTTTTATATTTATGTGTGCGTGTGGCATGTGTGTGAGTGTGTGTCTTGTTATTGCATTCGATCGACAGAATTGAAAATGCAATTCCGTTAATTAGATCCCAACGGAAAATGGTGACCCAGCCGGGAATCGAATTCGGGACCCTACAATGTAAGATCAGGCGACCTAACCACTATGCCAGGCCGTGTAATGTAATGTATTAGCAAAAATTGGTATATTTTTTTTGGTTGGTATCGTTTTTACCTCAAGTAAATCATTCATCGGTTTACTTTAATAAGTTTCGAGATCGATATTTCCGTCAAGGTAAAGCTTTCGTTTTCGTATTCCCTTAGTCTTGTTGTATTTGCTTTCATGAGGGCCGACCACCTTCAGTTAATAAATCAGCGTCGTATATTAGTTGTGTTTTAAAAAATAAATGGAAGCATTATTATGTTGGCGTTTACTATTCTTTGTTCGCAGCGCGACTTGGACTTGTGTTCTTTCGGCTGAGGCCCGTTGTGTGAATTTGCAAAGCCTCTACCGCGAGAGCCACGCCTATACAGGGATGCGTTTACAATTTGGGGTGATTTCAAACTACGGATCAACAATTTTGCAAATTCACCATTGTAATTGATGCCATGTACCCTACAACCATTCTATAGCGGTGTTCCCCAGACAGACGGTTACGCGTGAGTCATCAAGCCGCGCTCGTACAAGGTCGCGTCATCGTCGTTCTTTTTATCTTTCTTGTGGAAGTCAAGAAACGGTTGGCGGCTATCGTGTTGTAGTGGCGAATTCATTCGTACGAGAAAGGGATATATCTGAGCGTTCAGTAGAGTTGGTTTCATTTGGTGTATGGAGCTAAATTTAAGATTGGGATAGATAGCGTCGCGATTACAGATTGTTAATATATTATCTTCATACGATGGTCTAACTAAACACTTCCACCTCGCTCACTATCATCCTGTGTCTCGGTTTCTGTCCAAGTCCAACTTCCTTACTGAATATAGCTAAAATCGCAGACCATTTCTAAAATCTGGACTTTAATCTCCTGTCTTCCATAATTAAATAATGACGCGTCTTCTTCAAACGTTTTCTTGGATTATCAATTTTTAATATTTTTGCCTTCTTAGCTTCGCTTAACGTTAGCCGATATATACCTTTTGGGGATGCTGTAGTAGAGATTATTTGCTTTCTACAGCCACATTTATCTCTATGCAAAATTCAATAGTTTCGGAGTTATGTTTTTCTTCTTCAAAAAACCTACTCCATGACCTATTTTAGTTAATATAAAAGTAATAATTATATATATATATATATATATATATATATATATATATATATATATATATATATATATATATATATATATATATATATATATATATATATATATATATATATATATATATATATATATATATATATATATATATATATATATATATATATATATATATATATATATATATATATATATGTATATATATAAATATATATATATATATATATGTATATATATATATCTATATATATATATATATATATATATATATATATATATATATATATATATATATATATATATATATATATATATATATATATATATATATATATATATATATATATATATATATATATATATATATATATATATATATATATATATATATATATATATATATATATATATATATATATATATATATATATATATATATATATATATATATATATATATATATATATATATATATATATATATATATATATTTATATTTTCATCACGTGCCCCACAGTTACGTGAAGCCAAGAAAGCCGGGGATAAAGCCCTCTGCCACAACTTCTCGCGCGCGTACCGCTCTATACTAAAACTCATACAGAGCGTAGCAACGCAAAACGACAAGCGCAAGGCAGCATTTCTCAAATCCAAAGAGGAAGCCCGGTTCGACAAAAACCGTTTTAACTACAGCAAAACGGTTTTGTCTGCCGCCAAGGGAAAAATCCAAATCCCGGAAGATATGGCCACGGAATACTTTTCGACCACGTATGAGGACCCAATGCGGCTCCATAATTACAGCCCTCCGCCGGGCATTACACCTCCGCCCCTGCCTACGGTAGCTTTTGCTTCTCAACCTCCATCACTAGATGAGATTCTTAATCAAGTAAAGAGGAAGCCGTCGGGCTCTACTCCGGGTCCCGATGGTATTCCCTATTTAGTATACAAAAAATGCCCCTGCCTTCTGCAATATTTAGGATCCATCTTCCGAAATATATGGAATAGCGGTGTAGTCCCACAGAATTTTGGCCGAGCGACAGTCATCTTAATTCCGAAGGTCCCAGTTTGCACCGGACCAAAGGACGCTCGGCCCATTGCTCTCACAGACACTGTGGCCAAAATCTTTTTTAGCATAGTCCACACGAGGATGAGCGAATTCATGCACCGGAATGAGTACCTTGGAGTATCAGTTCAAAAAGGCTTCATGCGCGGCGTCTCGGGCTGCCTCGAGCACAACTCTCTCCTGGCTGCTGCCATCAAGGATGCGAGACAGCACGAACGCCAAATCAATGTATGCTGGCTCGACCTAGAGAATGCCTTTGGGTCAGTCCGACACAGTCTCCTCCACTTTGCACTCCGCTGGTACAACTTCCCACCAGTCGTGCGTGACATTGTAGCCTCCTACTACAACTGTCTGACTTTCCATGTTAAAACGCAAGAATGGACTACCCGCTCTATACCATATTCAATTGGACTATTTCAGGGCTGTTGCCTCTCCCCGACGATTTTTAATATAGTTTTTAATATACTTCTGGAAAGCCTGAGCCAGTTTGACAGGAAGTGGGGCTACCGTTTTAAAACAGACGGCCAATACACCTCGTCGTGCCTCGCTTTTGCCGACGACCTAACTTTCATTACCAGAAGCCCCAAGCAGCTTTCCCTGCTATTACAGAAAGTGGAGCTTTTCTGCGACTGGTCAGGCTGTATAAAAGTGAAGCCCTCCAAATGTTTTTGCCTTGGACTCGCCCGCATGGGCACAAAATTTACATCCTTTGACCCCAAATTGGTCTATAAGGGCTCTAATATCTCCCTTATAGACCCAAACAATCATTTCAAATTCCTCGGCAGAAAAATCACCCATCAGGGAAAAGACGTCTCGGGCGATCATGTTATAGAGCATTTCAAAAGTTGCCTGGCGAAAATAGATGCCTTGCTAATTTCTGGCCCTCGTAAGGCCTGGATCTATGACAATTATCTAACGTCACATTTGTCATGGCCCTTTCTTATTTACGATTTTACCAAAACCCAACTGTCCCGTCTAGATGCACTGGTGACAGCTAGTTTAAAATCCTGGCTGTCCTTAGCCAAACCAGCTGACCCCTCGACTCTCTTCAGGTCCAAACAAAATTTTGGGCTAGCGCTTAAACTGCCCTCTCTGCTCTACGCCAACTCCAGAATAACCAAAAATTCGATTCTGTGCAATTCCAAAGATCCGGCAATATCGAAGCACGTAATAAGTGGCTGTAGTGATTCAAATGAACTACAAGCCCGCGTAGACTTCCACAAAAGGTTCCTTACTGGAATCAGCCAGAATGGCACTGGTCTGGGGTATGGCAGTACAACCACGAGCGACGTGGACTTGAAGAAGTCTCTTTTGCGGGGAGATTACGACAGCAAGAGTATGGCTCATGCTATTGGCCTTCAATGCCAGAATGATTGGACAACAATTGGTGACTTTTGCATTCCGCCTCCAATGCACTGGAAGGTAATGCTCTATGACTGGACGCCAGAGATGCTGAAATTTTATTTGAATGCCTTTCAGCATACACTTCCAGACCCCAGTAACCTCGCTCGTTGGAGCTTTGCCGAGGATAGTTCTTGTCCCCTCTGTAGCAATACCCCTTGCACAGCTAGGCACATTCTAGCTGGCTGCAAGGTGGCCTTAGATCAAGGACGGTACACTTACCGCCATGACAAAGTTCTCGCTGTTATTCGCGAGGTAATTAGTCTCTCAGTGGCTCGTGCCAACAAGGGTTTGACAGTATCCTCCAAACCCCCAATACAGTTTGTGCGGGATGGCTCTAAAGGCAAAAAACATTTAACTACAAAACCTTTCTCAATAATCGAGAAAGCTACAGATTGGATTCTGGAGGTTGATTCGGTCTCTAAGCAGTATAAATTCCCTGAAAGTCTCGGATGCACAGCCCTCCGTCCAGATATAACTCTATACTCTCTATCTCGGAAGGTGGCTCTTATCGTAGAATTAACTGTTCCATGGGAATCAAATATCCCAAAAGACCACGAGTACAAATTAAATAAATACCATGATCTTGCAAATGCCGTAACCCGGAACGGCTTCACTGTTCACCTTCACGCGGTGGAAGTTGGCGCTCGTGGCCTGCCAGCTAAATCTCTATTTCACCTCTTTAAAGATCTTGGCCTTTCCAGAAAAATAATCAACTCTTTCTTAGAAAAATTATCTAAAACTGCGATTTGCGCATCTCAAATTCTATGGCTTCGAAGGGGGAGTGAATGGGTGGCAAGGTGAACGCTCACATGTGGCAAGACAGCTGTCCTAAACCTACCACAGCCGGTTCGTAAGTCCGGAATCCACTGCTCACCCCCCAGAAGTGTAAAAAAAAAAAAAAAAAAAAAAAAATAGTATTATGATGGGCCCGACTCCGGTCGGTGAATTCCATGGCAGCTCCGTTTGTATTTATTGTAAACCCCCTGATCATCAGGATGACAACAACGAAAGAGTTGTGACAGCCGGAGAGACGGTGGACGGCGTGAAAGAACGCATCGGGTCGATGGCCTTGCAAGCCAGACCCGATTATTTATAAAGCAAAAAAGAAAAAAAAGGAAATATGCCCCCAAGCGGCCTATCAGGGGGGGAGAATTCCCGCTACCCCAGTAGAAACCCCAAACAACGACACGGCTAAAACTACACCGGACCTTGCTTGCCTTATCTGCGGGAAACAATATAAACGATTAGCATGGTTAAATAAACACATTGCTGGGCACGATGATAGCGACGCTGCACGTCAGTGTCTTAAACCGTCGCAAGGAGTCACGGACAGAGTTGAACCTCACATGTCCCTTGACTCCACATCTGCCCGCAGTTTGTCACCCGACCGGTCTCCTCTACCCGCGCAAATCGTATCCTTCCCTCCTCTAAAATTCCCTTCACTTGCGAAAGAGGACTGGGAATTTCATAATAATAATTTAACTTCTATTCTTGACCACTCTGTGAACCGTAATGCCCCTGCCAGCGTCCAGCTGTCATCCTTCCAGGTGGCGGTCCATGAATACTTCTCGGGTGTTTACCCAAAATCTACCCATGTCGACCCGGTTCACAGAGAAAACGCATTTAAGGCAAAGCTCCGTAGGCAAAAGCGGCTACTTCGTCGCCAGTTACGTGAAGCCAAGAAAGCCGGGGATAAAGCCCTCTGCCACAACTTCTCGCGCGCGTACCGCTCTATACTAAAACTCATACAGAGCGTAGCAACGCAAAACGACAAGCGCAAGGCAGCATTTCTCAAATCCAAAGAGGAAGCCCGGTTCGACAAAAACCGTTTTAACTACAGCAAAACGGTTTTGTCTGCCGCCAAGGGAAAAATCCAAATCCCGGAAGATATGGCCACGGAATACTTTTCGACCACGTATGAGGACCCAATGCGGCTCCATAATTACAGCCCTCCGCCGGGCATTACACCTCCGCCCCTGCCTACGGTAGCTTTTGCTTCTCAACCTCCATCACTAGATGAGATTCTTAATCAAGTAAAGAGGAAGCCGTCGGGCTCTACTCCGGGTCCCGATGGTATTCCCTATTTAGTATACAAAAAATGCCCCTGCCTTCTGCAATATTTAGGATCCATCTTCCGAAATATATGGAATAGCGGTGTAGTCCCACAGAATTTTGGCCGAGCGACAGTCATCTTAATTCCGAAGGTCCCAGTTTGCACCGGACCAAAGGACGCTCGGCCCATTGCTCTCACAGACACTGTGGCCAAAATCTTTTTTAGCATAGTCCACACGAGGATGAGCGAATTCATGCACCGGAATGAGTACCTTGGAGTATCAGTTCAAAAAGGCTTCATGCGCGGCGTCTCGGGCTGCCTCGAGCACAACTCTCTCCTGGCTGCTGCCATCAAGGATGCGAGACAGCACGAACGCCAAATCAATGTATGCTGGCTCGACCTAGAGAATGCCTTTGGGTCAGTCCGACACAGTCTCCTCCACTTTGCACTCCGCTGGTACAACTTCCCACCAGTCGTGCGTGACATTGTAGCCTCCTACTACAACTGTCTGACTTTCCATGTTAAAACGCAAGAATGGACTACCCGCTCTATACCATATTCAATTGGACTATTTCAGGGCTGTTGCCTCTCCCCGACGATTTTTAATATAGTTTTTAATATACTTCTGGAAAGCCTGAGCCAGTTTGACAGGAAGTGGGGCTACCGTTTTAAAACAGACGGCCAATACACCTCGTCGTGCCTCGCTTTTGCCGACGACCTAACTTTCATTACCAGAAGCCCCAAGCAGCTTTCCCTGCTATTACAGAAAGTGGAGCTTTTCTGCGACTGGTCAGGCTGTATAAAAGTGAAGCCCTCCAAATGTTTTTGCCTTGGACTCGCCCGCATGGGCACAAAATTTACATCCTTTGACCCCAAATTGGTCTATAAGGGCTCTAATATCTCCCTTATAGACCCAAACAATCATTTCAAATTCCTCGGCAGAAAAATCACCCATCAGGGAAAAGACGTCTCGGGCGATCATGTTATAGAGCATTTCAAAAGTTGCCTGGCGAAAATAGATGCCTTGCTAATTTCTGGCCCTCGTAAGGCCTGGATCTATGACAATTATCTAACGTCACATTTGTCATGGCCCTTTCTTATTTACGATTTTACCAAAACCCAACTGTCCCGTCTAGATGCACTGGTGACAGCTAGTTTAAAATCCTGGCTGTCCTTAGCCAAACCAGCTGACCCCTCGACTCTCTTCAGGTCCAAACAAAATTTTGGGCTAGCGCTTAAACTGCCCTCTCTGCTCTACGCCAACTCCAGAATAACCAAAAATTCGATTCTGTGCAATTCCAAAGATCCGGCAATATCGAAGCACGTAATAAGTGGCTGTAGTGATTCAAATGAACTACAAGCCCGCGTAGACTTCCACAAAAGGTTCCTTACTGGAATCAGCCAGAATGGCACTGGTCTGGGGTATGGCAGTACAACCACGAGCGACGTGGACTTGAAGAAGTCTCTTTTGCGGGGAGATTACGACAGCAAGAGTATGGCTCATGCTATTGGCCTTCAATGCCAGAATGATTGGACAACAATTGGTGACTTTTGCATTCCGCCTCCAATGCACTGGAAGGTAATGCTCTATGACTGGACGCCAGAGATGCTGAAATTTTATTTGAATGCCTTTCAGCATACACTTCCAGACCCCAGTAACCTCGCTCGTTGGAGCTTTGCCGAGGATAGTTCTTGTCCCCTCTGTAGCAATACCCCTTGCACAGCTAGGCACATTCTAGCTGGCTGCAAGGTGGCCTTAGATCAAGGACGGTACACTTACCGCCATGACAAAGTTCTCGCTGTTATTCGCGAGGTAATTAGTCTCTCAGTGGCTCGTGCCAACAAGGGTTTGACAGTATCCTCCAAACCCCCAATACAGTTTGTGCGGGATGGCTCTAAAGGCAAAAAACATTTAACTACAAAACCTTTCTCAATAATCGAGAAAGCTACAGATTGGATTCTGGAGGTTGATTCGGTCTCTAAGCAGTATAAATTCCCTGAAAGTCTCGGATGCACAGCCCTCCGTCCAGATATAACTCTATACTCTCTATCTCGGAAGGTGGCTCTTATCGTAGAATTAACTGTTCCATGGGAATCAAATATCCCAAAAGACCACGAGTACAAATTAAATAAATACCATGATCTTGCAAATGCCGTAACCCGGAACGGCTTCACTGTTCACCTTCACGCGGTGGAAGTTGGCGCTCGTGGCCTGCCAGCTAAATCTCTATTTCACCTCTTTAAAGATCTTGGCCTTTCCAGAAAAATAATCAACTCTTTCTTAGAAAAATTATCTAAAACTGCGATTTGCGCATCTCAAATTCTATGGCTTCGAAGGGGGAGTGAATGGGTGGCAAGGTGAACGCTCACATGTGGCAAGACAGCTGTCCTAAACCTACCACAGCCGGTTCGTAAGTCCGGAATCCACTGCTCACCCCCCAGAAGTGTAAAAAAAAAAAAAAAAAAAAAAAAAATAGTATTATGATGGGCCCGACTCCGGTCGGTGAATTCCATGGCAGCTCCGTTTGTATTTATTGTAAACCCCCTGATCATCAGGATGACAACAACGAAAGAGTTGTGACAGCCGGAGAGACGGTGGACGGCGTGAAAGAACGCATCGGGTCGATGGCCTTGCAAGCCAGACCCGATTATTTATAAAGCAAAAAAGAAAAAAAAGGAAATATGCCCCCAAGCGGCCTATCAGGGGGGGAGAATTCCCGCTACCCCAGTAGAAACCCCAAACAACGACACGGCTAAAACTACACCGGACCTTGCTTGCCTTATCTGCGGGAAACAATATAAACGATTAGCATGGTTAAATAAACACATTGCTGGGCACGATGATAGCGACGCTGCACGTCAGTGTCTTAAACCGTCGCAAGGAGTCACGGACAGAGTTGAACCTCACATGTCCCTTGACTCCACATCTGCCCGCAGTTTGTCACCCGACCGGTCTCCTCTACCCGCGCAAATCGTATCCTTCCCTCCTCTAAAATTCCCTTCACTTGCGAAAGAGGACTGGGAATTTCATAATAATAATTTAACTTCTATTCTTGACCACTCTGTGAACCGTAATGCCCCTGCCAGCGTCCAGCTGTCATCCTTCCAGGTGGCGGTCCATGAATACTTCTCGGGTGTTTACCCAAAATCTACCCATGTCGACCCGGTTCACAGAGAAAACGCATTTAAGGCAAAGCTCCGTAGGCAAAAGCGGCTACTTCGTCGCCAGTTACGTGAAGCCAAGAAAGCCGGGGATAAAGCCCTCTGCCACAACTTCTCGCGCGCGTACCGCTCTATACTAAAACTCATACAGAGCGTAGCAACGCAAAACGACAAGCGCAAGGCAGCATTTCTCAAATCCAAAGAGGAAGCCCGGTTCGACAAAAACCGTTTTAACTACAGCAAAACGGTTTTGTCTGCCGCCAAGGGAAAAATCCAAATCCCGGAAGATATGGCCACGGAATACTTTTCGACCACGTATGAGGACCCAATGCGGCTCCATAATTACAGCCCTCCGCCGGGCATTACACCTCCGCCCCTGCCTACGGTAGCTTTTGCTTCTCAACCTCCATCACTAGATGAGATTCTTAATCAAGTAAAGAGGAAGCCGTCGGGCTCTACTCCGGGTCCCGATGGTATTCCCTATTTAGTATACAAAAAATGCCCCTGCCTTCTGCAATATTTAGGATCCATCTTCCGAAATATATGGAATAGCGGTGTAGTCCCACAGAATTTTGGCCGAGCGACAGTCATCTTAATTCCGAAGGTCCCAGTTTGCACCGGACCAAAGGACGCTCGGCCCATTGCTCTCACAGACACTGTGGCCAAAATCTTTTTTAGCATAGTCCACACGAGGATGAGCGAATTCATGCACCGGAATGAGTACCTTGGAGTATCAGTTCAAAAAGGCTTCATGCGCGGCGTCTCGGGCTGCCTCGAGCACAACTCTCTCCTGGCTGCTGCCATCAAGGATGCGAGACAGCACGAACGCCAAATCAATGTATGCTGGCTCGACCTAGAGAATGCCTTTGGGTCAGTCCGACACAGTCTCCTCCACTTTGCACTCCGCTGGTACAACTTCCCACCAGTCGTGCGTGACATTGTAGCCTCCTACTACAACTGTCTGACTTTCCATGTTAAAACGCAAGAATGGACTACCCGCTCTATACCATATTCAATTGGACTATTTCAGGGCTGTTGCCTCTCCCCGACGATTTTTAATATAGTTTTTAATATACTTCTGGAAAGCCTGAGCCAGTTTGACAGGAAGTGGGGCTACCGTTTTAAAACAGACGGCCAATACACCTCGTCGTGCCTCGCTTTTGCCGACGACCTAACTTTCATTACCAGAAGCCCCAAGCAGCTTTCCCTGCTATTACAGAAAGTGGAGCTTTTCTGCGACTGGTCAGGCTGTATAAAAGTGAAGCCCTCCAAATGTTTTTGCCTTGGACTCGCCCGCATGGGCACAAAATTTACATCCTTTGACCCCAAATTGGTCTATAAGGGCTCTAATATCTCCCTTATAGACCCAAACAATCATTTCAAATTCCTCGGCAGAAAAATCACCCATCAGGGAAAAGACGTCTCGGGCGATCATGTTATAGAGCATTTCAAAAGTTGCCTGGCGAAAATAGATGCCTTGCTAATTTCTGGCCCTCGTAAGGCCTGGATCTATGACAATTATCTAACGTCACATTTGTCATGGCCCTTTCTTATTTACGATTTTACCAAAACCCAACTGTCCCGTCTAGATGCACTGGTGACAGCTAGTTTAAAATCCTGGCTGTCCTTAGCCAAACCAGCTGACCCCTCGACTCTCTTCAGGTCCAAACAAAATTTTGGGCTAGCGCTTAAACTGCCCTCTCTGCTCTACGCCAACTCCAGAATAACCAAAAATTCGATTCTGTGCAATTCCAAAGATCCGGCAATATCGAAGCACGTAATAAGTGGCTGTAGTGATTCAAATGAACTACAAGCCCGCGTAGACTTCCACAAAAGGTTCCTTACTGGAATCAGCCAGAATGGCACTGGTCTGGGGTATGGCAGTACAACCACGAGCGACGTGGACTTGAAGAAGTCTCTTTTGCGGGGAGATTACGACAGCAAGAGTATGGCTCATGCTATTGGCCTTCAATGCCAGAATGATTGGACAACAATTGGTGACTTTTGCATTCCGCCTCCAATGCACTGGAAGGTAATGCTCTATGACTGGACGCCAGAGATGCTGAAATTTTATTTGAATGCCTTTCAGCATACACTTCCAGACCCCAGTAACCTCGCTCGTTGGAGCTTTGCCGAGGATAGTTCTTGTCCCCTCTGTAGCAATACCCCTTGCACAGCTAGGCACATTCTAGCTGGCTGCAAGGTGGCCTTAGATCAAGGACGGTACACTTACCGCCATGACAAAGTTCTCGCTGTTATTCGCGAGGTAATTAGTCTCTCAGTGGCTCGTGCCAACAAGGGTTTGACAGTATCCTCCAAACCCCCAATACAGTTTGTGCGGGATGGCTCTAAAGGCAAAAAACATTTAACTACAAAACCTTTCTCAATAATCGAGAAAGCTACAGATTGGATTCTGGAGGTTGATTCGGTCTCTAAGCAGTATAAATTCCCTGAAAGTCTCGGATGCACAGCCCTCCGTCCAGATATAACTCTATACTCTCTATCTCGGAAGGTGGCTCTTATCGTAGAATTAACTGTTCCATGGGAATCAAATATCCCAAAAGACCACGAGTACAAATTAAATAAATACCATGATCTTGCAAATGCCGTAACCCGGAACGGCTTCACTGTTCACCTTCACGCGGTGGAAGTTGGCGCTCGTGGCCTGCCAGCTAAATCTCTATTTCACCTCTTTAAAGATCTTGGCCTTTCCAGAAAAATAATCAACTCTTTCTTAGAAAAATTATCTAAAACTGCGATTTGCGCATCTCAAATTCTATGGCTTCGAAGGGGGAGTGAATGGGTGGCAAGGTGAACGCTCACATGTGGCAAGACAGCTGTCCTAAACCTACCACAGCCGGTTCGTAAGTCCGGAATCCACTGCTCACCCCCCAGAAGTGTAAAAAAAAAAAAAAAAAAAAAAAAAATAGTATTATGATGGGCCCGACTCCGGTCGGTGAATTCCATGGCAGCTCCGTTTGTATTTATTGTAAACCCCCTGATCATCAGGATGACAACAACGAAAGAGTTGTGACAGCCGGAGAGACGGTGGACGGCGTGAAAGAACGCATCGGGTCGATGGCCTTGCAAGCCAGACCCGATTATTTATAAAGCAAAAAAGAAAAAAAAGGAAATATGCCCCCAAGCGGCCTATCAGGGGGGGAGAATTCCCGCTACCCCAGTAGAAACCCCAAACAACGACACGGCTAAAACTACACCGGACCTTGCTTGCCTTATCTGCGGGAAACAATATAAACGATTAGCATGGTTAAATAAACACATTGCTGGGCACGATGATAGCGACGCTGCACGTCAGTGTCTTAAACCGTCGCAAGGAGTCACGGACAGAGTTGAACCTCACATGTCCCTTGACTCCACATCTGCCCGCAGTTTGTCACCCGACCGGTCTCCTCTACCCGCGCAAATCGTATCCTTCCCTCCTCTAAAATTCCCTTCACTTGCGAAAGAGGACTGGGAATTTCATAATAATAATTTAACTTCTATTCTTGACCACTCTGTGAACCGTAATGCCCCTGCCAGCGTCCAGCTGTCATCCTTCCAGGTGGCGGTCCATGAATACTTCTCGGGTGTTTACCCAAAATCTACCCATGTCGACCCGGTTCACAGAGAAAACGCATTTAAGGCAAAGCTCCGTAGGCAAAAGCGGCTACTTCGTCGCCAGTTACGTGAAGCCAAGAAAGCCGGGGATAAAGCCCTCTGCCACAACTTCTCGCGCGCGTACCGCTCTATACTAAAACTCATACAGAGCGTAGCAACGCAAAACGACAAGCGCAAGGCAGCATTTCTCAAATCCAAAGAGGAAGCCCGGTTCGACAAAAACCGTTTTAACTACAGCAAAACGGTTTTGTCTGCCGCCAAGGGAAAAATCCAAATCCCGGAAGATATGGCCACGGAATACTTTTCGACCACGTATGAGGACCCAATGCGGCTCCATAATTACAGCCCTCCGCCGGGCATTACACCTCCGCCCCTGCCTACGGTAGCTTTTGCTTCTCAACCTCCATCACTAGATGAGATTCTTAATCAAGTAAAGAGGAAGCCGTCGGGCTCTACTCCGGGTCCCGATGGTATTCCCTATTTAGTATACAAAAAATGCCCCTGCCTTCTGCAATATTTAGGATCCATCTTCCGAAATATATGGAATAGCGGTGTAGTCCCACAGAATTTTGGCCGAGCGACAGTCATCTTAATTCCGAAGGTCCCAGTTTGCACCGGACCAAAGGACGCTCGGCCCATTGCTCTCACAGACACTGTGGCCAAAATCTTTTTTAGCATAGTCCACACGAGGATGAGCGAATTCATGCACCGGAATGAGTACCTTGGAGTATCAGTTCAAAAAGGCTTCATGCGCGGCGTCTCGGGCTGCCTCGAGCACAACTCTCTCCTGGCTGCTGCCATCAAGGATGCGAGACAGCACGAACGCCAAATCAATGTATGCTGGCTCGACCTAGAGAATGCCTTTGGGTCAGTCCGACACAGTCTCCTCCACTTTGCACTCCGCTGGTACAACTTCCCACCAGTCGTGCGTGACATTGTAGCCTCCTACTACAACTGTCTGACTTTCCATGTTAAAACGCAAGAATGGACTACCCGCTCTATACCATATTCAATTGGACTATTTCAGGGCTGTTGCCTCTCCCCGACGATTTTTAATATAGTTTTTAATATACTTCTGGAAAGCCTGAGCCAGTTTGACAGGAAGTGGGGCTACCGTTTTAAAACAGACGGCCAATACACCTCGTCGTGCCTCGCTTTTGCCGACGACCTAACTTTCATTACCAGAAGCCCCAAGCAGCTTTCCCTGCTATTACAGAAAGTGGAGCTTTTCTGCGACTGGTCAGGCTGTATAAAAGTGAAGCCCTCCAAATGTTTTTGCCTTGGACTCGCCCGCATGGGCACAAAATTTACATCCTTTGACCCCAAATTGGTCTATAAGGGCTCTAATATCTCCCTTATAGACCCAAACAATCATTTCAAATTCCTCGGCAGAAAAATCACCCATCAGGGAAAAGACGTCTCGGGCGATCATGTTATAGAGCATTTCAAAAGTTGCCTGGCGAAAATAGATGCCTTGCTAATTTCTGGCCCTCGTAAGGCCTGGATCTATGACAATTATCTAACGTCACATTTGTCATGGCCCTTTCTTATTTACGATTTTACCAAAACCCAACTGTCCCGTCTAGATGCACTGGTGACAGCTAGTTTAAAATCCTGGCTGTCCTTAGCCAAACCAGCTGACCCCTCGACTCTCTTCAGGTCCAAACAAAATTTTGGGCTAGCGCTTAAACTGCCCTCTCTGCTCTACGCCAACTCCAGAATAACCAAAAATTCGATTCTGTGCAATTCCAAAGATCCGGCAATATCGAAGCACGTAATAAGTGGCTGTAGTGATTCAAATGAACTACAAGCCCGCGTAGACTTCCACAAAAGGTTCCTTACTGGAATCAGCCAGAATGGCACTGGTCTGGGGTATGGCAGTACAACCACGAGCGACGTGGACTTGAAGAAGTCTCTTTTGCGGGGAGATTACGACAGCAAGAGTATGGCTCATGCTATTGGCCTTCAATGCCAGAATGATTGGACAACAATTGGTGACTTTTGCATTCCGCCTCCAATGCACTGGAAGGTAATGCTCTATGACTGGACGCCAGAGATGCTGAAATTTTATTTGAATGCCTTTCAGCATACACTTCCAGACCCCAGTAACCTCGCTCGTTGGAGCTTTGCCGAGGATAGTTCTTGTCCCCTCTGTAGCAATACCCCTTGCACAGCTAGGCACATTCTAGCTGGCTGCAAGGTGGCCTTAGATCAAGGACGGTACACTTACCGCCATGACAAAGTTCTCGCTGTTATTCGCGAGGTAATTAGTCTCTCAGTGGCTCGTGCCAACAAGGGTTTGACAGTATCCTCCAAACCCCCAATACAGTTTGTGCGGGATGGCTCTAAAGGCAAAAAACATTTAACTACAAAACCTTTCTCAATAATCGAGAAAGCTACAGATTGGATTCTGGAGGTTGATTCGGTCTCTAAGCAGTATAAATTCCCTGAAAGTCTCGGATGCACAGCCCTCCGTCCAGATATAACTCTATACTCTCTATCTCGGAAGGTGGCTCTTATCGTAGAATTAACTGTTCCATGGGAATCAAATATCCCAAAAGACCACGAGTACAAATTAAATAAATACCATGATCTTGCAAATGCCGTAACCCGGAACGGCTTCACTGTTCACCTTCACGCGGTGGAAGTTGGCGCTCGTGGCCTGCCAGCTAAATCTCTATTTCACCTCTTTAAAGATCTTGGCCTTTCCAGAAAAATAATCAACTCTTTCTTAGAAAAATTATCTAAAACTGCGATTTGCGCATCTCAAATTCTATGGCTTCGAAGGGGGAGTGAATGGGTGGCAAGGTGAACGCTCACATGTGGCAAGACAGCTGTCCTAAACCTACCACAGCCGGTTCGTAAGTCCGGAATCCACTGCTCACCCCCCAGAAGTGTAAAAAAAAAAATAGTATTATGATGGGCCCGACTCCGGTCGGTGAATTCCATGGCAGCTCCGTTTGTATTTATTTATTGTACTTTAGTAAAATAAATGATAATAAAATTTGCGATAAAAAGAAATGCCAAGGAGAAGTTCGGCGATTATACCACTAGAATGTGTAATGTCCCTTCCGGGATGCAAAGGGATGCCGAGTTTTTACTTCACAAGTTTAGGGAGATCGGCATTCAAATTTACTCAATAATAAAGAAATACTATCTACAGATACTGGTAACGCCCTTCTATTTTAACGCAAATTTTATAATCATTTCTTTATTTTTTCTTATGGCGCCTCTTCAACTAGTGAAGGTTAGCAATCAGTTCTGCATACTTCTTTATAGCATGTAGCATGTACCTACTTTATTTGATAATTTGTATGGAGAGTGTATAACCCCAATTACAACAGTTACCACCACTAACCAAAGACTATAATTAAAATCTACTCCCTAAAATACAAATAAAAATTTTCAAGCTAATATAAAATAAAGATAAGTCAGAATATTTCAAAATACTACATAGTAAACGTCAAAAAAAGAAATAATAAATAAATATTAAAATCGGAATAGGCTATGTCCGAATTTATTTTTAAAAAAAAAGATGCAAATGGCCCAAATTTTTAATAGAAATAGAAATAGAAATATTTTTATTGTCCGAAATTGTGGTGGTACATTTATGGTGATAATGCGTATATCCTTCGCCAATCAAAACAATTCGGCAACACTTGTAATCCCGGTCCATTCTCGAATGTTCCGCAACCAAGATTTCCGTCTACGGCCAGGTCTCCTCTTCCCTGCAACTGTTCCCCATCATAATGAGTTGCAGGAGTTCATACCTGTCGTGCTTAAGCACAAAACCCAGGTATGCAACTTTGAACTGTTTGATGGTCTGCCAAAGCTTGCGTTTTTGGCCCATACGTTGTAGAACTTCCTCATTGGTGACTGATGCTTCTATACGTTTACTGAGATCTTCCTCAATAGTCCAGTACTCACATCCGTATAGAAGTATGGGCCAGATGTAGCACCGGAGAAGACGTATTCGAAGTGGGATTTTGAGGCTTCGATTCTTGTACATCGAGAATTCTTTTTCTAAGGTACGATTATTTTATGAAGTCCGTGATAAAGATTCGAAAAAAACTTTTAATTAATATTTTTATATTAAAAAAAAATAGGTCATGGAGTAGGTTTAATGAATAAAAAAATAACTCAGAAACTATTCATCTTTGCATAGATGTAAACATGGCTGTATATACAGCCACTAATTTCTTCTACAAAATCCCCAAAGGTATCTATCGAGAATCCAATCATTTGTACAATGATGAAACTTTAGATATTACTTTTTAGTATGGGGGAAAGTGCGATGCATTTTCTAACTAGTCTGCCATTTCTATGGCTATTTTGCGGATTTAATTGGCTTTGAGCGGCGGCTTATAGCCAAATGCAGACGCTAATAAAATTAATTGGTGCATTAAATTCTTGATGGCAAGTCGTTTGCCAGCGAGCAAATAAAAAATTCGCTGACACCAAGCGTTTCGAGTCCCCCCCGGTTGGCGTAGGCGCTCAGTTGCCTGGGCCTCGCGCCGCGCCCGACCGCGAGCCACAGGGCGCCCGGCGCGGCGCGGCGGTCGTCGACCCACTGCGCTCTCAAGACGGATATGGGATCGACTCGAGCGTTTAGAAAAAGTAAGACGAGCCCTTGCATGTATATAAAATATGCTCGGCTTAAGTCACATTTTAGTTCGTTGTACGGGAATGTATAGTACATTATACCAGACAGTAGCTTCTATTAGAACAAAATTGCAGTCGAAGCGAGCTACGTCACGAGTCCTAAGGGCTCGCGTATGGCCGCCATATGTCTGCTACTCCGCCGACGCAGATGTTCAAACATTCTAGAAATTTAATGTACTTTCTCTCATTTTCTTTTTCTCGCCTTATCATCTTCGAATGATGTTCAATGGGGCAAGAGATATAAGGAGTGGGGGGGGGGGGGGGGATAGGGAGCGAACAAAAAAAGGACCTGATGAAAATCGAAAAAATATATAGGTATATAGAAATTTGCTTATTACCTTGGAAGCGGTGTGGGATATCGAGATTCTAATAAAAATAATCCTCTCTTGCTCTTTCTGTTTTTTTACCACTTACATGTTCATTGTCGTGTAGTTATGTACCTACAGATTCTCCCTTTGAAATGAAAATAACAACTGCAAAGTCTATGCGTTGCGCGTGCGACACGATCTCAGACCGGATTTTTGCAAATTCTTGCGGCATTGGGTCATTGCGCCACTATGCAGTGCAGTCGTGCAACGTGAACTCCAGGCCGTAGCATTTGGAGGCCGTGACTGCGGATCTCATTTCTCTGGCACGGCTAAACGATGCCACTTAGCAGGTGTGCTGCGTTTTCATGTATGTCCCGCTGCCTCGGGAATACGCCACATTTCATTTTATAATACCCAGGGATGTAAAGTATATAAAATAAAAGATACTTTTATCAATTTGGCAATAATTATAGGAAGAGAGAGTTCTGCCTTCTATTATTAATAATATTAATTCCTCGTTTCGCAATTTTTATAGTTCAATAAAAATGTGCAGATACAGAATAATGTAGACTGTACAGAATAAGGAATATTTATTTTAATTCTGTTGATTGAATGCAATAACAAGACACACACTTACTTGCATGTTTCACGCACATATACATATACACATTTTATAGAAGGGTTGGTTGGAAGAGATTGTGATATAATAATAAACCCGCTCATTGTGAAATTTCACAATAAAGATTAGAAACAAACAAACGATAATATATTACTGTATACAGTAAATTAACCAAATTATCAAAAAGACTACAATATAACAAATTACATTGGTAGGTACCATGTTGTTTTCAAATTATTTCAAAATATCAGTTGGATGATTTGGCCAGCCTTCAAAATATCAATGTTTTTAATCGCCTTTAGTTTATTAGGCAATTTATTAAAAAGTTTGTCCTATGTGGAGACTTGTCGCCTGGCACTTGTATGTACGCGGTATCATTGGTTCGAGGCAATGGTTTCTATTTTTCGTATCGTGCCGATTTACTTTCTCTCGTGGGATATTGCCGAGCTCTTATTGCAATCGAATTTGCAAAGAGCTACTTGAGCAAATACGGCCAATATCCCTAGTTTTTGCAGGTGTTATCGAACCACTATCGCATGTATGGCTCTTTTCTGTAGAGTGAATACATCTTTGATGTGCGCTGCAGTACCCCATCGAAGAATATCATAGCGCAGATGTGATGATATCACACCCGATCTATTCATGCAATTTCTGATGCGCAAAAGAGCATAGTAGGCTGACGACAGTTTGGACTTAACATTCTCTATATGTAAATTCCAGGACATCCTTTCATTTGGGTGTAGTCCAAGGAATTTAAGTGATTCCGCAACTTCAACCGGGAAGCTATGTTGATTGAGAGGATTTCGTGCTGTTAAATTTAAAATGACCGTTTTAGACATATTTAGAGAGATATTGTTTGCATTGAACCAATCATCAAGTTCACCAAGAGATTTATTGATATCGGCAGTGTGCGTATTAACCGCCTTACCTATAAGAACGTACGTGATACGTCCGCTATATTATCATGTAGAAAAATGTATATAAAAATTATATAACTATATACAAATTTATATAAAACCGCTATAGAAAAATCGCTTATATAAACCGCTATATATTTTGTCTGGTATATTTTAAACAAGTATGTATTGTTATTGAGAAATCTAATGAAAAAAACAAGGATTTACTTACTTTTTGAATAATAACCCAAAGGTAGGGCGATTAATGTTGTCAGCTTCGACTACAGCGCAAGTATCGTATCCAAATTGGGTGACTTCACATTTAGATAAATTTGGTCGGAGGACATTTATGAAAATTATGAAAAGCAACAGTTCAAGAATTGTGCCTTTGAGATCAGATCTCTTCCAATCTTTGTTATCTCGACTTGTAAACTTTAGTACTTTTTACAAGTATATATCAATCAAAATTAAATAATGACGTTCTGCGTCTTCCCCTACCTCCTACGTTAATGTTTGGCAAGACCCATCTACGATTATTCTTTACAAGATGGTCTGGAGGTGCGTTCTCTCTAATGTTTCTCCCGAGCACGGAAGGAAGCCGTTAAATTGCCTTATTTTGCCTTCACATGTATATGAAAATATCAAGCAAGGGGGAAAAGGTTTGATAATGTAAAACTATGTATTAACGCTTCTGAATCTCCCTCTAGTTCCAGTAGGCGGAAACATCTCATCAGCCGAAGTATTCCTAATGTTATTTCTAACGCTTTTTAGTTAGCCGCTTTTGATGGTAGCCCGATTGGAATTGTGGACCACTCAATAGTTCTACCATTTTATCACATATGACAAAAAGAAATACTGTTTTCGATTTTGTAACAAAACTCACTCTTTCTTCGCATGACGCAATGTCATGTCATTACATAGCGATTTTTCCACTTTTGTGCAGACTTGGTTTTTTGCGTTTGTCGTCCTGTGTCGACAGCGGCTGACAGCTAACATTTTACTTTTAAAAGGTTATTAGTGGTTTGAATGAAAAATTATAATTTAAATGTTCAAAATAAGATTGATTTTATTTTATAAATTAATTCTACATTTTTTAGTGAGCACATAGGTAACATAAATTCTTATTAATATCGATATTTTTAAAAAATAGGAGAAAAAAAACAAATGAGGTTGGAAATCGAATGCACATAAATTATAGCACTTTTTATTTAGCCATTAACTATATGTAGTATTTCATAGTAGGATTTTACTTCCTTCTGCGTCGGCGAAATGCAGGTGGAGATGATAGCATCGACAGCGAAACTAACAGCAATTTATTCGGCCATCTATAATAACATTGATAATTAATGATTTTTTTATAATGGAGTGATTGATTATAAAAACCCAATAATTTAACCAATGATAACAATAATACATTCAATTATTAGTGCCATTTATTGCATTTTAATATTGATTATATCACCGAAATAATACGAAGAGATAGAATGCCATATTATTATGTTAGTCTATCTGACCAATAACGTGCGTAAATATTAGCATTTGAAACCTGTATACCAAATTATAAATTTACATCTTTATGTAAATTACATCAAAATAATAAGAGCTATGATTTAAAAAATCGTTTACCATATTATTATTTTATACCTATAGGCGTATTTAGAGTGCCATCTACAGTGCGCCACCATACTGCTATACCAAAAAAGTCCTCACTAGTCAACTTCAATTGTGTGGTATTATACCTTATGTGGTATAATATATTTTTTTTATATATCGACCTTTTTTCAAATTTGTAAAACAATTAATATTTAAATTTATAATAAAGATTTAAAATCTTTTAAAAATAATTGGACCTGCTAAAATACTGCAGATAGTCAAAATATAAAAACGAAGAGTCCGCTATAAAACAGTAAAATTAAAAATAATACAAATATAAAATTACATCAATAACAATAGCGCAATAGAAATGGTAAATATAATTTTTATATTATAATCCATCTTCGATAATCAATGATTGGATTTAGTAATGTAAATAGTCAAAATTGGAAATTTAAAAAATTACAAAAGATTGTAATATAAGTAATTATGGAAGATTATGAAATTCAATACTCTAAAAGTTCTTAACAGAATTGGGAATACATTGGGTTCTTAATAAGCATATCCTGGACCTTTTTAAAATTGACCGTCTCCAAGACCCTGTAGTACAACGGAATCTTGTTATAAAAATATTGGACTGATACAGGAAACTATTTCTAACCTTACTTAGTCACACTTTGTAAGGACGCAAGTCTTGTTTGTTCCGCGTGTTATGAACATCCGAATTAGAATAACACCCTGGTATATATAAGTGACATACATTGTCATGATACCAGATTCAATGAAATACGACCTGCAAGAAGATGTTAGCGATGATATAGTAAATACATTGCGAATCGCTCTTTTTTGCAGTCTAAAGATTCTTACCAAATATAATCAATGCTGACACCTAGAACAGCGACGCATTGTATATCGTTTCATAAAATGATAATTTGGGAAAGTATATGATACCATGTATCAAACAGATTGCCTAAAATTTCAACATCAATAATTAATTATCGGATCAGCTTGCTGTGAACGGGCGTAAAGTCTTCATAAACATACAATCTGCACTATGACAGAATATACCAAACAGTAGATTTAACTCTCGAGCTACAGGGCATTGCGGGAAAAGGGTGCATCTCGACGAACGCCTTTGGTTAGCGTTACGCTCAGTTGAAGGCTGGCGACTTTTTCGAACGTTTGAGGCCGAGTAGCCGACATCTGGTGGCCATATCCGAGCCCTTACGACTTGTGACGTATTCGGTTCGATTTCAATTTTGTTCTAAGAGAAACTACTGTCTGGTATACTGGGACTATGATGTATAGACACCATGCTATTCGCTAATCATTAAACATAGCGTGTGCCGCTAACGCTATGTCTAAAATGGTATGACGTAACTCAAATCCGTGATAATATCGCCGGGATTTTAGACAAAGCGAGAAAGAGTTGGCGCTCTAAGCGCCCGCTGTGGGAAAGACCGAGATAGAAGTCTGTTTCAAGCTGTCAATCTCACGGGGATCGCTATTTATATGATCAGTGGGGATCGCGTGAAGGGGCGAACACACTATCGGACGCGTCCGTTAGCCGCGGCTTATGGGCGCGATCTGTGTAATGAATTTCTATTGAGCCGTGCACATTATCGGACGTCAGTCGCGGACGCGACCTCGAGGCTTCGGACGTCCGATAGAGATCTGGCAAGCCACGTCCCAAACTACTGTGCATACTGTCCATAAGCCGCGGCAGCGGACGCGTCCGATAGTACCTATGTTCGCCCCTTGACTGAGACGAATAATCGTGAGATTGATCTGAGACGAATAATCGTGAAGGTTAATTTCCCACCCCGGAATCGTGTTCTCATTGGCCGGGGTCGGCCGTCTAGCGTGAGCGGCGTATGCTCAATTCGAACCGGGCTCTGATCGTGCTTAGTGCTTTGAGCTAAGGGCAATTAGGATCGCGCCCTTTATTTATTAAATCGAATATTCTTATTTTTCGGCACTATATTCAAATTCAAAGGTCATGGGAAGAAATTGTCGGTAATTATTGCTGAATGATGATTTTTACTGCCATTTCCCAGCTATCTTCTAGACTCTAGAAGTCTAGAAGATAGCTGTCGTTGCTCTAGAATCTAGAGCAACGACATGCAGACGGACACCTCATATGTTGTCGTCTGTCCTAACCTGAATCGCATGAAGGACTGTCAAATCAAGGACTGACGAATGAAGGACTGTCAAATCGCTTCCAGAATCGCAAATTTCGTCGAGTGACGATACGGCATAGGGCTGAATGGCATTAATTAACAATTTTGACACCAGAAATAAACACCAAATCCCAAAAAAGTCTCGTCAGAAATAGATTAGGCAATTTTCTCCACTGCGAAAGCACCGACTGGCGGAGCTTTCGTAATCAAATATACATTACTCAGAATTGCGGCCAAAAACTAGCAATGCCGGTAATATAACCCTTAGCCACAAACAATAGAAACGTAGTCGCAGCAAAGGCGATCAATATAAAAACGATCAGACACAATTAATTCGGAAATTATTGCATCGATCCATGAAAATGATGTCAAATTATACGGGGCATGAATACAAAGGGATGTCGGCCATTATGGTGATATTCTTTCCCGAACAAAAATACTGGAAAATATAGGCAGGGGCATTGACAGTAAAAAAAATAACGACGATGTTTAACCGCTGGAATGCCACCGTTTGGTGGTTTTTCCGTTGCGACAACTCGCGGGCTTCCGACCTCCATATTTCTGCGATTATGTAATTTACATGCGAAAAAAGTCGACTTCATTAAATAAGCCACTATTATACATTAGTATGCGTGCACCAACACCCCCTACAAAGAAATTTTCGGGGGTTGAAAACATGCCGTCGTGAGTTTCATTCCCATGGCTAAGTAGTCCAAGAGGCAGCGACAAAAAGTGCAATAGTAATACTGACGCCACGCGTTATATTGTTAAGCAGTCTGACCATTTGTTTCGAGTTATGTGTTGCATCCACTGTCTACTGATGAATGTTTAGCTTTTCCAAAACACTTTGGAGGTACTAATTAAAATTACACCTTTCCTAGTACGCCAGCGCCAGGTGTCCCGGAGTCTGGCCTGCTGACTACCCCGGCATTCTTTGGTTAAAATACTGTCTGATCTGAAAGTATTAGCTTTTTAGTCGCTGGCTCCCCAGTTCTATAGCTTTCTAAGGGTTCAATTTACTTTTCCGGCCCACCAACCATCTAGGTATTGTGAACGTTGTTGTGAATGCGCATTTTTTTTCGAGATGAAGACGGAAATATCTATTTTGAGCCCCCAAAGACAATTAAGACCATTTCCAGATGGAAGGTGTGTGTAACTGTCTGATACCTCCACGATAGCTAAACGCTTAATCCGATTGAAATTTGTCATATGTTAAAAAAGTTGTGGTTGAAATCGATCCACCATGGGGGAGTACTAGTCATATTTCAATATCAAAATATTGGACTTGTAGACTTGAAACGCACGTGTTGAATGCATTCTCAGCATCCGCGCTCGACGCCGACTATCCCTTTCAGGTCAACCTCCTTCCCGAAGGACATCACGCTCAAAATTATGCCAAACCATCACGCTCAAAGTCCTTGGCTCGTTTCGTTATATTTTTACGAAACACAATGTGTCGCTCTTTTTCGGGTTTTATAATTTATGGGAGCGCTACAGTACTTAGCAAGTACACCGGCTTCGCGCATCCGCTTTTATAGTTATCACTCGCCTCTGAATTAATGGGGTGCTTTAAGCACTGCGCTGACCTAAATGCATTTCTATACACGGGGCAAGCTAGCGAGGCAGACGTTCCTTCCGTGTCATTTCACATATGCTTTTTCTACAGAATTCTTGACTTGACTTGATGTCGACGGCCGCATAGCGGTCGTTTAATGGCGCTTTGAGCTTTGCTCTTTTTGCGCGGTGTCGAATGTGAAGGCCTCTCAGGGCCTCCTTTCTTTAAGCTTTCGCTTTGTCTGCATTGAGGATGCGTGGCGGCGTATTGATTAAGATGATTGTTTATTTCGGTCACTTTACAGTTGATTTTAGATATATAGATTTAGTCGGACCGCGCAGACGAGGCAATCGCGTCTGTACTCACGTACCTATCGCCTTTCGCTGTAGCTATTCGTCATCGTACTTCGTTATGTGTCGAAATCCGTATTAGCCGCTCTATACGTTAGTCAATGCTTTGGCCACTGTCTATGTCTCTCTTGCTCTTTCCAATATATTTTCCACGCGTCGTAATGATGCCGACTCGCTTCCACCTTTGCCACGCGGCCAAGCATTGGCCAACGTGTAGATCGGGCTTATGCTGTACGGCCAAATTAGCGACAAGTATCAAAATATAGCAGACACAAAATCGACTCTGATTTATCGAGGCCGTGGTTTCCCAAAGCGGGATTTCTCCGTCTTTGGAAGTAATTGGGGGCGTAGAGTACTGTACGCAGGTATGAATAAATGAGCTGTCATCGCATCGCTGTCGGTCGATGAAAAAATACTTTTTTTCGAAATATTCGTGCTTTTGTAGTTACAGTTTTGGTGTATTTTGGTGATTTAATCAAATTATCGCGAATGTTCGTATTAGTTCGACAGTTTGAAATAGGTTTCTATCTCTTTCTGCCCTACGACAAGCGAGTAGAGCGCCGTCTTTTTCATAATATATCACTTATATCATATTTTAGTCATGGCGATAGCCACATTCGCTATTTTTAACGTTCAATGAATAGCACC
Source organism: Micropterix aruncella (assembly GCA_944548615.1). Lineage (NCBI taxonomy): Eukaryota > Metazoa > Arthropoda > Insecta > Lepidoptera > Micropterigidae > Micropterix > Micropterix aruncella. Next base: position 25,981,484 of record OX155952.1, on the reverse strand, counting down.
ATGCCAAGACATCATAGGACGAGTATTCTCACGGCTGGGAAGCTTCCCTCCATTATGCCCTAACCAAAGATCTATGCTTTGCACTCATCCGCATACCCTCGTCATATCGTGCATGCAGAACCGTTCTTTAGAGTACTACGATAATATTTGACTTTTGATCGACCAAAATAACAATTACATTCATTCATAGGGTCTGCAGTCCTAATTCTTCCTACCATACACTTTTCTTTTCAATTATATCGTCCCGCTATTATTGGAAGCATTCTGAAATGCTTCTTCTGTGACGCAACAGCCAAAACTGTGTCCAGAGAATAGGGAGTCTGACGAAACAGGAAAATTTGTGTTTGACAAAAAAAAATCGAATCAGATTCTTTGACGCGAGAAATTCGTTAAAGTTCTCCTCGTTTCGCCGTTTCGGTGATACCTTTTGACTGAATTTGTCCATGTATCTACAGTCTTTTATCGTCGCTGCTGTCGTAATGAATGCGATTATTGTTTCCTTGGTTTCAATCATATTTGCACTTCATGGTTGTGTTCTTGTTTCTATTTAGGTAGGTACTTGTTATCGTGACTATTGGTTGAAACCGGCAGGGAAAAGTAGATAAAATTATTACACATATTCTCGTTTAAAATTATACACCAAATTCATTAAATTAGTGATACTATCAATTTACTCGTAATGTATTATTATTATTACGTATGCATAAAATATAATATTCCTAATATTGAAATAAGTAATATGCATGTTAATATTACAAGTAGGTGTATGTAGGTATAAATTTATATACACCGTGATTTTTTTATTAGTGATTATTTTAATATCCTTGTAGTGGGTGAATCAGTACGAGCACGTAAATTTGAACTTGACTGTTAAATAAAAGTTTGACAGGCGTTGAGCGCGCTGCGACATCTAGCAGTAGTCAAAATATCGCGTATTGTTTATTCGCTATATTTTACCTACCCCTAGATATCGCAGCGCGCTCAACGCGTTCTATGGTTTTATTAAAAAAAAAAAAAAAAAAAATAGAAAATGTTTTTTTATTTTTTCAATAACAGTTGTTTATTTGCTCGTACTGATTTAACCACTTCAAGGATGTCACTAATAAAAAACTCAGCCTGTATAAGCGGGAATAATAATATGTATGTCTAATGGGCTCGATTGCGTTTCTTCGTGAACTATAATCGGAAATGATTCCGTGTGAACGAGACAGGGCAATACGCTAGAGCGGAGTGTGAGATGACCGGTCACTTTTTCGCATTAAAACTGCTCGTCAAGGTCAAATCTTACACTGCACGAAATATGCTCGAATTTATTCGGCCGAATATAAGTTCGTCAGGTTCCTAGTATTTATCCGACGATCATTCGTTTCATATTCCGCTCTAACGTATTGCTCTGTCTCGTTCGCTTGGACTAATTTTAGTTTTAGTTCACAAAGAAACGCAATCGGGCCCAATATTATCATACATTTTATTCGAGTTTAAAATTACGTGCGCACAAAAAAACTGAAACGTAGACATCCCTTGTACGGGCATTACCCTAGTTGGGTAGTTTTTTGTACATACCTTTTTCTGTTTTCTCTCAGAATAAATAAGGTAATGTCTACCTTAGTAAGTAGCCTACCTTAGGAAGGTCGAAGTCTAGTTCAGCAACAAAGTTTATGTATGATAAATATGAAATTTGATTAAATCAGCGTAGTTTATTACTACCTTTCACTACACCCCTCCCACTATTCATCACAAGTGGTCGTAGAAGACCTTCACCTCGCTTGCAAAATGCCATTGCCTATTACCCCAATCGACCCGGTCGAACAAAGCTCGTTACGCTTTTGTTGTAATTTCCACAGGGCGCCTTGGGGGTGCATTAATTGTGCCGTCACCTGACCCCCTCTAATATGTGGCGCCGCGTAACACGTATACGGACAGACACGCGATCAATCGATACAGTGCCGCTTTTTATCGGGCGTCACCGCTTTGCTAATGTCACGGGGCGTAATCGACGATATTGTACAACCGGGCTTCCCGCGGACGACATTTTACACACTTATCTGTCGCTGCGATCGAAGAAACTCACCGAGGTTGCCCAGGCTTACGATCGAATTAGCGGTATGCTGCACGCAGCTAGTTCCGCTGAACATCAACTTGGGTTGTCAACTACAAAGGGCGAACCAGTCACCTCAGGTAGTTTTAACGATAGTGATCGTTCCATCTACCGTGAGGTGAGCGTGGATGACTTAGAGACCATACAAATCAACCGTCTAGCTAAGGCAACATGTCCGACAGACGCCAACGCGAGACACCAGGAAATGTGCCCAGCGGGCAACCTCGCCTCCTGTCTACCAGTTTTGGAAGGGTATTTCCGTCTGAATCCAACCTCCCGACTGGTTACGGGACCGAAGTCGCTTGCGCGACCTCTACCTATGCGGTGATTCAGTTTGAATCTATCGTGGACCAATGGCATATTTTTCCCGGTTCTGAATTCAGGATCAGGTAGCCATTTGGTCATTTCAAGTGTGGTTGACGACATGACAACATCCACCCCCGCTGATTAGGAAACAGTATATTTCCATAGTCGCCCGACTCCTTCAGTAATTAGTCAGAGTGGTACATACCGATTGGCTATCGCGACACGGTGCGCAAATCGTCCAGTAGCGCCAGGAGGCGTTCCTCCAGGGGAAACCGCCAGTCCGGAAGCCGTACCCGCGCAGTCTGCACGATTAGCGGACCACCAGCGCGGCTATCGCAGCATAGCAGTCGTCGCCACAGATGATGCCACGTACCTACTCCCGTCTCATCCTTTCACTATGAGGCGCCTCGCAAAAAACTGCGACGCCGTATCCTGAAAGCCGGGTCAATGGGCCCGGCTCATGACATTTTCGGCTCGAAGCTATTATAGCTAGCGGAAGACGTCACGGGCCTTTATCACGGCCTGTCGACTGAAATACTGATGATGACTTATCTGTCGCTGCGATCGAAGAAACTCACCGAGGTTGCCCAGGCTTAAGATCGAATTAGGGAAGATTGCAATGAAATCGCTTTTTTTATGTCAGTTAAATTGGTGGCGAAGAAAATTACAAAGCAAGATATATATGACGTCGCTTAAATGACTGACAATTGCTGAAAATATCAAATGTTTGAATGTCTATGTAATCAGTGGCGTAACTAAAAAAGATGGGCCGCCGTGCAAAATTGACCAAAAGGCCCCTGCCCCCCCCCCCTACTTACTTAGGTACATTTATTATGGTAGGTTGTAATTACTGTATACCTAGCTTTGGGTGCTAATGGGCCTTTGCTGAGTTGGCCACGAAGACCCATTTGTTCAGGGTCGGTCACACTAACGGGTCAACGCCCATCCGGCGCGAGCCTGGGTAGAACTCTGGCCTTAGGGCTAGTTTCCCCTAGGAGTCAATCTTCTGGCGCTCCTGGACGGACTGCGCACCGTGCGGCGTAAGCCAATCAATCGATTGTGCATTCTGACTAGCAGTCGGGGAAGTAGTCAGGGAAGCAGTACTGTTTCCTATAGAGCGGGGGTGGTTGCTGACCTTACGGCGACTGCTCTTGAAACGACCATCGGCTACCCGATTCCGGGTGAACAGCCGGGCAAAGGATGCCGTGGTCCGCGATGGATTCGATTTACACCGTTTCACCGCTTCGTAAGGGAGAGGACCGCGCAAGCGACCTCGAACTCGTAACCAGTCGAGAGACTGGAGTAATCTGGTCGCAACTGGAAGTAAGGGCGTGATTGTAAGCCCGCTGGCATACCTGGATATCTCGCGGATAAAGCATTGGCCTCTTACGGGCATGTGGCGGAGCTTGACGGTGGACTGTTTTGTCCTAAGTCTTCTGCGTTCACTTTACGGGTAATAGAACGATCATATTTCGTTAAAACTTCCTGAGGTGACAGGTTCACCCGTTGTAATTGACTACTCTAGTTGTATACCTAGCTAAATTATATATTTATATTGTAAATACGTCTTTATATTATAGCTACATTATAAATCGGCGTAATCATTTGGGGGCATTGCCTCGAACATGTTGCGGAAGAAGTTCCCAAGAACTTCATCGGGACACGCGGGATCACATTTTTGCGGGAGAATGTTCGAAACATTATGTTTCTCCATCTTTGAAAGTTGGTGAGAAATAAACAAAATAATGTCATTTTTAATTAGGTACTTTATTTTGAGCGGAACTACTAAGTGCGAAACTGTTAAGATTTAAAAATATACACAATATTATTACAAAAGTACTTTCTGGATGTCATATTTAAATTACTACTGAATGTATTGTAAAAATATGAACATTTCTAGTATGGTTAATTACTTCAAATATTATTACTTCCACCCGCATGAACCAAATAAAATAGTCGCGACAACCGTGGCGTTTTGGCGAGTAGATATTACTACCAGGCAATGGGCCCACCGATTTGTATACTTAGTTTACAGTAAATGTTTTTCAACGATAACAATAACAAAAATATGCAAGCCGGGATCATCGGCCAATCGTGCCAACCGATTCATCGCGGCTGGTAACAATACTTCTTCAAAGGTCTCGCATTTTTCGAGCGCGGCACGGTTTTAACACCCGACACGCATGATATCGTATCATTTATAATATTGAATTTGAATCATTATTGAAATAATGCCTTTATTCCGTGCGGTCCCATTTTAGCCGATGATACTTTCATTAAAAAATAGATTAATTGAATTTTACGCGATTAGTGCGGCGGTTTTTAGAGTGTGTGTGGGGCCGAGGCGGTTCTGTAATGAATTTACACTTATGAATCGATTATGTTTATATTAAAATATCACTCTGCTTATGCTTGTGCTCGCAACACTCGAGAAGGAGTCGGTCGATTGACTTGACATTTTGTCACTACGTTGCATTTGAATACGCGCGACAAAAGTCTTTCCGCATTGATAAAATCGTCGGTGCGCTTCGACATCGGTGCGTTTCCCATTCATTTCATGTCGGACTGAGCCACAACCATGCGTCGCCGGTTATATACAGGGTCAGTTTTAAATAACCTGCATCCTTCAAGTGGGTGAATCAGTACGAGCGAGTAAACATCTTTAGATAACAAATTTTGAAAAAAAAACATAAAAAAATATTTTTTAATTAAAAAAATTGAAGAGTTTGACTGTTACATAAAAGTTAAACATGCGTTTGAGCGCGCTGCGCCATCTAGCGGTAGGTATATAACCGCTAAAAAAACAACGTTAGCAATTTTTACCTACCGCTAGATCGATAGCGCATTTAAAAAAAAACTTTTTTTTAAATTTTGAGAAAATAAGTTTTCATTGTTTTTGTTTTTTTTTCACATTTTTTTTATCATACCTTGTTTTCTTGCTCTTACTGATTCACCCCCTTCAAAGATGCCAATTAATTATAACTCAGCCTGTATAATAACATTATTAAAATGAACCGTTCGACACAAATCATACTAGCTCATCCGCTGTTGGATCTTTCTTGTTTCGCCTTAGTGCTGTACTTCCACCTTGGCAACAGTGTCCGGTGTTTCACTTTTATGCGCGTTTGATTAATGGGATTTTCGTTTCAAGGTTCGCTCGATGTCCTCCAAAAAAAGATGCGTAGTTTCGACTCTCCTGTAATTATGGAAGTGGATCATTTCTCAGCCGATCAATTATGAATGCGTAGTCTAATATTGGAGCGGTTTATCGATTCTCTGCGTATTTTACCCTCCAAATGACTCGGAGGGGGCGATCAGGAGCAACCCCGCGGTTCGCGTGGGTGTACTTTGTACTGCCGCACGACACATTATAAAGAGCTGATCAAAGTCAAGGACCTCGCAGTGTTGGCGCGGTGTCTGCTGGTGCCACACACCCGCTCCGCGATCGATCGCGCCCGCGGCGTCGGCGTCGCGACGCTTTTGGCGGGAAGTCGAAAGTGACTTTAAACGACCATTGTCCAATTTAATATTTCATCCGCCTCTTCAATAATGATGCCATCCTCGAAGCGGCACTCGCACGCGGGATAATGTGCTTTTCGTTCAGTTTACTGAAAGGCTTTCGCGGCAAAATTGCCGACTGCAGCATGAAGGAATTGGACTGTGTTAAATATCATTCACCGTCTATGTCAATACGCGACAAAGCGAAAGGTTCATTTCTACATTTATTCGGAATTGTCATCGTCATTGTCTCGATACTCGATGAAACATATAATTTTCAATAAAAATAATAAAGCCAGTTAGTTACTAATATACAGGTTGAGTTTTTAATTAGAGACATCCTTGCAGTGAGTGAATCAGTACGAGCAAACAAACAACTTTAACATATATTTTGAAAAAAAATGTTTTATTTAAAAAAAGAATTTTTTTTTTTGTTTGATAAGCATTATTGCACACAAAATATAGTAGTACAATGTGGTCGGCCTATTGCCAATTGGCAATATTTTCCGGCCCTACCGCCAGGGTTATTGTAACTAAAGGTTTATGTGGGCAAATTGATTTACAAGTAATACATAAATACACTTACATAATAGTCATCATAAAATAAAATATAAAACAGTGATTAGTAACGTATGCCAACTTGATATCGAAGGGAGGAATGGAATATAAGGACAAGCAAATGAGACGGGAGGGGAGGGGGTATTCATGAGTTGAGTAAATTTCTATTAAGAGATTTTATAACTAGTATAAAAAAACGCAATATTTTACCTTTTGCTAGATGGCGCAACGCGCTCAGCGTTTGTCAAACTTTTATTTATCAGTCAGGTTTTTCAAGATCACATTTTTTTTTTATATATTTTTTTAAAAATGTTTAATTTTGTTTTTTTGCTTGTACTGACTTACCCACTTCAAGATGTCACTAATTAAAAAGTCACACTGTTGAATTCTTTTTAAATCTTTTTTAATACGATAAGTAGGTACGGGGGGAGGGGGGGGGGCTAGTTCCCCATCATGTAAAAAAACAAAACAAATAAAATTATTGGTAAAAGAACCTTGAAAGAGGGCATTAACCCTTGAAGTAACAACTTAAAATTGTTTAAAAATAAGTCACACAAATATCAATTTTGTCAGAAATACTTCGGTAATGAAAATATGCATAGTTTAATGCTTTTACCTTATTTTAACTACTAGAAGCAAAAAACATCGAAATTACGACGTAATTTCGATGTTTTTTGTTACGTTGTATCAGTCATAATTATGAAGTTTGGAAATTATGTATCAACGATTTTAAGTTGCCAACATAAATCTTAAAATCGTTATAAATTTACATAAATTTCGAAAAATGTCCCATTCATGACATTATTTTTAATTATATTTGTTGTAGCTGAATAATCCTTAGAATACTGTGAAACATTGTTTATTTCTTTTTCTTGTATTTTCCCACAAATATGTCCTCAATCTTCTCTACAAAACATTACAGCTCTTTCCAGTCTAGATATTTTGAAAATGAACATGTTGAAAATTTATTTTAATCAATATTAATGTCATTATATGAATAAATCCGATGAATGTTTCGGTTTTTTCTTTACTTCCTATGATTATTGGTTATTTCAATTCATAATACATACGAAGGGTTACGGGAAAAAAACGATCAATGTCAACCTTTTAAAACGTTTTGGTAATTCCATTTTGAAAAATTACTTACCTAAAAAATTACACTTTAGCAAAGGTTTTGAAGTTGAAAAAATATGTTTTGACTGTAAACCAAACATATTTAGGTTTCTAAAAAAAAATAATTTTACAGAAAATATAAGAATGATATATTAATAAGAATATTTGAATTTCTAAAAAATAAAAATTCTATTTCTGAAAAATAGCAAAAACGCGGAAAAGTCTTTGACCTTGATCAGTATGTCTGATCACAGTTCTTTCTAGCGTCAACCGAGGTATCCCACTTCTGTACCTGATACGAAAGAATGATCAAGGTCCACCATTACCGCGGTCTTTAATCATTCTTTTCTATCAAACGTTTTTTCTCCCTTGATTTAAGGGCAGACTATAATATTTATTTCGAGAATCGATTCATGCTTTGATTCGTTTTAGGAACAAGCCACAAGATGGCATTAGTATCTCATTTTCACATAGAAATTGACATTGGTCGTTTTTCTTCATAACCCTTCATATTATTATTCCATATTTTCCATATTAGAAAAACATTGAAAGTGATTTTTATTCTTTTGGTTAAATTAACATATCCTTCGGTGATTGTGAATAATATTTCATCGAGTAATTGTAAAATTCCTAGATATTTAAAAAAAGTGGTTAAGTACATCATTGGGAGTCTTTGGATATTGTCAATTTTACTACTTAACCATTAATCACCATAACGAGATTGAATTATTCATGCTTGTTGACTAAAAAATGATAATTTGTTGCAGTGCCGACAACGCGATCCATGCGTAGCAACAATCCTCGGTTGTCGCTGGGCTCGTCGGCGGCCAGCGTCACAAACGGCCACAGCTCCGACACAACCGGCAGACGAGGAACGGCCGCCCAGGGAGTGGAAAATATGCCACCGCCAAATGCTCCCACCACACCTGGCAGTCGACTTACACAACAGGTATGGATTTACTTTAGAGCTGTGCTTCCCGACCATTTTATGACCACACTTTTGCTCATGGTTATAAACAAGCCTTTCTGACTAAAAAAACGATTGGCAGAATCCGAAACAAGCCCGGGCCTGAAAAAACAACCATGTACAAGAATAAGAGATACCTATGTCAAAGTTTAGCTAACGCACTCATAAATTGGATGGTTGCATTCATGAAATCCATTTTCCTACTTTGAGTTGTAAGGCTTCTAATGTTACTTTCTCTATATTAAAGTTTTTGTTAGGGTGTAAATATAAAAGCATTATAGTACTACAAAAATACACTATTTTAGTGCTTTTACATTTAAAAGAAAGTTCCGATTTTTCAACCCTATAAGTACCATGGGACATCCGTGTCCTATAACTTCAATAATGATTTGATAAATTATTGAATACGAATAATTTATAAATTATATTTTTTCCATGTTTGAGACATTAGAATCCTAAGTAATGTTGGCAAAAATAAAATAAAATTATGGTTCAAAAATATACCACATTTTTTTTAAAAATAACTTCGCAAATGACCAACGAACTCTGGTGATTTTAAATAAATAAAGAAAATATTTATTGCAGCTTTTTAATTTCAATTTCAATTTTTTCGTACGTACTGGCTGTGAGTTAAATAATAAATTATTAACATTTTAGAAAAAGTGGTAACTTGCAACCTCTTATAGACATGGACACATATTTCCCATCAATTTATACAAAATCTATTGAACCAATTTTCACAAAACTTGATATACACATGTTATTTACAGCACCTTTAATAGTTTTATTTATTAAAATTGTTCATACTTTACCGCAAAGTTTATGGTCCTCAAAGGTTAAGATAGAGGAAATAAAACAGTGGACTTATCTTTAATTCTTTGGACTTAGGGATTTTATCACGATTAATATTACTTGGATTATTTGCATTAGAAAGGTGGCTTCAAGGGTAAAAGCACTACTGTCATAGGCACTGGACTGAAGTCAATCAATTGGACTAAGGTATTTTTATAACATGTATACAGTTTTTTTTATTGGATATTTAAAAGATCATTTAAATTCATTTATTAGGAGTAAGTGCAATCGATAGAGATTTAAATTTTATCCTAAACAATGTTGCCAACTCAACCATGCAATTAATAATAATCACTTAATAAAGTATCTAAGGCATGTCCTTGGAAATTTACTAACGCTCAGCCATCTGTTATGTTTCAGTGAAAATACTTCATACCTGGAATTAGTAAAATAAAACACATCACATAAATCTCATATTCACAAAGTAAGTCTCAAGATTTACATTTAAAAATATGCATGATAATGAATCCAGAAATCAACATTAGAATGAGGATTTTATTTTTTTTAAATAATTAATTTATTATAAGATAAAAAAAATACATTGTTGGTATTTAAATTAAACATGTTATGTGTCGCTTCTAACTAGGCAGAGCCTGTTCTAAGGAGAACACCAATAAAATAGTTATTAAAATAAGTATTTTCTTAAACAAAATTGAACTATTCCATATAGTGCATTTATTGGGCGATAGATAGCGCTACTTTTGTTTAATTTTTGCATATACGTTGAACCTCCATTTCCCGGCACTCTTTTGTCTGTCAGGCACCGGCGTAAGCCTTGTTAGATGTGTGACGTGCCTCGGGCTCCATGGGATGGTATGATTCAACTTGTCGCTTTATTTAACTAGAAACTAACTCTTTTTCCTTATGTTACCTTAGATAAGATATGTAAATAAATAAAATAAATAAATAAATTTGAAAAAATCTTGTCTTCATTGTTTTCATAATAGCTACGCGCACGGTGCGGGCTGCTGCGTTAAAATTACCTACGGAATTTTATTTGTCAATTTTATCATGTAATTCTGTTTTTATCAATAGATAACAATATTTTCAATACATTTAAGTATTTTTAGTTTGTCTTTTAATATCATCATTTGATTGTTGACAAAGAATGACGAGTCGATTGCGACCCGGGTCATTCAAATTACATGGATAACCGAATTATTGGGAGTCCGCATTACAGAGGCCCTACTGTATGTAATACCTGTCATAATACCTGTCTTTCCCATAGTCAGCTCCGGTCCCGACCCCTGATGGATAATCAAGGTTCTGTTGTAGCTCAAAAACGTCATGAAAAAAAACAGATTTTTTTATTCCTGCACATGAAAATTATCAAAATATTCAGCCTTATCCAGGCACTGACTGCTATTTTTCAAATTACATTACTATGAGTTTCATCCGTAGGCCGATCTGGACAGTATCATCTCATTGTAATTATGATTCGTTAAGGAAAAATATAGTTATGCTTGATGAAAATTAAAACAGTGAATCTTTTGTTTATATGGATTCTCTCTTAGTTCCAGTTCCAGCCTCACAACAATATCCCGGTGACCAACTCTTCGAGCAGTCGAGCGGTGGCGGCGGCTGCTGCCAACGCCAGAGCTACGGCTGAAACCACATTGGCTGGTGCTGCTACTCGCAGATCAAATGTGGTCAAGGAAGTGGAACGGCTCAAGGAGAACCGCGAGAAGAGACGGCAGCGACAGGCCGAACTCAAGGAAGAGAAAGTAAACCAATACCACTCATCTATTGTTTATTCCACATGCTCTCACCGTAACGGCCTTTTATTTTCTATGATGTCACCGAAGTATTTATTTACAAAATGGACCAAAAATGTACGGCGCCATTTTTGGATGGCTTCCGAAAGATTAAGGATAAATTTGGGAAAGCCATACCACTCATTTGTAAAGTCGTGTAAGGCTTTATTGAATGCTTTGTGAAGCCACATATCAAAAGCTTCCAGATTTTTGAATGTAGCTTCTGAGATGGCCCGATTGGAATCATAATATAGAAATTGATTAGCCCCAGCTTTGTTTTAATGTAGACGTTATGGCCAAACAGATGCTTGGTGACTTCTGCCTCCCTCTTTTCATTGTAGGATAACAGATTAAATGCTGAAAGTTTTATTTAAGACTATCACTGAAGCCCATATGAAATATAAGTACAGCATTTTTTCTGTGTTCTCAGGAAGCGTTGATGAATATGGATCCTGGTAACCCGAACTGGGAGTTCCTCGCCATGATAAGAGAATACCAGAACACAATAGACTTTAAGCCGCTGAGAGGCAACGAAGGAACGGAGGACCACCAAATTACGGTGTGCGTGCGGAAGAGGCCGCTCAATAAGAAGGAGCTTAACCGGAAGGAAGTGGACGTCATAAGTGTGCCCCTCAAGAACCAAATGATAGTCCACGAGCCTAAAAACAAAGTGGATCTCACCAAGTATTTGGAGAACCAACTGTTCCGATTCGATTACGCCTTTGACGAGTCATGTAGCAATGAAATAGTGTATAAGTAAGTTTTTTTTCTTGAGAAATATAAATCTACACTTATATTATCATAGATGGTATTCGTTTACTCCTTATTTATGTCCTCCTGGAACCTTGGCCACCATTTTCATGACTTGGACCTTATCTGAATGGAAATTAATTCAATTTTATTTTAACTACCAGCTCCTGATTTACTAGCTCCCCATAAGTTAATTTAATGTCTATTTGTGGAGTTTTATACCTTTTGGCTCGTGGCAATGTAAATAAAATACAAATGGAGCAGCCATGGAATTCACCGATAGAAGTCGGGCCCATCATAATACTATTTTTACACTTCTGGGGGGTGAACGGGGATTCCAGACTAATGACCGGCTATGGTAGGTTTAGGACAGCTGTCTTGCCATATGTGAGAGTTCACCTTACCACCCATTCACTCCTCCCTTCGAAGCCATAGACTGAGATGCGGAAATCGCGGTTTTAGATAGTTTTTCTGGGAAGGAGTTGATTATTTTCCTGGAGAGATCAAGATCTTTAAAAAGGTGAAACAGAGATTTGGCTGGCAGGCCATGAGCGCTAGCTTAACCGCGTGAAGGTAAACTTCCAACAGTGAAGCCTTTCTGGGTGGCAGTATTTGCGAGATCATAGTATTTATTTAAGTTGTAGAAATTTTTATGGTCTTCTATATATTTGTTTAGGCTAATTTAGCCGAAATTTGCATTGGAAAGAAGATATATCGAGTTTCTTCAAGATAGCGAATATGTGCACACCGCCATATGCATCTATTATAATATAAAAAACGCAAAATTAAAATAACGACGCTTATCTCAGTTAACATTTCCTCCATCAGTATTATAGCCATATCAATGGTTTCCTTCTACTCCGAAGGTACACTGCGAAAAATCAGCTTTGTCAATGGCTTTTTTCTACTTTAAAGGTACACTGCAAAACCTCTCGTGCAAACAATCTTCGAAGGCGGCATGGCCACTTGTTTCGCTTACGGCCAGACGGGTTCTGGTAAAACGCACACAATGGGCGGCGATTTCAATGGACGCACGCAAGATTGTCGGAAGGGCATCTACGCGATGGCGGCGCGAGACGTTTTCCACTACCTCTACAGCGCTAAGTACAAGGCAATGAATCTGATTGTGTCGTCTTCGTTCTTTGAAATTTACTCAGGCAAGGTAGGGGTTTATTTTATTCAAATTTGTTAATTAGTTTGTTTATATTTGCGACATTTTGCACAAATATATTATTATTATTATATAATTATAAACTAATAAGCAGGCATCATTACTGCCAGTGAGCCTATATCACAATTATTATTGTTTACTTGAAAACATATGACAACATGGTTGTATATAAAGTTTTTCTTCGGATTCATTACTAATCTTGTCGCTGCTAGCTTTAAATAATTTCTTCACAGGTTTCTATTCTTAATTTGCGGAAACAGGAACATTATATCTTCGCAACTATAATAGCTGGCCTTCACAATTGTAAAAGTCTTAATAAGGTCTCCTAGTTTGCACCGTTCCTTCATGCTTGATATATGGAGCACTCAAAGTCTTTTCTCATAGTTCATTCTTTCCGCAAAACTTTTAGTAGGTGGCTCTAGCGGCTATCGGCTACAGGGCGCAGCGGCGATGGCCCAACGAGGTGTGAAGTGAGCAACGCACCACGTTTGGCAATATCACCCGCTCCCGTGGTGTGATGCTCACTTCACACCTCCTTGGGTGTCGCCGCCACGTCCTCTAGCGGGAGAAAAAGTGGCAGTAAAGATCCTCATTTCTATTAATTTAATTTCACTAATTGGACCGCGGTAAGCAGAAACATCCAACCAAAAAAACAGCAAACTATAATGACAGTTATTTCTTTATTTTGATTTCAAACTAAGCAAAACTTGGCGATCCTGATACCTTTGTTCTGTATTTTCTTCATCAATTCCAAGACTCGCACTCCCCTGTAGTTCTCTTTGCCAACCAAACCTAATTTTATCCATTTTCACATAGACCACATTTTTTTAAATAAATTCTTTTATGGAATTAAATCTCTGTCTTCTTTCTCTCCTTTTCTTTACATATTTATAGCTTCCTTTTCTTTACATAAACGTGCAAAAAACAAAAACAAAATATTACTTTTGTTTTAGCTAGAACTTCTCCTAAAGTTATATGTATAATATTTTTGCCTAGGTATTTGATCTGTTAGCGGACAAAGCGAAACTACGAGTGATGGAAGACGGTAAGCAGCAAGTACAAATTGTAGGCCTCACCGAACGAGTTGTAGACAATGTTGAGGAAGTATTAAAGATAATTCAACACGGCAATAATGCAAGGACTTCTGGACAGGTAGATATTTTCATCACATTTTTTAATTTGTCATATGTTTTCAATTAATTCAAAAGTATAAGAATGATGCATTCATTTACAGACATCAGCCAATTCCAATTCGTCACGATCGCATGCAGTGTTTCAAATAATTGTGCGATCGCCAAACTTACATAAAGTGCACGGAAAGTTCTCTCTCATAGATTTGGCAGGAAATGAACGTGGAGCTGATACTTCATCAGCGAACCGACAAACCAGTAAGTACTTACTTATATCAGTACCGTTCTTTGCTTCGATGGTAATTTATCCCTCTTACTCTGAGATTTTTGTTTTTCGTATGGGTTCAATTTCAGATCTCGATTGCGCAATCAGCCTCTGAGCAATGTCTAGATAGATATATTTTATTATAGTATTTTATTTCAGGACGAAAGTGTACACAAAGACTATAGTGATTCTAAGGTTCTTGCTCATGTCAAGTAGGTACCTTGGTTTTCTTAGGAAGTGGTTGCTCCATCATGGATTTTGCCTGGCGACATACTTGGCTCTGTTTCCAGTATGCCCGATGTTCCTGCTCCAAGCAGTCCCTGATGATTTTCTTACCTATAGCGAAGGGGACCCCAACAACTGGCTCCACCGGGCATTTAATAATTTTATTTATTTTATACTCAATAATTTTATTTATTTTATAGGAATGGAAGGAGCAGAGATCAATAAGTCGCTGCTCGCTCTGAAAGAATGCATCCGTGCTCTCGGGAAGAAAGGACATCATCTTCCATTCCGGGCCAGCAAACTCACACAAGTGCTGCGAGACTCCTTCATCGGAGACAAGAGTCGCACTTGCATGATAGCCATGATTTCTCCAGGATTGAGCTCCTGCGAACACTCGCTCAATACGCTGCGATATGCCGATCGGTGAGTTAACCTTCGGATGCAAATATTGTTAGCCAAATACAAAATAATGAATGAAAAAAATCTTTTTAACAGAGTGAAAGAATTGGCAGCCTCCGATTTGCCTGCCGCCGGTACTGCTTCTACCGACGTAGACATGGAAATGGAGTCATGCAATCAGGATGATCTCGCACAGCTCAGGAGTCTTAACGTAAGTCATTCATCAGCATGCAAGCTTAGAAGTGGATCATCATTATCTGCAAAATGATAGTGATGGCTAAAAATACAGAATAGTTTGATTGATGATGATCATCTGTTATCATATATCAATTAAAGATAAAAAAGTTAAAAATATATTCGACTTCTGCCATTTTAAAAATAAATGAATATTTTTAATGTTATTTTTTTCCTACTACACACATTTATATTTATTCTATTTAAGTATCTATAATATATATATTATTATTTATTTATAGTGGTTGAAATTATGGTCAACTTGAATTTTCCTTTTTAACCTAATTTCATTTTATGCAACGGAATGGGGGCTTGTTCCCAGCTCTTGATTGCACCTGGATAACCTAATTTCATTTTTAACCTAATTCAATTTTAAAACCTAGCAAGTGCCTGTCCCTTGCTAGGTTTCGAGATGGTATTTGTACAATACTAGGTTTTGAAATGGTATTCAATGTCGACTTTTGAGAGTATAACCACAGTGGTCCCCTAGGTATAATATAATTATAGGTAGGTAGGATTTTCGGTGCCAGAGCGATACGTGCACCCGCTGGAAGCGCTCGGCGTGGACTGGCTGACTTGAGGCGTGCACCCTCGGATCATATCATAATGCGAGTATTAGATTGTTTTAACCCTTGGAGTAAATGGGTATTTTCATGGATGCATCTCTCTTTTGCAGGATTTTCGGCAACATCGACTTAAAGTACTATAACTACGAAACTACTACACCAATCATAAAAAGAACAACTGCACAATGATTGCATTGAAATTTCGAATATAGAATATTGAAATATCATTTTGTAAAACAATTAGATAATTATGAATAAATATGAGAACGTCAAAGAAGTGAAAAAAACGAGCGACCAGATTTGGTCGACTCGTACTCAACGGATAATTGTTTCGCGACCAGATTTGGTTGACTCATACTCAACGGGTAAAAAGACTTTATTGCCAATTTTTATTAATGTTTTGCATTTTTTGTTCAGGAAATGGATTGATTTTGAACTAAAGTTTATTTCTGTTGTTTTCATTTTATGAACGAGAGTTCTAAAAAGCCAAAATCAAAAGCAATTCTTCGCCCATTTTCTCTAAAATTTGACCAAGTAAATATTTTTTTAATCATCAATTTTATATGAAAGTAGTAAAAGGTGATTCACTTATTATATAGACGACTTTCACAACAAGACATTGTAATTTTTTCATATCGTTTAGATGTCAAAACGATTCGTAAATATGTGATATTCTAAACCTCTTACAGCAAAAATTCACAAACAGTCGATTAAGGTCGATTTAAGGTCGATTAATCAAAATTCAATAATATTTTTTTAAAAATTAGCCTACTCTCTTTAGACAATAATATAAAAGATCTTTCATGTTTTGCAATAAAAATTATTAAAATCCAGCTGAGCAGTGGCTACACCAGAATTTTCGAAAAATCTAAAGTTTTGAGAAGTGGCTCATTGTTCCGTGTGGCGATCTCTAAGACTGAAATCAGCAAGATGATTGACAACCTTCTTTAGAAGACGGCACTACAAGAAGAGGAAGAATAAAACTTATTGGAAATACAGTATTCCTTAAATTCACTTAGTCCGTTTAAAGGCGTGAAATGTGACATTTTGGCCAATACAAAAAGCGAGTCTTTGAAATTTGATTAGTAGGCTTGATCGTTAGATGATGACCTAAAGTAACCAATGACTTTAATGTTAACAATAACAAGTAGCCTCGATGACTGCTGAAAATATTAAGACCATCTTAACCCCTCACATCACGAAGTTAAAATTCGGCCCATTCGGCCGTCCTGTTTGTTTCGTCAGTTTGGCGCGTGAAATTGGCGAGAGTCGATGGCCTTGAGGAAAACGATCATAAGTTATAAACCACTATAAGGATCATAAAAAGAATAACTGTAAAATGACCGCATTGAAATTTTAAATATAAAACATTATAAATTTATCTCGTAAAACAATTAAGATAATAATAAATAAATATTACAAAGTAGACGAACTGAAAAAACTGGCATATAAAATCATTTCGATGTTTTTATAACAAATTACGGAAAATATGCAAAAATTGTAAATACAGTTATGTTCTTTATTAAATGCTTTACCAAAACAATTATTTTGTTTTACTTAATTGCATACAAAATTATTTAGTTATTCAACCAAGAAAAATTTGATGTATTCTCGTAAAAAAATTTTTTTTACATTTTTAATTTTGTGACTACTTACGGTTTTTTTTATATGAAATTCTTTCAAAATAACTTTTTTACTACATCATACTTCTTAGAAAATTACACCAGAATTTTCAGCTTTGTCTGATATTATAGAAAAATCTAAAGTTTTAAGAGTTGGCGTCCACAACTTGATAATAAACTTTGCATGCTCACAATATAAAATTGTTTATATTTTTTCAAATATATTGTGTCATTATATACTTATTATATGTAAAACAACTAATTATTATTCTCCAAAAAGTCACATTTCATCGAAAAACTATAGAAAATCGCACTCTAAGTATGGTAATTCTCTCATAGTAATTATCAAAACAAATTTATTTTCGCGAGCCATATTACGAAGCAATTTATAATTTTCAAAATACGGCTCATTATGTGATTACTTAGGATGTAAATGAAGCAATACCTAATTTATTAGCGAAATAAAGCGATATTACGTCATATTCCGCGATATTTCGTGATAATTCATAAACATTACAAAACACAAAATGCCATCTTTTCCCGGCGCTAAGTTGTCACCGAAGCATTTTGCATAAATATTCGTGAAAAACAGCAAATGGACTATCTCAATTGACTAATCGTCATTCCTTAACTACTTAAAATGCAAATTACTCACTGTTCTCCAGTAAATGGCACAAAACACTGCACAAACACAGTTTTTATCACCCATTTCGCGGAACCATACACGGCCGTGAGAGTTACCGGCGGACACTGCCGTTTGACGTCTATGCTCACTTTTTAAATCGTCCTTCGATATTGCCAGACGGAAATCTTGAATTAAAGATATTTTGGCCATATTGTTGCGCCCTCAGAAAGCATATAGTACGGCATTTCGAATCGTAAATTGCATTTTTCGCAGCGGCGACCGTTTGGTCCTGTAAGGGACATTACGGAGTTTCAGGCGACCGACCTTTGGTCCCCCAAGGGATGTTACGGAGCGACCGGGTTAACAAGAAAAACATAACACATGTTTTTATTCAAATTAGGTTTTCCCTCATCTCGGCTTTAACCCGTCAGACGCCAACAGTGCCTATAGGCATTTGCGTCGTTTGACAGATCCGCACGTAACCATTTCGGCCGGCCTCTATATATATTATATAAATATATAATATACATGACTAACAAGATTAATCACTAGGTAACAGGAGGGAATTCAGGAAAAAGCAATATTGTTAGTATTTATAAATAAAATCGACCAAATAGTTGCAGTGCAGTTTTTTGCGCGCAAAAGCTGGCTTTCAAGCGGTTATGATTTATATTTTCTTTCATTTAATTTATTACATTTCAAGCCCAAAGAAGACAACAATGTAAAAAGAAACTTTACAGTAAAATGAAATATATATCTTCAGCAGGAAGGTGACATGTCAGCTGAGCTCCTGACGTTCCACGAAGCGGTGAGCGCCCTGCAAAATGCAGAAGAGGAAGTTCTGGACAACCACAAGGCAATCGTGGAATATTCGGAGCAGTGTCACCAGCGCTCAAAGCAGTTGCTTTACATGACCAAAGATGTCGACTACGATCTAGACGGTAACATTTCTTATAACTCAAAATTGCACATTTTTGTTGTTGTCGCGCATAGACGGCGCTACGCAATAGTTCCAGGATTTGCTTATTAAAATGCTAAATATTCAAATTTAATTTCCTGAAACTTTTGGCTAGCGCCATCACATTTACTCCGCTTGGGTATGTGTTTATAGAGCGTCGTACGTGCATGTGGTTGTATAAATACAAAAATCGATTACAGAACATTCGAGTAAGCGCAAGCGGAGATATTGGTTGCCAAGCTTCCAACCGTCGAGAGGGCGCGTGCGGCCGTCCACAATGCTAGGTAGACACAGCCAAGTGCAACGTTTTAAAAGCTTTTATCAATTTTCTCATTTTAATCATCCAATCTACGTTTGCGATTCTCACAATGTTTTAACCAACCATTTATCTAATACATTTTTAGAGTATGGTAAGTACTGGCTTTAATTTTGTGGTTGTTTGGTTTTATATTGCTTTAATTATGGTTGGTGTCGCTTGAATCTCTGCCATATATATTTATATATTTTATTTAATAAGGGAAACACACATTATGACATGTATACAGGATTACAAAATTTTATACATTCTAAAATATAAAACCGGGTTATGGATTTCCTGTGAATTACAAATGTATATATATTTTATTTCATGTAAATTTTAGTAATTTTGTGTCCATTTATTAAAACAAAACAATAAATTTGAATTGAGAATTGTGCGCATATGTGTATGTTTGCTGGGAGAGTCATGGAGATGGTGGGAGCGTTTGTAATTATGTGTGTGTGTGTATTTATGGGCATGTTTAAGTTTATATTTATACAGGATGAGAATATTTATATTGTATTTATACAAGGTAATTAACCATATAACAGCTGTTCAACATTCGTAGATATTTAGGTGTACGGTGAGAGTATACACTTTTGTCTAGATTTTTTTAATGTTGATACAATATGGAAATGTAATGAGAATGAATGTATTTCCATTAAAAAGTTCAAGAAACAACACTTTTATTAATCTCCATACGGTTTATTTACAAAAATGCTTGTTTTATTTTGCGGGTTTAATTTAATACTAACTTTTGAATATTTATGACTTGATTTGTTAAATGCAATAATGGGATATTTCTCTTTGGCAGCGTACTGCACACAGTGGGAAGCCCTTTTGAACGAGCAGCTTCAAGTTCTCGCCCAGTCGAGGGATCTGGTCACCGAGTTCCGCTCGAAACTGCTAAACGAAGAACATTTATCGCGCCGCATACCGGGACACCACTCGTAAATTTCGCCCACTTGCGCCAACCAACTGTATCGGCAATGGTGCAACTGTTTTTTCACTATTCATCAACATTTTTGTGTGTCATGACAGAAGACTTTTGTAGTTGAGTTTTGATTAAACAGTCGGTTCCCTAGGGAGTGCGGCGAACGACACCAAACAAGCGAGATTGAAACCCGTATTATGTTTAATTTTATAACCAACGCACACTTTTTTATTATTTTTCAATTATTGATTGAATCCCGGTGAATCTCAATTTTTGTGTTTTTTTTTTTGTAAAGTTGTGCGCCATTCCATTTCCAGTTTTATGCTACTCAGAATTTTGGTGCTTTAAACGAACGATATGACAGAATGTGTACGATTTCCTAATCTAATCTGATTACGTATGTAAAAATCATTTTTTTTCCAGAATGTAGAAGTATATTATTATTTTGTATTTATTTTAGTGTTTAGTTTGAGTGATTTGCATTTTAACACAATCGAAAATTGATTTATAGTGCCATTCTGGTATTTTTTCTCTTATTTCTTTTCGTTTCTATGCAACTTAAAGTACAATCAAAATCACGATGAAATAATCGAGGCGTTGCCCTGGTTGATTTATTGCATCGGGTGGTTGCAAAACAAGTGCCTGTTTTTTATTGTATTGACTGAAAGTCGGGGGCAACGCCTCGAGGCAATCGTTCCTGCTATGATTAATAAAAGAATAAATTTAAACGTAGTATAATATGCTTCATATAAAATTACATTAGAAGCTTCATATAAAAAATATAATAAATGCACTAATGTGAAACTGTTTACATTTTAACGCAGGCCTAAAACTCGATCATAACACAACTTAAACATTATTTTAAAATAAAATGTGTAATATTTTTTAACAGCAGAATATAATGGAGTAAAGTGACTACTTTGTGCATGTAAATTGTTATTTTATTTTGAAGTCAAATGTAATTTAATAAAATCATGTTAGCAATTTACCCGAGAGTTTTATTGATGAAAAAAAAAAACAACAATTCACTGGAAAGCACTAATTTATTTACAAAATTGTGCAGTTCAAAATCGTAAATATTGTCATGCAAGTGATATCACATTATGGAAGAAATTAAAAGGAAGAAGCGTCCCTCAATAAATAATACGTAAGTAGACAATACTGTAAATCACCCCGCATTAAAAAAATAGTAACAATATGTATTTACATTATAAATCTAATAAAATTAAAGCAACATTATGACTTAGTCCACATTTTCTAAATTGTGGAAATGAAGATTTTCGTGATGTCATAAATCGTCTTCGAATCGCTACCTTCTTTCAAAATGGTGGGCTCACCGAGCGCTGGAACGTAATGCGAAAATTCGCTAGTTGCCCATAGATATAGATCTAGCGTACGATCGGCGCATTCAGCTATGAACCGTACGAACGGACGCACATCCCCTTCGTTTGCCGTCTGTAAATGCTGGTAATAGAGGTGTCGGTGTTGTTTCAAAATTATAACGGGCGGGTATCCGGCTTGCATTAGAAGCATGTTCATTAAAAGACGGGATGTTCGTCCGTTGCCGTCGACGAACGGGTGAATGTGAACGAGTTTGTAGTGGGCGAGTGCTGCACATCTGAAACAAAGATTATCATAATATCATCATCATACGCATCAAAAGCCTATTGCAAAAAATATATCTAAGAACAAGATCTTGCAACAGCAAACCTGCTGCAGCAGCAATTCGTATTCGAATTTATCGCGCGCCCTTGGCACCCTTTGGCCGTCTGTATATCAAACGGGTGGCCAACTGTTTCAAAGGGTAAGTACGTTTCCAGACTCTCCTCCGGCAATTGGCTAAGTGAGCAGCATAGCTAGCAAAACGGTTAGTGCACAACTGCAGGCGCAGGAAGAGTTCACTCTGGTTCTTCCAGGGTAGTTTGGCCCCACCCAGATGGGAGAGTTTTGATGAAATCATTAAAGTGAAAGGGCCATGACAAATAAGAAGTTAAGTAGTTGTCGTAGGTCCAAACCCTTCGACGGCTATAAATAGCAGTGCATCTTTTTTACCAGACAACTACTAAAATTTTCTACTACATGATCGGCCTCTGCTGATCATGAAGACCTCTCTAGGTCTTTGTCCTGATGAGTGTTTTCCTGCAGAGGTATTTAAAATGACTATTGGGATCAAAAAGGGAGATAAGAGCCCTTAGGCCTGTTGTCCACGTTAGCTGCGCTCCATTTTGTAAACAACATCAAAGTCGAAATATTTGTCCGCCGTGAAAACGTCCATTGCCATAGACAAACTCTCATATGCTGCCAAATATAATATGTATTTTAGTTTCTAAAAATAAATACATTTTACTTAAATTACACCTCAGAAAAAAAGCAAAAACTATAATATAATAAGAATATTTTAGTTTGTAAAATAAAATACATTTTACTTAATTTACACCTCGGTAAAAAGCAAAAACATTATAAAAGAATAATATAATTTTTAAAAAAATATATTAAATATATATATTTTACCTAAATTATACCTCTGAATAAAAGTGCAAATGTGGAAAAGTCATTGGCTTTGATCAGTATTTCCCATCACAGTTCCTCCTCAACGTCAACCGGAGGGTCATTGAGGTACCGCACCTGTGGACCTATCGGGAAAGAGATCAATGTCCACCGTTGCCGCGTGGACCTTGTTCATTCTATCCCATCATACGTTTTCTTTTTCCTTCATTTAAGGGCAGGTTATGACCTTTCTTTCGAAATGGATTCATACTCCGATTCGTTTGGGAACACTCCACAAGATGGCATTAGTATCTCATTTTCACGAAAAAATTTAAATTGATCATTTTTCCCTGTAACCCTTCAATTCCCTTAACGCATTTAATAAAAGTTTTTAACCTGTCACACGCTGACAGTGCCTATAGGCATTTGGTGTCGCTTGAAAGATCCCCGCGTAACCGTTTTGGCCGCCCCCCATATATATCATACAAAAATATAATATACATGACTAACAAAATTAATTACTAGCCAACAAGAGGGAATTCATGAAAAAACAATATTGTTAGTATTTATTCACAAAAATCAGTTTTTTGCACGCAAGGGCTGGCTTTTGAGCGGTTAAAGAATGTTCCAAATACTCACCGGACTGGATGCAGATCAGCAGCATCTTCTGAATTCATCCAAGATAGAAACTGCTCTACCAGGACGTTGATGAGACCAGGTCCTGGGGGTATATGGCTGCCGACGTACACCTGCGTGCGTCTAAAATGCCCACCTTCAACCGGATCGACATGCCCCAAAACTCTTTTATGCACTTCGAGAATATCCGTAATTGTAACGTCTCTCATACTATTCAATAGACTGTTGTTGATGTACTTCATCGCGGAGTCCAAACCGATGATTTCATTGTGTTCGTCGATGCTCTTGCCGGAGACGGCCACGCGCGTTTCTAGGATTGATCGCGTTTGCTGCAACGTCATCGTGTTTCCCTCGATCCCCACAGTGTGGTATATGTGCTGGTAATACGCTTCTTTCTTCGCTCGCCGAAGCGCGGAATCGCTATCTGGTATCGCCGCTAATGCGTCCCGCTTCTCATCGATCTTCTTTAACATTTCTCTGTCTAAATTATCGACGATACTCGCAGTGCGCTGCCGATTGGACAACGCCCCTTCGTGTTTCGGCGAGTGAACCAACGCTTTAACGTATAATTGATCAGCTGTGACGATATCGTTCTTCGTGTCTTCTAGGAATTCGCCGTAATGCGTCAAAATATCCGGATGCTTTGGCGCTAACGCTACGGCGTGCTGGAACAGCTTCAGAGCCTTGTCCGCTTTACCTTGCATCTTCATTTCTATAGCGGCACGCAAGCTGGCGACCGCTTCCGCAGCAGACGTCACGTCAGAATTGTCGTAATTAGTACCGATATTCCACGCAGCTGGTGATCTGTCGTCCAATATGGCAAGAAAGCTCTCACTGGGAATTGGTAAAAACGGTTTCTGCGTCCGTAAGCTCACTTGGATGCGATTTTTACACATGAATACGACGCCGAACACGCACACACAAAAGGCGACCAAAAACTTCCCGTTTCTGATCCACGTTTTCATATTAGAGCAGGATGACCACACAATCTTTTTAGCGACACTATCCGTACTTGCTTCCATCATTTTGTATTATTATTGATATTGAATGATTAAAATTGTACAAAAATAAACGAATTACAATACTTAGCAACATTCCGACATTCAATAATAATTTAAACGAATAGCAGAGAAACACGTAATCGCTTGCGGAAAATGACAGCTGTTGGTTGACATTTGCGGTTTGCCTGACAGCCGTCTTCTTCTTCTGCTTTTTATGCTATTGATTTATACTTAAAAAAAACGGCTTTTTGTCGCTTTGTAAAAAACCGCGAAAATTCCGCTATCAAAACAAAATAAT
Source organism: Micropterix aruncella (assembly GCA_944548615.1). NCBI lineage: Eukaryota > Metazoa > Arthropoda > Insecta > Lepidoptera > Micropterigidae > Micropterix > Micropterix aruncella. The sequence goes on along the minus strand of OX155952.1, from coordinate 25,956,739 downwards.
TTTATTAAAAGAGTTTAATCTGAGAGTTAATATATCACGGTGAATCAAATATACATTAAATTACGTTTTATAATGTTATCGTATTATCCGACAATAGTATTAATTAGCAACTAATCCGAACGATATAATGCAATTTACTATTGACTAGAAAGCAATATTAAATATCGTCTAAATATATAAACTACTAAATTTAAAGACGTCCGCTCGCTGAATTGCCACTGCGACATGGAAAGCGACTACATTATCAAAATGATTTCGATCAATCCTAGACCGCGATCCCTCCAATTACAGTCGATTATAGATTCCCTGGATATCTTCAATCTACCTTTATACAAAACGAAGAAAATAATGGGACCATAAGTAGCGCGACATAATTATCTGGTGACCAGAGGCGCTAGATTATTTATTTAACTTTTGCGTTTCCAGTAAATAAGAAAAACCTATTTTGCATATGCCGGCGGAAGCGCACGGGACACAGTCCGTCCTATCTCTCCGGTAGTGATAAAACGAGACGAGGAGAGAGATGCATCATTCATCAGATTAAACGTAGAGCTTCCGCTATACGTATTTTAATATTTTAATACACGAGTTTTCTTTTTCATTTTAATGTACAGAGTTACCCCGTGAAGCCCCTTCAATGCTTAAAAACCCCATTTATAGCATTGAGGATTTCGACAACATCAATTTTTCGCAGCTCTATTGACCTACTTGACTATTATTATTCCTTATTCTTTCTATTATTGACTATTTTACAATTGCGTTTTTTTTTTTTTTTTTTATCTTCTTTAAACTATTGGCTATTGACAATAATTATTATTACCTACTGATTTGTTTGTATTTGTGTTTTTTCTTTAAAATATCTTCCCGTATGATAATTTGGGAAATTATCCAATATTTATTTGATTATTTAGTACTTAGGATTATATAGAAAATTAGATAGAAAATTTTACGAAATTACTTAAGAATTTTGATTGAAAATATTGGAAAATGTTGTTTCCTCTACCTACATATTATATAACCTAGAAAATCTGCGCTTGGATGTTCAACGTTCATACCTTGCAATACTGACGTTCATATGTTATACCTTAATAGGTATTTATTTAAATATTATACTTGTTATTTTCATTACTGTTGACTTAACCAAGTGTAGGAACTCCTATCAACTGGTTTGAAATAAATAAATAAAATAAATAAATGTTTAACGTCCCGCTCGGGACGATCAACAACCTACGGCAAAATGTCTAATGGGCAGTTAAAAAAAATCATATTCAATGCGATCATTTTACAGTTCTTCTTTTTATGATCTGTATAGTGGTTTATAACTTATGGACGTTTTTCTCAAGGCCGTCGATTCACGCCGATTTCACGCTCAACGGTTTCACGTTCGAAACGGTACGGGCGAGATTTTACTTCACAAATTAAAGGGTTAGTGATATCCTTGCTGACACTCCTGAGCAAACCTACATCGGTTATTATTTAATAAGTTATGTATATTCTTGGCACTTACGATTTCATTTACAATTAATTAAGACATTTAATAAATATTGTCATTAGCTGTTAGGATAATGTACTTAGGCAGGTAGGTACCTAGGTAGGTATTTAAAACAGTATGTCGTGTCAATGATATTATTATTATGCTATAACCTTACTGATATTGTTGCGACGCCGTCAGTAGCGACGTCGCCGGCCGTAAAATAGATGATTTACGGCCGCTATGAGGGTACCCGAGAAAGCATAAGAAATTTGCAGAAAACTCATTTTTACGAGAAAAATGGCAAAATCGCCTCGGGTTACCTTTATAGACATCGCAGGCGCCGCTTGGAACGGATCGAGCGAGCGAGACGGCCTACGGCCGCCCGCTCCCACACTGAGACCGAGCGAGCGAGACTCCCTACGACCGCCAGCTCTAACATAGCTAGGAGACAAACTTTGGTGCCGAAAACGGACAGTATTGAACTCGTCAAACCGGAAATGAAAGCGGGAAATACTGCCCGAAACAGTTGTATAAGAGTCGAGGTACATGCATAAAGCACCCCTCTTACGACCTGCCGTGAAAATTCACGAGTTTATAGTAAGGAACCGTGAAACACGAGAGAAAACACGTGGTATTTTCTACTCCCAAAAATAGTGAAAAACTGTTAAAGGGGAGTAGAAAACAAGGCACCATCACCACCGACCACCGGCAAGTAAACAGAAACCCAGGAATCATCGATTCAAGTTTACGTGGCCGGAAAATTGCCCTCAGCCGATTTCGAAGATACTAGCAGACACGAAAACAACGGGAACGCATACGTGAGGTACCGGGCCAGACTCTGATGATGTTTGGAACCCGAAGAATCCACTCCAAAGGAAAGGATGGGTTTTGAGCCATTCTCTGATTGGTTGGTTGCCGACCAATCAGGAATGCGCTCTAACGAGCCAGTAGCCGCCAACCAGAAACTGTTGGTCGGCCCTGAAGTCTGGACAAACACGGAGCGTACCGTAACGGCTTTTAGAGGAGAGGAGATAGCTTTTCTCCTAGGAGAGTGCGAGAGGTCAATAGAAAAGGGAAGATCCCCACCTTTCACGGAAAGCTGTCCGCGGCGTGTCATTGGTGGACACGAAAGCAGGTGCACGACAGGTGCACGGCGAGAACCGCGGAAGTGAGTACAAATATGGGCCCCCGGGCCATACCAAATCACTCGCTCTCTCAGTTCCACAGCAAACAGTCAACCGACTAGGAAGGAAGGAAGGAACCCCCAACGACTACTAGGACCGCGACCTGGAACCGCTCCGCTGCCCTTGCAGTCTGGAAGCCAGTCGCGAGCGGCTCTACTGCACCGTGCAGTATTGAGCCCGTCCAAGTAAAGGACACTACGGTCGACGAGACACTCTCTCCTATTCGGGGAGTTGAGTGCCGGTCCGAGTCGGGAATTACGGTCCGACTCGTGATTTACGGTCGACGGGACGCTCGCTCCAGTCGTGGAGTTCGAGCGCCGGTCCAAGTTGGGACCTTCGGAGAGCCGGGTCCACGCGGCGCACACGCGGTCAGACGGCGCACACAGGCGCAGTCAGACACACGCGGGCGCAGACGGGCGCACAAAGGCGCAGTCTGGTGCACATCGGCGCACACGCGGCGCACACGCGGTCAGACGGCGCACACAGGCGCAGTCGGACACAGGCGGAAGCAGCACAGGCGGACGCAGCACAGACGAGCGCACCCAGGCGCAGTCAGGCACACACAGACACACACGGGCGTACTCAGGCGCACTCAGGAGCACGCAGGCGCACAGAGACGCCGCTCGACAACCGACCACGAAAGATCTTGTTCGACCCGCTGCCCGGGAAGAACAGGATAGCGACACTTAGAAAATAAGATTAATTTTTATATACTGATTTTTACTTTACAATAAAGATTTCAATAACGTTGTTATGTACCTAGGTTAATTATATACTTATGTCTGATTTGTAAAACTGTATACTTGTTAAGTACACTGTTGTAAAATAGTATTTTGTTATGTACCTTGTAAGATTCATGTATGTAAATTGAAATGTATGTACCTTGTATCTAAGCGACGATATTCTTAGACTCTAAAATTATCAAAAAATAATAGGCCGTGTTGGCACTAGTGAGTCGAAGGCGTGTTTTATTGGTGCAGGGGACGGGGAGTAAAACGGTGGTAATAGACAGACTGAGGCGTATCGAGGCTTGCAGCAGGTGTCGTGGCCGCCCGTTACGGGGCAAGCGGCGACCAAGCGGTGGACCTCTTTTTACAGTCCTGGGTTCACACAGCGCTGGGTCGGTCCGTGCCACAGGGCACTGCATATGTTGGGCAACGGGCGCAACATAGAAGCTGGTCCTTCGAGCCGGATAGCCATCAGTAAAATACCGTTACTCTCCCGTCGTGCACCAATAAATCACGATGAGCCTTCGTAGTGGAAAAAGTCGTCGCGACCCACAAGCAGCTGACCGCAGCGCTGCGAGGGACGGCGACACCGTGACAGAGGTCACAATCCAAGATTCACAGATGAGCGACCTAGCAACCACGAGCGTCACGGTAACACGAGTTGGCAACTCGCCTCAGGGGGCGATGGGCCCACCGACAGCGCAGCCACTAATGCCAGCAGCTCGGGTAGCAGGCGCATACCCGGAGCGCGGCACGCCGTACGTCGTGGATAATGCAGCCGCTACAACTCAAGGGGGTGCGACAGGAAGGCCCGCCGACTGGACAGCGAGTCTATGCAGCCGTGAAAGCGGCATGACGCCGCACAGTAGGTGCAAGCGTCGCTTCGCCGAGGCAGCACAGCGAGCATTTCGCGAGAAACAGCGGATTGAGGACGAGATATCCGAGCTGCGCGATGCTTCCATCCGTAACCGAACGGAGACGCTGCAGGCGAGACTCGCCGACCTGCGCCGAGCCACGGAACTCGAGCAAGACATCATCGTCGCTGAGGAAGAAGAGGCCGAGGACGCTCCAAGCCTTGGACGTTCGATGGCACGCACTCGGATTCCCCTCGAGAAAACTCCCATACCGCAGTGGATCGACCACTCAAACCAGGCGGTAGGGGACACGGCGCAGCGGCAACGAGCGAGGGATATGGACGCCTTCGCAGGCGCTTTCCCGCAAGCACCAGGCCCGCCACAATCACCGACACCGCACGCGACCACTGCGTGCGAAGGGATTCTCTTGCGGCATACATTGCCGCGGGAATTGCCGGTGTTCGACGGTGACCCAGAACGGTGGCTGGTCTTCGCGTCACAGCTGGAGCAGCAGACCCAGATCTTGACGCGAGCTGAAGTCATGACACGACTACAGCGGTGCCTGAAGGGAAAGGCATATCAAACTGTGTCCGCTCTTCTCTCCGATCCAGAGCAACTACTACGGATAAGAGAAACACTAGAGCGACGATTCGGGAGACCAGACCTTCTCATCGGGCGCCTTATCAACCAGGTGCGCGGCTTGCGGCCATTGACCAGCACTTCATCGACAAGCGAAGAAGTGATCGATTTCACGGTGACAGTTGGCAACCTCATAGCTTCAATGAGGTCCCTGAAGCGACCAGAGTACGCGTATAACCTGGAGATACTGCGCGAACTGGAAGCCAAGCTGTCGGGCCATCACCTGTCGGGCTGGAGTGAAGCCATTATAGAGAGACACGGAGGCAATCCGTCATTATTCGATTTCTCAGAGTACATGGACAAACTCGGGCGACAGGCCACGGCGGTGAATCGAGCCAACTGGGGAGTTAAGCCGTCCAAACCGAAGGGGTACGAGTCGAAGCCTGCACCGAAGCGGGTGTACACGACGCACGCTGATACAGAGCAGTCGACATCCGCTTCAAAGCAAGCGCAGCCGAAACCGAAGAACTTCACGAAATACACGAAGAACACGCCGCCCGCAGCTTCCGGTCCACAGGAAGGCGGCCCGAAGTGCGAGATGTGCCTCACGCGAGGACACATCCTCGCGCGGTGTAAGAAGTTTCTGAAGTTGACGGAAATCCAGCGCTCAAGATGGGTGCAGAGTTCCGGAGCCTGCTTCCGGTGCCTCAGGACGGGGCACTACGCGCGGAACTGCCGCACCGCCCAAGAGACACACCCACTGCTCGTCGACAAAGAAAGGGCGGCGCGCTCACCACCGCGCCAAGAAGAAACAGACGAAGACCGGAAGGATGTCGCCGGCAACAACTACCATGTCAAAGCGGAGCGGGCAACAGAAGGGCAGACCTTCACATGCGTCGCCAAGCCAGATGTGTTGCTACGCGTCGCCTCAATAGTATTAAGGGGTCCCAAAAGCAGCATCCCGATATTAGCTCTACTTGACGAAGGGTCAAGCGTCACGCTGATTGAGGACAGCGTGGCGAGGGAAATCGGCGTCTGCGGGAAGCAGAGCGCGATTGTCCTTAAGAGCGTAGCGGGACCACGCAAGGAAAAATCCCGATTAGTGGACCTTGAGGTGAGGGACGCCCTGAACTCAGAATGGCATCAGATGACGTCCGTCCACACCATTGAAAGGCTCAATGGACCCGAGCAAGAATCTTTGGGAAGCAAATGGGACAAATGGCCCCATCTTAAGGGCATACGGATACCGCAATATCGGGGCAAGGCACAAATGATTATCGGCATGGATAATTACCGCCTTATAGCGCCACGAAGTATCGTCTGGGGACCACCAGGGTTGCCTACCGCCACCCGGAGCTTGCTCGGGTGGACGATCAGCGGACAGGTCCAGAAGAACTCGGACCAAGCGGCAGTTTACCACACAGGCATGGAGTCGCTGGACCAACTCGTCAACGACTATCTGCAGACGGAAGAGTCAGGCGTGGCCGTGCGGCGACCGCAACAAAAACGACATGAGCATGCGGAGGCGACAATGGCTGCCACAACGCACTTTCAGAACGGCCGTTGGGAAACGGGCCTGCTCTGGCGCCACGAGGGGGAGAGGCTCCCCCCGAGCCGCTTTCATGCCGTCAGCCGACTAAAAAGTCTGGAGACAAGACTCAGGAAGGAGCCCGCCGTCGCCGAGGCGTACTGCGCCAAGATGAGCGAGTACGTGACTAAGGGATACGCCGTGGAGCTTCCTGAGGAGGAAATACGTCGGCATGGACCACGTACATTCTACTTGCCACACTTTTGCGTCGTGAACCCGAACAAGCCTGCCAAGATAAGAATCGTCTTCGACGCCGCTGCCAAAGTCAGCGGACGGTGTCTCAACGACGCGCTGGAAACAGGGCCGGATCTCCTGAACGCTCTGCTGGGGATCCTGCTGAAATTCCGTGAAAAAGCCGTTGCATTCACCGCAGATATAAAAGAAATGTTCCTGCGAGTCCAGATCCGAGAGGCTGATCAGGACTCACAGCGGTTCCTGTGGCGGAATCTACGCACGGATCAGGAGCCACGAACATATAAGATGCGATCAATGATATTCGGCGCCTCGTCATCTCCTTGCTCAGCCCAGCATGTAAAGAATATGAATGCACAGGCCCACGCAGGGGAGTTCCCGGAGGCGGTGGCACCGATCATTCATAAGCACTACATGGATGACTACATTGATTGTGCGGACAGCGAGGAAGAAGCCATACAGCTAGCTCGCAGCGTCACTGAAGTCCACCGAAGAGGAGGATTCGAGTTATGCGATTGGAGCAGCAATGCCGCGGCCGTATTGACTGCAATGGCAGCCAAACCGACTGGAAAAATCAGCCTTAACCTGGGTAAGGCAGGAGCATCGGAACGGGTCCTCGGCCTGGAATGGGACCCGGGGGACGACAAGCTATCATTCAGCTGCAAGTTTCCCCGCGTCGACGCAGCAATCCTGGCCGGCGAAGAACGGCCCACGAAACGGCAAATGCTAAGCTTGGCAATGAGCATCTTCGACCCTATGGGACTGCTGTCTCCATTTACCATCAAGGCGAAGATCTTACTTCAAGAGGTCTGGAGGTCACAGATTGACTGGGATCAGGTGCTGTCTGAAGACACATACCAAAAATGGTTACGCTGGCTGGCAGAATTGGATTGCATCAAGGAGTGCAGGGTGCCAAGATGGTACAGACCGGCAGATACAGCCAACCTCACGCTGCACGTCTTTTGCGACGCATCCGAATCCGCCTACGCTGCGGTAGCCTACTTAGTGAGCAAATCGGACACGGTTAGGAGTGTGGCCTTTGTCGCCAGCAAGGCAAAAGTGGCACCTCTTAAACCAATGACAATTCCAAGAATGGAATTAATGGCAGCAGTAATCGGAAGTCGATTAGCAGCCACCATCAAAAAGGAGACTACGCTCCTCATCAACAAGACGACAATGTGGACAGATTCCACAACGGTCGCACAGTGGATCAGGAACGACCCCCGCCGATATAACGTATTCGTCGCTCACCGACTAGGTGAAATCGATGAGTTGACGGGTACAAGCGACTGGCGGTGGATTCCCACGTCTGAAAACGTTGCCGACGAGGCGACCAGGGACAAGGAGCGGTGCGACTTGAGTGAGCAGTCGCGCTGGTTCAGCGGTCCTGCCTTCCTGCTGCAAGACGAGGAAGACTGGCCGGCAGAAACATGGGCTACGGAAAAACCCGACATAGAGGTACGCGCAGTGTATAGTACACAACAAGGCGCGCAGCTGATTAGGATGGAGCGTTTCTCATCATGGAATCGGCTGGTGCGGAGCATGGCATACGCACTACGCTTTGTGGAGATGTGTCGCCGGCGGTCTCAGCCACGTGGGGGAGACACCCTTGCACAGGAGGAAGTAGACAGGGCCACGGAGGTCCTGATTCGACAGGCGCAGGAGGAGATGTTCCCGCAGGAATGTAACCACCTGAGCAAAGGGGAAATCGTCGACCAGCATAGTCGCCTCTACAGCCTCACGCCTTGCCTCAACAGAAAGGGGCATATCGTACTGAGCGGACGGATAGGAGCTGCAAAGGGAGTCAGCCGAACGGTCAAGGAGCCAGTTGTGCTCTGCCCGAAGCACCACTTCACTCGGCTGCTCATTAAGCATCACCACCAACAGGCCGCTCACCAAGGACAAGAAACGGTGCTAAACAACATACGCCAGCGATACTGGGTATTGTGCGGCCGCACCGCAGTACGTCGAGAAACAAGGGAGTGTCGAACGTGCCGGTTGAAGAAGACACAGCCCGGCACCCAACTGATGGGGCGACTACCGGCCGCACGATTGGCACACCACTGCAGACCATTCACGCAGTGTGCCATCGATTATTTCGGGCCCATCAACGTATGCATCGGCAGACGCCGTGAAAAAAGATACGGCGTGTTGATGACCTGCCTCACCACCAGAGCGGTACACCTGGAACTCGCGGCCTCGTTAACAGCAGATTCCGCTATACAAGCGATCGTCAGGATGGCCGCGAGACGGGGATGGCCCAGGGTTCTCTTTTCAGACAATGGAACCAACTTCCACGGGGCTGAAAGAGAGCTCAGAGAGGCATGGGCAGACGTCGACAAGGACAAGCTGGCCAACGGACTATCAGCCAAAGGAGTGCAGTGGAACTTTATTCCAGCGTCAGCACCTCATATGGGTGGGAGCTGGGAGAGGATGGTGCGATCCGTCAAAACCGCCCTCTACGCGATACTCAAGGAGCAATCGCCGAAGGAGGAGACACTGCTGACAGCACTGGCTGAGGCGGAATTCATAGTAAACAGTCGTCCGCTCACACGCGTATCTGGTGACCCCAGTGATGAAGAAAGTCTGACACCAAATCACTTTCTCATTGGGTCACCGCAGCCAGTGCTACCGTTATGCCCCCCAGACGAAAGGGTGGACCTACGGAAGCAGTGGCGGTTCAGCCAAGCCTTGGCGAACCAGTTTTGGAAGACATGGGTGAAGGAATACCTTCCCACTCTAGCCAAACGAACGAAATGGCACGAGCGCAACCGCGACATAGCCATCAATGACGTCGTGTTCATGGCGGAACCAAACACGACTCGCGGGACGTGGACTAGAGGTGTCGTAACCGCTGTACACCCGGGCGCAGACGGGTTGGTACGAGTGGTCGACCTCCGCACCGCAACCGGACGGATCAGCCGAAGACCCATCACCAAAGTAGCCGTGATACTAGAGGCCGAAAATGAAGACACGGGACGTGTCGAGGGGGAGGATGTTGCGACGCCGTCAGTAGCGACGTCGCCGGCCGTAAAATAGATGATTTACGGCCGCTATGAGGGTACCCGAGAAAGCATAAGAAATTTGCAGAAAACTCATTTTTACGAGAAAAATGGCAAAATCGCCTCGGGTTACCTTTATAGACATCGCAGGCGCCGCTTGGAACGGATCGAGCGAGCGAGACGGCCTACGGCCGCCCGCTCCCACACTGAGACCGAGCGAGCGAGACTCCCTACGACCGCCAGCTCTAACATAGCTAGGAGACAAACTTTGGTGCCGAAAACGGACAGTATTGAACTCGTCAAACCGGAAATGAAAGCGGGAAATACTGCCCGAAACAGTTGTATAAGAGTCGAGGTACATGCATAAAGCACCCCTCTTACGACCTGCCGTGAAAATTCACGAGTTTATAGTAAGGAACCGTGAAACACGAGAGAAAACACGTGGTATTTTCTACTCCCAAAAATAGTGAAAAACTGTTAAAGGGGAGTAGAAAACAAGGCACCATCACCACCGACCACCGGCAAGTAAACAGAAACCCAGGAATCATCGATTCAAGTTTACGTGGCCGGAAAATTGCCCTCAGCCGATTTCGAAGATACTAGCAGACACGAAAACAACGGGAACGCATACGTGAGGTACCGGGCCAGACTCTGATGATGTTTGGAACCCGAAGAATCCACTCCAAAGGAAAGGATGGGTTTTGAGCCATTCTCTGATTGGTTGGTTGCCGACCAATCAGGAATGCGCTCTAACGAGCCAGTAGCCGCCAACCAGAAACTGTTGGTCGGCCCTGAAGTCTGGACAAACACGGAGCGTACCGTAACGGCTTTTAGAGGAGAGGAGATAGCTTTTCTCCTAGGAGAGTGCGAGAGGTCAATAGAAAAGGGAAGATCCCCACCTTTCACGGAAAGCTGTCCGCGGCGTGTCATTGGTGGACACGAAAGCAGGTGCACGACAGGTGCACGGCGAGAACCGCGGAAGTGAGTACAAATATGGGCCCCCGGGCCATACCAAATCACTCGCTCTCTCAGTTCCACAGCAAACAGTCAACCGACTAGGAAGGAAGGAAGGAACCCCCAACGACTACTAGGACCGCGACCTGGAACCGCTCCGCTGCCCTTGCAGTCTGGAAGCCAGTCGCGAGCGGCTCTACTGCACCGTGCAGTATTGAGCCCGTCCAAGTAAAGGACACTACGGTCGACGAGACACTCTCTCCTATTCGGGGAGTTGAGTGCCGGTCCGAGTCGGGAATTACGGTCCGACTCGTGATTTACGGTCGACGGGACGCTCGCTCCAGTCGTGGAGTTCGAGCGCCGGTCCAAGTTGGGACCTTCGGAGAGCCGGGTCCACGCGGCGCACACGCGGTCAGACGGCGCACACAGGCGCAGTCAGACACACGCGGGCGCAGACGGGCGCACAAAGGCGCAGTCTGGTGCACATCGGCGCACACGCGGCGCACACGCGGTCAGACGGCGCACACAGGCGCAGTCGGACACAGGCGGAAGCAGCACAGGCGGACGCAGCACAGACGAGCGCACCCAGGCGCAGTCAGGCACACACAGACACACACGGGCGTACTCAGGCGCACTCAGGAGCACGCAGGCGCACAGAGACGCCGCTCGACAACCGACCACGAAAGATCTTGTTCGACCCGCTGCCCGGGAAGAACAGGATAGCGACACTTAGAAAATAAGATTAATTTTTATATACTGATTTTTACTTTACAATAAAGATTTCAATAACGTTGTTATGTACCTAGGTTAATTATATACTTATGTCTGATTTGTAAAACTGTATACTTGTTAAGTACACTGTTGTAAAATAGTATTTTGTTATGTACCTTGTAAGATTCATGTATGTAAATTGAAATGTATGTACCTTGTATCTAAGCGACGATATTCTTAGACTCTAAAATTATCAAAAAATAATAGGCCGTGTTGGCACTAGTGAGTCGAAGGCGTGTTTTATTGGTGCAGGGGACGGGGAGTAAAACGGTGGTAATAGACAGACTGAGGCGTATCGAGGCTTGCAGCAGGTGTCGTGGCCGCCCGTTACGGGGCAAGCGGCGACCAAGCGGTGGACCTCTTTTTACAGTCCTGGGTTCACACAGCGCTGGGTCGGTCCGTGCCACAGGGCACTGCATATGTTGGGCAACGGGCGCAACAGATATCATGTTATTGAGGTTGCAGAGGTTCTTTCAGAAATTTAAATATTTGGACTTACTGATGGCTTAGATAATTTAACACGAGGTGACATGTAACATTGAGGTGACATAAAACACGTTAAATATGTAAATACCTTTAGCACGAATCTAGATATTTCAAGACGATAAACTAGTAAGTAAGTGTAGTGCCTAACAGACTATTGCAATTTATGTAAGTGCCTTATACATTTCTCAATTTACCTACGCTGCGCATGTGTTACTTTGCATATGTTCATTCGGTGCTAACGTACGGCGCGCAGTTATGGGGCGTGCATCCGACAGGCAGATAGCTTTCACCATGCAGAAGCGTGCCGTCCGCACAATAGCGCGTGTGCCGCTCGATACGCCTGCAAGGCCTCTCGGCCTCTGTTTGGAGATCTCTGCGTAATGACGCTGCCGTTCATTTATATAATGGAAGTAGCGCTACACGTTCGCAGAAATTTGGCCAAGTTTAAAGTGAATGGTCTACATCACCACTACAAACAAGATTCCGAAGTGAGCTACGTTTGGTGAGTCATGCACTATCTAAGTTGGAGAGGCTGGCTTATGTCGCCGGTCTAGCGGTCTACGTACAACCATTAATTATACACTATACAGATGAGTTTTTAATTAGGGACATCCTTGAAGTAGTGGGTGAATCAGTACGAGCAAATAGGCAACTTTTTTTTTTTTTTTGGAAGAAACAAAAAAAAATTTTTAATGGAAAATTTAAAAATTCGCTGATAAATAAAAGTTTGACAAGCGTTCCGCGCGCTGCACCATCTAGCAATAGGTAAAATATAGCGAATAAACAATATTAGAGATATTTTACCTACCGCTAGATGGCGCAACGCGCTCAAATATTTTAATAATATTAAAAAAAAAAAAAATTGTTATCAAATAAAAATATATCCGAACTTTTTGTGTTTTTCTCAATTTTTTAAACAAAAGTTGCTTATTAGCTCCTACTGATTCACCCACTTCAAGAATGTCACTAATTAAAAACTCACCTTTATCATCAATGTTACAACAAACTTAGCGATCACATTCGACAGGCGCAATCCTTTGACGTTTTAAATACGCCTTATACTGACAGGTAAGACATTTTACTTACTGGAGGAATCAAGGACATATCCAGGGGGTGGAGTGGGGGGGGGGCACAGTGGACGCCCCTCTCCCCCCCGTTTTTCTCGAGTAAAAAATAAAGTCGAGAAAAAGAAATGAGAATAAGAAAGGCGGGGGAGGTAAGTTGGGATTTAACCCCTCGAAATCCGGTGAGTTAATTATCCTAAGCGCCAATGCCTTATTACTGTCGGTGTATGTACCATTTGTCCTTGGACGTTAACACCAAATTAGAGTTTGAAGAGATAACTGCAATTATTTTTTTTTTAATAATTTATACTTTATTAATTTATAATTAATTATTTAATTTAATACCTAATATTAAATAGATCAGATACAGGTTGTCAAATGATATTAAATATTTGGTAGATACCTACGATACAAACGCTCAAAATATATGCTTTGCTACGAGTAATAGGTAAGATTCTCGTCAGATCTGAGAGTGTTTACAATAGGTAGCTACATAATTTAATCATTTACGATTAATTGATAACTTAATTACTCGTCAGATCTGAGAGTTCCAATACTGATTAGGCTTATAAATAAAATTTTATAAATGATTTGTTTAATTATACTGGACAAATTGACCCTATTATGCTATTGACATGATAGGCAGTGATGCCTATCAACACCATAGACGATATAGCAATACCCGAATGCACTCTACGGAATGATTTGAGGATTTTCATATATCTTGGACAGTGTTGGAGTTCGCCTATCACTAATTTGCCAATCTCCTTTCCACTGCCTGTCGCCAGTTCAAATTCCGATTTTAAATGCTTCAACTTGATTAGTCTTGGTGAGATAAACAAGCGAATCATTAACTCGGTGAAAAACTTAGCAGTTAGGAGCACCACCTGAAACACAGAGAAATAAAGTATAGTAAATATATTCCAATATTGATTTTAAAAGGATTAAAAGACTTACGAGTATTGTTTCATCTGAGGTGAGCGACGTAACCGGATGCAACTGCAAGTAAGACGTCAAACAGACGATGCTCATGATTGACTGGAATGTGTAGTACGCTGGGAATGTTACAACTTGGATGTCTCCAAATACTTGGCGAGGCAATGAAAAGTAAAGTAACAGCCCTGGAATCACAAATATCAGTAAGAAAAGAAAAACAGAGGTGTACAATGAATAGATTTTCAGATAAAAATAATACAGTAGCTTCTATTATCACACTTTTATTAATCCTTGTCGACATATTGATAAAATCGTATAGTGACGAAATGTGATATTTTTGTTTGCGTATCGTAGGAAGATTGTCTCACAGATAGGATTTCACAAGAAAAACTGTTTGTCAGCGTTGATGAAATTTTGAACTGCATAATGACAATTGCCTTTTTCGTTGGAACTATGGTCAGACTCCCATGGCAAACCATCCTGTCTGATTTTTACTAATTCACAGCAGATACAAAAAACCATTATAGACCAACAAACCAAATAGAAAATTAAACTTTGTGCGTATCCTTTTCAGCCTTTATATTTACATTTTGAAAAATATGTAAAAAACCATGGTTCCATGGCACTCATCGACCTTGGTCATATCCCGAATGTCACAACATTTGGGAATATCTGGTAGATTTGCATGTTTATCACTGTTTTTTTAATCCATACAATTTGTACCGAGGTCAAATACGTACGCACCAGATAGGAAAGTTGTTTATGCTGTTTTTATGCATTAGAAAATCTTATAATGATCAAAAACACAAACTACCATATATGATGGTTGATATTAGTACTTCTTATTAAACAGAATACGGAAAAGGGAACGTATTTCAGCTGCAGTTATGAGACATTGCTACATTGTGTAATAGATAAGTGTAAAAGCAATTTTCTGGTGTATAAAAGTGTTAAATAGGCACATCGCCTTAGTAATCGACCATAGGAGGGGCGGTATATACCTATATAGGATGATGATTGATAATTCCCAGTTAAAAAAGGTCAATCGGGTATATAGATGTGGAGCAATTGAAAAGGTCATCAGTCGGTCGCTCCGAGTCGCCGTCAAATTACCAGTTGGCAATTCACAACTATACATTTGATACGGTAATCGGTTGTGACTACGTGACTTTAGTCACGGCTGCAGCTAATTTTGCAACCTTTCTGCATTCTGAATGAAACTGTAATGCAACTATAAACTCACCTGAGATAAGATTCATCCAAACTTGCGTGCCAAAATGGATAGCAAACGATGTGATGTAAAGCGTGGTCCACATCCTCACTGATGTCGTCACAGCCGTGGTACAACCTACGCATGTCAAAAACAGTACAGATAACAGTACTATCAGATGCGTTGGCTGTGTGGTTTCGGTTAAAATTCTGGAAAATCAATCCATCTATATAAATAAAAATACATATGATAGTTTCTTTAAAATGTTAAATCTCCGAAACTTCTTTACGAACTGCTTTGAATTTTTGACACAACGTTGCATTCAAATACGCGCGTATTTTTATATACCTCTTATATAAATTGCACATCTGTGACAGGTAAAAACATGTTTTTTTTTAATAAACGCGCCACAGCATTGCGTGGCCGGGTACAGCTAGTTATAGATAAAAATATACTAGAGTTCACTTTGTAATAAATGAGGAATATACCTGTAAGCGACTGTCTCCTTCGCCTTTTCAGCCGCTCCGTTGATCCTCTCAAATAGCACCCTCGTGTGAGCAGTTAAGTGGGCCAACGTGTCGTATAAGTACAGCTGCTCCTCCCTCACATTCTCGGGATTTGTATTCAAATTATGACTCGCCTTCATTGACTCCAGAAAATTGCTGAATTTCAGTATCGGACTAGGTCTTTGTCTGGCCAGGCTTCTGGGTTTCATAGTCTCGTCGATATGACACATTTCGGCCCGCTTCAGCAGTTCAGGAGTGTGCAAACGCTGCAAACGCTGCAAATACCAAATCTAATCAGCTGGCGATCGTATATATATCACCTAATTTTCTCTATCCCCACTCTTCCGCCGCGACTAGCCTATCGCTCTACTGAAGTGATTTTATACGTAAGCGCCACACATGTTACTATCTGAACCAGCTATTATTATATCTACTTTAGCAGGGTGACTATAATTTACGTTTCTCTTTAATGGGAGATAATCTACAATGGTAGAGAGGTTAAATAAAATAAATTATGGTCATCTAAATATTTAAAGACAATTTTTGGCCATAGGTTTTATGAACTGGAAACAACTTCCGGTGGAATTAAGAGATAAAAAAATTCTATCAGCTGTTATTCGTAATGATTAGTTGTACCTAATAGCTGAAATCCATTACCTTCATATCCATTAGCTTCAATCCGTTTCATATTAAATAATAAATAAAAGAAAATATGCAACTTTAATTATATTTACTTTCCCGGCAGAAGGAAACTATTGCGAACGCACTTTCCGACTCTCTCTCTCTCTCTCTCTCATAATATGGAGGGGTATGCGTGCAATTTTCTAGTTCGCGCATGTGTAATATGAACTAATTAATAATCACAATAGGATATAATTAAAATAGGATACGTAAAAAGATAAATGAAAATAGACAACGTCAAATCGATATTCGTGTTAAATTAAATGAACTGTTAAATAATAGTAACCAAAACTAATTAATAAGAAATAGACATAATAATAGTCGGTTCTCAATTCGCTTGTAGAATTTCAAAACCTTCAGGATTGACAGCCATTATCAAACGTGGAAGTAATCCTCGACGATCTCCAATTCGCAGAAGGTCATTTCGCGCTAACCGATCCTATTAAAATATAGTGAACGATAGTCGAATTATAGTAGTCTAGCCTAGTGAGAACGACATAGACGCGCTCGTTCTGTGCATTCATTACGCCCTCACTGTAATATTCGTCATCGATAACAAATCTCTGAGTCATTACTGTCATTACATTACATTCTAAGACATTACGAATTTATTCACTTCTAGAAGGAGATTTCTGAAATTGTAGCAGAAACCGATGTTTCTGTCACTAGTTTGATAAAAAATATATGTTTTCGGTCTCGGCGAATCTAGCTTTCAAAAACCACAATAACAAGATTGAAATGGCAATGGGCGTCATATCAAGCTTGCAATTGTTATTGTGATTGTGAGTGTGTTAATGTGATTGCCAAGATGTCACATCCGTGAACTGGAAGGGGACAGGAAAAAATATTGAAAATTTACCGGAGAACATACATATAAAAGGAACGTCGACACTTGCCGACGTCGTCGGCGCTAGCCAGCGCTAGCGATGATGGAGCTATGATCTTCGAATTGCTCGTCTTCTGCGGGTGGCGATAGCTACAGCGGCATGCGTGAAATATGAAGGTTGTACCCTGTAGCAAGAAACTACATATAGAATTCAAATCAAATCATATTTATTTTCAAAAAACCTGTTTAGGGTGTAGAAAATACAGGCATGAAATAAACAATTCAAATGTAACAATTAAATAAAATAACCTAAATTCCTAAGTTAAAACTCACTCAAATTGTACAAACATCTAGATAACAAGTATTGTTTCGTTCGTTTTCTAAACTCAGCATAATTATTAATATATTTCAAGTTTTGTGGCAGCTTGTTATAAAAATTACGCTTTTATACATCGATGTGCGTCTGCGTTCGAATTAACAGAAGAATAGCTCGTAATATCTGCTGAGAAAATTAGGAGATACATCTTCGAGGGTTACAGCGGTTGAGTTTGATTTTAAATGTGACTATTGTATTTGAATTTTAAATTTATTAACTGGGCATATACCCAGTTATCATATATCAGTTAGCATATACCCAGGTATCCATGGATACCAAAAAATATTCCCCCAATATATTATGTACAATTACATAAATAATATATTTCATATAAGGGAATATTTAGTATTTACTTAAATTGACGGATCTCTTTGAATGGACATACATATTATCTTTTTGGAAAAATAAATTTGGTTATGATAAAATGATACAACACTTTTGTGACGTTATATTACTTTTAATTAAATCAATCGTCTGAGAATCATTGTTTTGTATATCGTCGATACTAAAAATGTTACAAATAAAGACATGATTTTAAAAATATATTTTTTTCCGAACATGGGCGCCGTTTTTTCATTAGTGACGTTACGTCACTTATGATTCCACCTATCGTTTCAGGGTATTTTACCAAAATCGCAATATACACATTTTTGTAGTTTTCTAAATGTAATTTTTTTTAAATGCCTGCGATTTCGAAAGTCGTATGATACCTTTGTGTATGAGTTTAATAAAGTTACACTGCGGGTCAAATCGATTCTTCGGACCTAACATAATATATCGTTATTGGGCTCGATTGCGTTTCTTGGTGAACTAAAATCGGAAATTAGTTCGTGCGAACGAGACAGGGCAATACGCTAGAGCGGAATGTGAAATGAACGGTTGTCCCTTTTTCGCATTAAAACTACCCACCAAATATAAAGCATCTGAATCTAACTCGCTCGAAATGTGTTCAAATTTATTCGGACGAGTATAAGTTCGACAGCTAGTTTTTATCAACGATCGTTCGTTTCATATTCCGCTCTAACGCATTCCTCTATCTCGTTCGCTTGAACTAATCGGGCAATCGGGCCCAATATTATTACAAATGTACCTATTTTTGCATATCTACATATTCAACCCTTTGAGGGCCATAAGCTTTCCGGTTGAGTATGGAAAATATTGATATGTAAAATTGTTAAAGGGCGATGTAAATAACTAATGGCATGCAAATTTTCGGAAAATTAGTTCAAAATTAGATCGTACGCTAGTTCAATTATCTCTGAATCAGATTACACTGCATCGACTGTATCTAAGGTTATGCTAAATCGCACAGAGCTAGCTGCCTTTATCTATTGAGTCAGATGACGCTGCATCGACTGAGTTATATATAATGTTACGCGAGATAACACTAGGCTGAGTTCATATATTGCTGATTCGGATAAACCTGCGCCATATCCATCTGCTTTTGAATGAAAAGTCTGGAATCAGCTGTTTTTTAAGTCGATATTTGCCATATCATGTTAATATTTCCGCTGCGATAAGGCGATTACGAATAGCCGCGTTTATCGCCATATTATTATTTTTTTTAAATCTAAGCGGATGGTTTCTTCAAAAACCGATAGGCAAAGGCCTTTCGTTGCCTTGAATCTTGTATCGTGATTTTTAAATATTTATTGGAGACGAATGAGGTGCTGTCGCTCTTAAATGGACTCCCATGGGGGAATAATTACTAACCGTTGATCGTCAATTTGTTATCTATAGCTTATTTATTTATTATTTATTCCGTACCCGGCGATTGGGGAGGGGGTCGCCCTCGCAGCCAATACGCTGCTGTTGGTGCCGCTGGATCTCATACTCCATTCACGATTCGCTTCCATTCTTGACGATGTTTTGCCACGTCTCGAGCATCCCTAGCCGAAAATCGTTGATTCTTAAGGTCGTCTTATTTATTTATTTATTTATTAGTTTCAAATAGTATTCACGGGCATTACAGATGAATCCAATTCGCCCTTGAATATTAAAGCTAGAGTTTAAGTCTAAAATAAATGACTACATAACTAAATTATTACTAACATTGAACAAGAAAGAAACATAAAAATATAAAACTAAATAAAAGACAGATTATGATAAACATGAGATAGCAGGGAGTTGCCTTTTTAGCTGCCAAAGGTATATACAAAAGATATCTATTTCTGTGGGTAAGGAATTAAGAAGAGCTATAACCCTTCTCACTGGCCTAATATAATATAATATAATATATAATGTAACAATATAATATAATATAACCCTTCCACTGGTCTACAAAAATATTTGTATGGTAATACGGCACATTAAACAATAGATGCGATCTCCTCGCTGTGTAATTTACCGGTACGTACAATTCAAACTTACATAGTATATCTGGCAAATAAATAGTTCCTTGAATTAATTTATATGCAAATATAATTAGTGAAATATATCGGCGCGTTTCAAGACTGTTGTATACTACCATTCCTAGCACAAAATCGGACGGAAATAAGTATGCATAAATATTGTATTTTCTGTAATAAATATATCTTAAAAATTTTCTTTGAATACGCTCTACAAAAATACGTCTTTGATGTTATTTAGCCAGGTTTTCGTCGGTGCCGATCGCTGAAATCTCCATTCTGTCGGACGGTCTCGCCAAAGAAGTTTACGTGGCAAGCGATTATCGTTCATTCGGCAAACATCGCCGAACCATCGTAGTCGACGTTTTTGTACTTCTTCTTCGATCGTTGTTACTAGACCGCATCTTTCTCTAATGGTCTCGTTTCGATTTCGGTCGCGGAGTGAGACACCGAGAATCTGCCTCAAGCATCGCATTTGGAAGACTTCGAACTTTTTGAGGTCCGATTGTAGTAACGTCCACGTTTCCGATCCATAAAGAAGAATGGGAAGAACCAACGTTCGGTATAGTCATACGTTGGTTAGGTATAATCGTACTAAAGCTTAATAAATGATTTCATTCCCGATTATTGTGAACTGAAGCCGCGAGTACTACAGTTTGGTCCAGGTGGTATGTGGCAAATCAATGATGATGATAAATCTGTCCTTGGCGGTGGCGCGGGGAGCGGAGACGTAGCGGGTGTCTGACTTCCTATTCTCGAAAAATTTTGCATGCTAATTATGTCTATGGTCCATATAAATCAAATTGACTATAGGCAAATTTGGCATGCCTAATATTTTCAACGATCACCCCCGGTCGAGGCGCTTGGGCGGCGCAGACATCGGCGCGGATAGCGCTTACAGCGAGTCAACTCTGACATGAGTCTCAATCGTATTTAGGTCGACATATACAGGCTGTATACAGGCCTGTGACGTCTTCCACTAGGCATATTTTTCGCCATTACATGGAGCTTCATGTGAGCCGGGCCCATTGGCCGGCCTTCGAGGGTATGGCGTCTCAGGGCTGTTCTCCCTGTAGCAGGTTTCTTAGGAAGAGCTTTTCATGCTCCTTTTCTCGAGGAACGTGGTAGGTTCGTTTTAAAGAGTATGTTTAGGAAAGCGATGTTTTCTGCTTTAGTGCCGATTTGGCAACTTGCGTATCAGCTCTAGCAGCTGAGCCACCGTAATCGAGAACCGCTCAACTACCTCGAGGAAGCGCATCGTGTCCAGGTAGCGTAGTGGTGACGGGCTCCTTCTTTCCTCGTTAGGCTGGGAGTGTGGGGGCGGTGTGGTCGCCCTCTCTTCCTCCGGTTGTGAGCGGGCGGGCGGTGCGGTTGCTCTCTTCTTCTGGTTGGTTGCGAGCGGGCGGGGCGGTCGCTTGGACCTCCATCCTCTCCTCCTGCAGCAGATAGGGCCTCGTTGAGTGCTGCTGCAGTGGCTTCGACCGACGCCGCCGGTTCGACTTCCTCTCCACAGCTGGCTGCTGTAGAGCGGTCGGCGGCGCCGGATTTTGTCTCCATGACAGAGTTTCCTTGCGTTGCGGGGCGGCAGCGGGCTGGGGTCTTTCTTCTTTTGATTTGCTTTGAGTCGAGGCTCGCGGCGGGGCGGTGACGACCACTGCGCGCTGGAAGCCCCGCTGCTTCCGCGTTATTTGGCGGATTTCCGCCAGGAAGCAGCGGCATCTCCTGTTGTTCGCGGGATGGTCCTCTCCGCAGTTTCCGCAGGTCGTCCGGGCGGATTTCGGTCTCATGCTATCCTTGGCTGCATGTTCGTCACCACAGCACGCGCGCACTTGCCGTCGGTAGCAGTTGTGACTGCACAGCACAGGCACACTTGCATCGGTAGCAGTTGTGTCTGCTGTGGCGGAAGCGTTGCCAACGGTGGCACTGCTTAGGGCCGTTTCTGCCTGCGCACGGTAGCCCGCAGGAAGTGTATCCCAATGAGAGAGAACACCTCCCGCCAGCGCTCGTTCTTGCGGATGATAGCGTAGAAGAGAGCTGGCCGCCCGCCGTGGATCAGCCGGACGTAGCTGACCACGATGCCGTGATCAGCTCCTCCTGCGTGATATTATCAGGCAGGCCGCGGATAGCAATTTTCGCGTCCTTGCTGGTTGGCGCCGTGTAAGTATGCCATGCAACCGAGCCGCCCAAGCTTAAGTAGTCTTGAACGACTCGGTATTCGGCGATGTCAGCCAGGCGACAGCAGAAGCGGCCCCCTCCTCCAAGCGGCGTCACGATAGGTGCGCGACCCAGCCTGGCGCAGAGGGCCCTCTGCGCCAGGCTGGGTCGCGTCGGGACACCTGTCTAGCGTCGAATTAATTAATTTCTGCTTCGAAGAATTAAATAATTTCTTCTTAATTGGCTTTCGGGTACAGGATAATAACTCTCCTCGTGGCTTCGCGAATTGGTGTTTTGATTTATGAGTCTTTTCATTAAATAAAATATATCAGAAAGGGAGAAGAGAAAGAAGAGTTTTTCAGTAAGGCTTTGAGCGGACACATCGACAAAACGAGGCAGCACTGAAAGAAGAGAAAAAAAAGAAACTTTACAGGAGGGCTTTGATAAAGCAGATAATGAAAGGAGTTGTAAATGCGTAGCTGTGTTAAAAAAAACAACGGATAGGTACGGAACCTTAACAATACGGAGTCCTAATTTCATAAGAAACATAATTTATATGCCGACCTTTATATAATTTATATACTGAGCTAAAAAATATATTTTTTCTTTTTTTTGTCAAATTTGTCAATCCTATCTATTGAAGAAAAGTTTGAGAAGCGTTTAGCGCGCTGTGCCATCTAGCGCTAAGTAAAATATCGCTAATAAACAATATTAGCGATATTTTACCTACCACTACATAGCGCATCGGATTCAAAGCTACTTAAAAAAACAAATTTTCAAAAATAAAATAACTAAATCAAAAGCTGCTTAGTTTGTCTTACTGATTCACCCATTACAAGGATGTCACTGATTAAAAACTCACCTGGATATCATTTTAGGTATATTATCTCCGTTACAATTTCTCATTTTTTCATTTGGGTCGCAAAAGTGACTGGGCGCGCCATCAGTGGTCAGTTAATACACTAATCGTCCGTTTTATTATTAATATTCTTATTATAATACCGCGATCTATGTTCTTCCTTGATACTCCATCGTATTTCTAATTTAATATTTAATTATATACATTGCTTATACATGTAAGAATTTATAATGTAATGTGATACAATATGTTCTCGCTAGATGGCGCCGTTTATTATTTATAATCTTTATTTAAGCGTTTATCTATTCTATATATAATATAAAAATGAATGTTTGGCTGTGAGTCCGCTATGGACTAGTAAACCGCTCGACCGATTTTGATGAAATTTTGATGGAAACTTTAGATTAGTTTGGAGATGGTTCCTGTGAAGTTTGGTGCCGATCGGACCAAAGGAAAATTTTTAGTGTCCTCAATAAAACCAAAATTCTTCTTGTTTTAAAAGCGGCGAATTTGAATTTCGAATGCGACCGTGAAGACAGGAGTGAGTTCTTTTTTTATAGTCGAATGAATTTTAAAGCGGCGAATTTGAATTTCGCATGCGACCGATTTGGCGTAGCAACGCGCGCAGGGTACAGCTAGTTTCATTCATAAAAAAATGGACATTAAAAAAATGGAAAATAGATGTTACATTTTTTTTGGAACCATATAAAAATGAATACTGTTAGGCAGACCTGCTATATCTGGTAAGTTATAAAAAAAAACTGACTTTCCTTAGTTTTTAAAAAAAATAAGAGTCATTTGTTTGCATCTTGTCGAAGCTGTTGGCAAAATTTAAAAAAAAAAACGGAATATCGTGCGGTAATAAAACCTTTGCTTGACATTTTTTTGTGCGAAGCGAGTATTTCGACATATACGAGATCCATTAGGGGTGGATGCTCTCTTATTGCTCATTGGTGGGCTGAGTTAGGGTCTGTGGTTGATCAGAGGGTTGTGACCCCCCCCCCCCGGGGGTTTCGTAAGCTATCAAAAAATAAACATCGAAACTGTTACAAAATCTTAATTTATATAATATGAATTACAGATTCATAACATTTCCAGATTCGGAAGAGAAACATATTTATTATGTGTTTTGCTATTGATTTTACAAAACTTTGCGTTGATCTAAGATAGGAACAATTATTTACAGCTTCAAAAGTGAAAAACAACTAAAATAATTGTGGTTTTCGGTATTATTTAAAAAAAACTTTATTTATTGGATGCTTACAGGTACCTACAGGTGAAGGGGGGTCGAGCGAACTAAATTGCAGTCGAAGGGGGGTTGCGTAAAAGTTTTTTTTTTACCAAAATGGGGGTCGCGATCTAAATAAGGTTGAAAAACACTGGTTTAGACTAATGGACATAATGGACTAGGGGTTCTAATGGATCTTGGTAGTTAGGCCACTATGAACCGCTTCGTTTTTAGTTCGGTGAAACTAACCGGTCTGCACCCATCCGGTAGCCCCCATGCAGAAGTTCGAGCCCGGTAAGGACTCTGTTCCCTCTGCAAGGCGGGTCGGTTTCCCCTGGGAGTCAGTCTTCGGGCGCACCTGTGCGCACCGTGCGGCGTTAGCCAATTGATTGTGCACTCCGACTGATAACAAGGCGGGTGTCTTGGAAACGAATTTGTTCCTATGGAACGGGGGTAGTTGTTAACCTTATGGCAGCCGCTGTTGAAACGACCAGTTGGCCACCCGATCCCGAGTGATGGACGGTGGAATCCGACCATAACTGATAGCGAGGGCGCCTGTACAGCTCGTGGAGTTATTACCCGGTACCGGGCTTTATTGCCGGTAAAGGCTGGACTTTCGCAGGCTAGTTGGCTGAGCTAGATAGTGGATCGGCCATGTTTCTAAGTCTCTACGCTAATTCCAGGCTGAAATAACGATCACATATTATTATACCAGCTTGGGATGACGGGTCCGCCCGTGGTAGTTGACACCGCCCCACTGTGTTTACTAACGATGATCCTCGTTCGAATCGCCCTACGAAGTCAGACACTGAAAAAATGGTTAAACAAATGGAAAAAATGTTTTGGCGAATCGTCGTGTCGCGCTTCGTTTTATCGCTGAAGAAGTGAAGATTTCGATAAGGAGTGCGCGTAGTATTTTACATGACAGCCGTACCGCACGCTGGGTACATAGAATGCTTAGTGTTAGTTTACGGACGCGCTGAAAAAACTAGACTGGAGATTTAGCAACGCTCTAAATGTGTTACAGCAGGATCCTGGCCGTTTTTTGCTCGAGTCCAGAGGCGTAACTATAAAAAATGGGCTTCAGTGCAAAATCGAATAAAATGCCCCTCCTCCTACTTACTTACATTCATTATAGCATATAGAAGCATATATTTCTGTATACCTAGCTACATTAAATATTGATATTGTAGTCTCAAACAAGTTGCGGAACAATTTTTTAAGAACTTTAGCGGGATACGCGGGATCACATAAAAACATTGTTGCGGGAGAATATTCTAAACATTTGTTCCTGTATAACAAGGTAGAGAGGACGAGTAAAGTATTGAACATAACAACAAAATAAGACTGATTTTATTAAATATCTTCTTTATATTTGATACATTGATGCAATGCATCTTTCATTATCTTAATGACATTTGATTGAAACCTCAAATAATTTTATAAAATTTAATGCCCTCTATACTCATTTGTATGTACTCTTTCGAACTATCTTTTTACATTAGTACCATTTCTGGTCGCTTAATGTAATTTAGTGTTTATTAGTGTAAACAAAATTTATGAGAGCGATTTGACCCCTTTCCCATGTATAGAGCGATTTTTGCCCATAATCAACCATTATTCAGAAGTTCTAAGCTATTCAAAAATAGATATTTCAGTGAGGTACCCGATTTTCCGTTAGCTCCTGAAATCATTTGTAGTACTTTACTTGTAAAAATACAACGTTTTAGTGTTAATTTAATAAATGTTTTATATAACTCCACCTTTGAATGTTGGTAAAAATAAGGATAATAATGTCAGTTTTTATTACTTTATTTTGACTAGAACTACTGTTTAGACTAATATGATAGATACCCACATAATATTATTACAAATGTACCATTGTTTTGAACATATTAAAAAAATATGAAGAAATACTTTTCTAGAATCGTTTTCGTCTAGATTTGCACTGGAACGTCGATCGTAAACAGAAGTTCCATTTTAGGCCCCCGACCTACCGTGGGACCCGGTGCGCCGCACCGGCTACACCAGCTTAGTTACGCCACTGCTCGAGTCATAACTATGGCCGAAATATGGCTTCGCCATTATTACGATCCTGAATACAAACCAAAGACCATGACCTGGAAACGATAATTATCTCCAACTCCTAAGAAATTCCATGCCATTTCATCCGACGCGGTAAGGTCATGCAATGGGCTCTATTTTATAGGAAAATCAAGGGGTCGTTATTACCTTTATCAATGAGCGAGGCAAACTCGTTGAAATTGTCCAGAGTTGCGATGGCTGCCGTTGAAGAAGCTTTTTTAGAACATACTCCATACTCACCAGACCTTGTCCCTGATGATTTTAATTTATTTTCGATGGAACATCTGAGAGGTCGAACATTTAAAGATGATGATGCAGTAGCACTGCGGTAGCCGCACTGCTGTGATTTTTAGGTGATCGGGATGAACAGTTTTAGGAAGGAAGTTTTATGTTTATAAAAAGATATACACGTATCAAGGGTACAAACATAGAATGTGAATTTGTCGGAAAATAAATGAACATTCAATAAAATTTTACTTCATAATACTTCTTATTAAACGCCGTAGTAATGTCTGCGGTATTATTTATTATTTAAGGCGACATGAGACCTCAGAAAAATATCCGAAATGGGCGTACATGCAAAACAATAGGCGGGGTCAATTTTGTAGGGTTTGACCAACAAAAATCCAGCGTTGAGGAAGCGTCAAGCGCAGACTCTACGTCCGCTCGCGCCGGCTACTATGCGCATACTAAATACTCTATCGCAGCGCTAGCACAGAATAATTATCTTTACGCAGTGGTGGTATGTATAAGGATGTTAATGGCAAAGCATATTTAGCGTAACTCTCAGAGCGCTCTCACGTTTTAATTAATTGTAATAAATTTAGGACCTAAATAAAAATGTGGCTATGTGCTTGCCCTTGAGAATTAACCAGTCAATATAATAAAATTATAATCAAACACACCCACCGCTCACATTGTAGAAGTAAACGCGCCTGAAGGTTTTCGAAGTCAGTTTAAAGCCCTAATGTCCAAAGCTATGAGAAACTTTTTTGAGTACAAATTTTAAATTGGTTTCTTATCGATGGATTCAATTAGAAACTTTTTTAAATAATTGCTTATATTTTTCAAAAAACTCATAAAACTAAAATTGTTCAGATATGGTCGTTGCCATGTATCACGTCGCCTTAAATCTAATCCACAAGATAAATAGTAGTTAAATATATATAACGTACAAGCATCGATTTACAGGATGACTTTTAAGTTACTGGCATCCTTGAAGTGGGTGAATCAATACAAGAACAACTTAAAAAAAAAAAAATGAAAAAAAAAACAAAAAAATACCTCGTTTTTTATTTTATTTTCAAAACTTTGAAAATTTGTTTTTTCCTATAAAAAGTATAATAAAGTGTTGAGCACGGTGCGCTATCTAGCGGTAGGTAAAATATCGGTAATATTGTTTTTTACCGATATTTACGGAGAGAGCAATGCTGGGCATCAGTCTCCGCGACAGAGTGCGTAATGAAGAGATACGAAGGCGCACGAGGGTGACAGGCGGCATGAAACGTCTCGCCAGGCTGAAGTGGGGCTGGGCAGGTCACGTGGCAAGGCAGGATGACGCGAGGTGCCCGAAGAGGCTTGTCCAGCGGAGACCGAGAACCACAAAGCGAAGCGTAGGGAGACCACGACTACGATGGCTGGACGACATCAGAAAAGCAGCAGGAACCAACTGGCTGAGAGCAGCTGCAGCTGATAGACAGACATGGAAGAAGAAGGAAGAGGCCTACGTCCAGGAGTGGACCAAACCAGACCGAGGAAGAGAAGAAGAAGAGACCTATATTTTACCTACCGCTAGATAGCGCAGCGCGCTCAACGCTTCTCAAACTTTTTTCAATAGATACAATTTACAATTTAACAAAAATAAAAAAATCTAAAACTTTTTTTTTTTTTCTCAAAAAAATATATCTAAAGTTGCTTACCTGCCAGTGCTGATTCACCCCCTTTAAGGATGTCGGTAACTAAAAACTCATCCTGTATGTGTACAAGTACTTATCAAAACGCTAGGTGCTGAGCTCGGATCGGTTTGTATATATATGGCAGCTCGAATCAGCTCATCCATACGACAAATAAAAATAGGTAGGTATTTTTTTTTTTTTAAATCGGATCATTATTTTATGAAAGGATGATATCTAATAATAATGTTCAATATGTTATGCAATATTTTCTGAAAGTTCAATTTTTATGGTACTATGTTTTAAAACTTATATTATTTTCTAAAATTAGGATTTTTTGAAAAGTACTTTTAAAAACAGGACATTTTTAAAAGGTGCGATATTATTTAAAGCACGATATTTGTGTAAAATACTAATTTTCAAAAAGTATAATCGTAAGTACGATTTTTTTAATGCTATTGTTAAAAGTACGATATTTTTTGGGCAGACAGTTTTTTAAAGTATGATATTTTTGACAGGATATTTTAAGTACTACTACGACATTTTATTAACGTACGATATTTTCCGATTATTAAGTACCTACTTATTATAAGGTAAGTTAAAGTACGGTTATTAAAGTACCTTACATTTTACTACAATACGTTTGTATGGCAGCTCCAATTCGATTGTAGGTACGGAATCCTAAGTTTAACCAGCTCTTCCCATTTACGAATTCATGACAGTCTTTTTTTGTTTTCTTCTTTTTAAATGTTCTAAAACGTAGGTAGGTAGGTACATAAAATTTGTAAATTTGATTTTGAGCCAAATCTACTTTTGTTTTTTTTAGGCAAACTCAAGACGCTTCGCGTTAGCCTGGCGGCTGGCGCTAGCATAATGAAAATAATTTATATATTAATTTATAGAATCTTTATCCTTTATTTATCAGTACATTATTTAAATTGCCTTCCTTTTTTTCACATTTTTTATACGTAAAATAAAAATCGCGATATGGCATTATACTTGTCAGGATTACATCACCCCACTAGGTAAACGCCTGTGTTGGGGTGATGGCTGTGGTATGGTGTGGATGTGGATGATGAGTGCTGTGATACCTATTTGCTAAGCGTGTGCGCCTTGCCTGCTAGTGCTGTCCTTTTTCCGTCTCATAAGAACCAATACAAGATATAAAAAACCAAAATTTAATATTACCCAATATAATATAAAACAACGTAATAAAATATAGTATACTATACCGTAATATAATATAATATAGAACAATATAGTATCACATAGTATATTATAACATATGTTACATCGTATAATATTATAACATAGTACCTACAACACAGTAAAATATAATATTTATACATATAACTGGGATTACACATTTGAGAAAGCAAACGAGTGCATGGAAATTGTTAAAAATTGTCTAGGAAACTTTATGTTGAAGCTTAATGTTAGCAAAACCAAATACATGCCATTTAGTATAAACACCAGAGGTCAACCCACTACTAATAAAACTATTGTAGTACACCAATGCGATAGCGTAGAGTCTCGAACTGTCAGCCTCTACAAAGAGAAATATCTTGCAAATATCTAGGCATCACTCTAGATTGCTTTAGATTAATATTATTTTAATTATTTTTTATTGTGAAGACCATATTTTAGGGCAATTTAGTGTTATTAGCTTTTTACTAAAACTTGTACATTTGTAAACAATCAAGCAATCAAGCAAACTTGATTGTAATATTAGAGTCCTGTCCACCCTAGAACGGACTAGTCCCAGTTGGGTGACAGAAAGAAATAAGCAAAAGGTTAAGGTTTTGCCATCCGGTTCCTGTTATTTTTTTAAGCAAATCAATGTTTTATAGTAATTAATTCTTAAATAAAAATAAAATAAAATAAAAATAATAACAGCATAGTAAAATATACATACTATACTATACTATACTATATATAGCCTATAATTTATGGTACGATTTAAAAAATATATATTATACTTTTGCATTTATCTCTGGTAGAATTCGAGAGCCAATGTGAATGGAATATATTATTATGCACGCAATAATTTTTGGTAAATGGACAAATTGTATGTATCACATATCTTTTAAGAACGCCCCTAAATTCACCCTCCCTCCCCCCCCCCCATGATTATTTAAACTTTTGTAGCTTATGGATCTGCTTTATAGCCTTGCCTACCTCTAGATGCAGTTGTGGGGGTTGGGGGATTGCGATCCTCCCAGTTACGGTCCTTCTAGTAGCTCAAATCCAACCCTGGCAATCCTTAGGTACTCGAACGATACTGGAATATTATGAAATACACATCAACTACTATATAGACATTGGTATCTTAATGATTAAAAAATACTACTCACCTGAGTAAACATGATTCATCGCTTGGTGCTAGGTGCTCGACTTCTACCTGATTGGTTGTTATGAATTGCATCACTCTTCTTTGTAGTGTTGCTCAGGGCCGTATTAAGGAACAGTAACCCCTTATCAAGGTAAAGAATGCTCCAGGGAGTGCCGTAACTAAAAAATACGCTCCAGTGAAAAAATCAACAAAAGGCCCCTCCCTTACTTACATTCAATATGGCATATAAGATGTAATTACTGTATAGGTACCTAGCTATATTACATACTTAAATTGTAGCTACATTATAAATCGGCGTATTGATTTGGGGCATTGCCTCAAGCATGTTGCTTAACAATTTCCCAAGAACGTCAGCGGGGCACGCGCGATCACATAAAAACAATGTTGGGGGGAAAAGTTCGAAACATTTGTTTCTATATTAATACCACGCTTTACTGAATTATTTACTGAATTATGTTTATTATTACTGAATTATGTTTATTTACTGAATTATGTTTCTCCACCTTAGAATATTGCTGAGAAATTTATAAAATAATGTCAGTTTTATTACTTTATTTTGAGTAGAACTACTAAGTGTAAAACTGTGAAGTGTGTAAGACAACAAAAATACCCACGTGATTTGAAATGTACCATTTTTGGCATAACTATATATTTAATTAAATACTTTGTGTATTATAAGAAATATAAACAAACACATTTCTATAATGTTTTTCGTCTTGATTTGCACTCTGAAAATCATCTATCAGATTTGAGACATCCATTTTTTCGGTGTCCTTGGCTTCTTAGCAGAAGAATGTAACAAACTAGCTAAATTTGTTTCTTTTGCATATTTACCTAATTAAAATCGGTACTTTCCCAAATAAATGGAATTTAAATGAAAGTGTCAAATAATCATAGCGGCTAATTGGTTTGCGTCTACACTTCGTAATAATGAAGCTACTTATAACATTTTCACAAATTAATTAGTCTATCAGTCAATTAATTTATCTATCACTTGAGTGCTGAGAAAGGCTAAAACGTTGAGCCTGTATTCGAAGCAGGTTTTTAATCGGCTTCAATTTTCGAAATTACCTTTTTTCGCTGCTGTTTGTGATCCTAAGTGACAGGTACATACTTAGAGCGACCTCGATATATAAATCTTAGACGTTTTATCTAGAAAGATTCTAGTTTACCTCATAATCTTTTTGAAACTCGTGGTAAAAAGTATTTTTTGTGGTGCGGGCCCTAGGCTGCAGCCAGGAGTAGGTACATAACTAAAATAATGGACCCCAGTGTCAAATTTTATAAAAATGCCCCTCCCCCTACTTACTTACATTAATTATGGCATATAGGTCGTAATTACTACATTATATATTTATTTTGTAGCTACATTATAAATCGGCGTTTTCATTTGGGGTTCAACAAGTTCCCAAGAACTTCAGCGGGACACGCAGGATCACATAAAAACATTGTTGCGGGAAAATGTTCGAAAAAATGTGTTCTATATACGACGCTTACTGACCTGAAAATAAACGGCACAATAGTGAAAAACACATCTTCGAACAGGCAATGGATTGCTGACTAGGTAAATAACCACTATGCAACTGTAGGATCTCTACTAGCAGAAAAAAACGATCCGGACTCTGTAAACAACTGAAACTGATTTAGCAAAATTAAAAGATACAAGAAGTTTCAATTCTTAATCACAGTTCTTTTCCCCCACAGATCCTGGCGAAATATGCAGAGTTTTAAGTGACCTAAAATATACGAACACAACAGGTAATAATCAAATATCGGTGAAAATTATAAAGCAAAACATGGTCCAAATAGCATCCCCTCTAGCACATATAACTAACCTTAGTATAAGCACTGGTGTATTTCCTAATCACCTTAAAAAAATCTAATATATGAATGAATGAATGAATGAAAATCTCTTTATTGCACAATAAAAATAAGGTACAATGGCGGACTTATTGCTACACTACAGCATATATAATATAAGTCCCATTTACAAGGATGGGGATAGAGAGGATGTCAGTTGTTATCGACCAATCACCCTCTTAAATTCTGTCTCAAAA
Organism: Micropterix aruncella; assembly: GCA_944548615.1. NCBI lineage: Eukaryota > Metazoa > Arthropoda > Insecta > Lepidoptera > Micropterigidae > Micropterix > Micropterix aruncella. The sequence continues at coordinate 25,924,352 of OX155952.1, read as the reverse complement.
ATATTTGAAACAATCGCAAAGAAACGTTTGGTTAGTTTTTTGTAAACCAAAAAATTACTAGCGGCGAGGCAATTTGGTTTCAGATCCGGACGAGGTGCTCAGGGTGCATTCCTATCCCTAACTACTTCCATTGTTAATGCCTTGGATAGTGGAGAAAATGCATTGCGGTGTTCTTGGATCTGGCCAAGGCCTTCGACACCGTCTCACATCGTATACTATTGAGTAAACTCCAAAATATCGGAGTGCACATGCGTGGCTTACCATTAAAATGGTTCCAAAATTACCTTTCGGAGAGAATACAATAGACAAAAGTTGGTGAGACAGTCAGCTCGGAAGCACATGTTAGGTACGGTGTACCGCAAGGTAGTATATTAGGGCCAACCTTATTCCTCATCTACATTAATGACCTTACTAACATGATCTTTGAGGGAGGAGAAGCTATCTCCTTTGCTGACGACACGGTTATTGTATTCAGAGGAAAATCCTGGGACGATGTGTACAATTACACCGAAAACGGACTATCTATAATCAAAGTATGGCTAATTATGGCTAATGACTCTAAAACTAAATATATAACCTTTCAAATGAAGAAAACTTATGACAAACAAATCCTGCACAAACTAAAAATCCACACATGCAACACTGTTGTTGACGGCAAGAATGCGACACAGCCTTGTACGTGTACGGAGGTGGAAAGAGTAGATACAATAAAGTACCTAGGATTAACTCTGGACTATACACTGAAGTGGGAAGATCATATCAGGAGCACTGCTACAAAATTGAGAAAACTTTTACATACATTGAGAAAACTACCCATACGAGAAACTACACCATACGAGAAAACTTGTACATAAGAAATGCCGTATCCAAATATTTAGTACGACCGATATATTTCGCATTGGCCCATAACTTACTAGCATACGGAATCATAGCTTGCAGTGGAGCCTCGCTGCAAGCACTTGATCCTCTTATTAAGGCCCAAAAGTCGCTACTAAGAGTAGTACACAAAAAACCCTTCCGGTATTCTTCTGAGAGCTTGTACAAGGAATCTAAAGTCCTTGACGTTCGTCAAATATACGCTAAGGTAGTCCTACTCTACTACTATAATCATGAGAATTATCATCTATATTCAACACACCATAAAGGAACACGAGTATCAACAACCAGACAGCACTTAATCTAAAAAAAGAGAACAAGTTTTGCGCAAAAACCCTTTTCTTACATTGCTCCTCGACTGTTCAACAAAATGAATAGTGTTTTTTTCCCTGCAGGACTGAAATCTAGAACTAGTCACGGCGTAAAGAAAAACCTAACTAAGTCACTTTTGACTATGGGTCGGCAAGAAACGAAGATATTAATAACATATATCTTAAAATAGAGCACGATTTGTGAGATATATGTATATATATATATATATATATATATATATATATATATATATATATATATATATATATATATATATATATATATATATATATATATATATATATATATATATATATATATATATATATATATATATATATATATATATATATATATATATATATATATATATATATATATATATATATATATATATATATATATATATATATATATATATATATATATATATATATATATATATATATATATATATATATATATATATATATATATGTATATATATATATATATATATATATGTATATATATATATATATATATATATATATATATATATATATATATATATATATATATATATATATATATTTTAATATTTGATTGTAAATGTGTAAATTATTATTTTTTCAAATTGAAATTATGTTTATTACTAAATAAATGAAATGATAAAATAATGAAAGGGCACTTATCTGGTCTGTGGTGACCAGGAGTGACTCCACGCCTTTTTCTTCTCTTCTTTCAGTGTTTGCTAGGTGTTTCCTGCTGTGGTATTGGAACCTGTTCAAAATGGCTTCCTAGCGGCAACACAACAATGCGAGACGAGAATGTTGTGTTGCCGCTAGGAAGCCATTTTGAACAGGTTCCAATACCACAGCAGGAAACACCTAGCAAACACTGAAAGAAGAGAAGAAAAAGGCGTGGAGTCACTCCTGGTCACCACAGACCAGATAAGTGCCCTTTCATTATTTTATCATTTCATTTATTTAGTAATAAACATAATTTCAATTTGAAAAAAAAAAAAAAAAAAAAAATATATATATATATATATATATATATATATATATATATATATATATATATATATATATATATATATATATATATATATATATATATATATATATATATATATATATATATATATATATATATATATATATATATATATATATATATATATATATATATATATATATATATATATATATATATATATATATATATAGTATTATTTTATATTTGTCTATAAAGCATATATTTATTTATGTATGTACGTGTGAATATACCTAAATTTAATATTATTACGATTAATTATTTTGGAGACATATCTATCTTCTTAAATGTAACATAATAATATACAAAGATAATACAGCAAGTTACGAAAACCACTCTACCTTCTTTTATATTAAGCCTACCTTAGTACAGGCGAGGCCTAGTTAGGTTGGCTTTGAATTTTAAAAATATATGTAATATTATAGATTAATAAAGAATTTTGAATTTGAATTTGAATTTGCTTTACTCGTGGTTTAATACCTGAATTATATTTTTCCACCTTCGAATATTGGTTAAAAGGAAAAAAAATAATGTCAATTACTTTATTTTGAGTAGAACTAGTGCGAAACTGCGAAACAGGTGCGACCAAAATATAGCCACATAATGGGCTCGATTGCGTTTCTTCGTGACCTAAAATCGGAAATTAGTTCGTGTGAACGAGACAGGGCGATACGCTAGAGCGGAATGCGAAATGAACGGTTGTCACTTTTTCGCATTAAAACCACCCATCAAAGATAAAGCATCCGAATCTAACACCGCACGAAATGTGGTCATATTTATTCGGACAAGTATACTCTCGACTAAGGTAGTTTTTATCAACGATCGTCCGTTTCATATTCCGCTCTAACGTATTGCTTTATCTCGTTCGCTTGAACGAGATAGAGTAATACGTTAATTAGAGTACAATGAAAAGAAAATACACCGGATTTTCGGGGGTTAAATCCAAACTATCCCCCCCTCCTGGATACGTACCTGACACTAGATACTTAAGTCACGGATTCTCCCTAATTCTCAATTTTTTCTCGACTTTATTTTTTACTCAAAAAAAAATCGGGGGGACGCCGCCCCCTGTGCGCCCCCCCCCCCCCCCCCCCCGGATAAGTCCTTGTGAGTAAGAATCAAAATCAAATAGAATAAAACGACAAACATGTACGGCAAATGTTAAAAAAGAGTACTTTACTCTCTACCTACCTATTGTATGTTACTATGGGAGCTAACGGGCCCATGATGGGTTGGCCACGAAGACCCATGTGTTCAGGGTCGGCCATACTCACGGGTCAACACCCATCCGACGGCCTCCACGCACGGGGTGCGAACCTGGGTAGGACTCTGGCCCTGGTCAGTTTCCCCTGGGAATCAAACCTCTGGCGCTCCTGGACGGTCTGCGCACCGTGCGGCGCAAGCCAATCGATTGTGCACTCCGACTAACAGTCGGGGGAGTCTGGAAGCTGTATTGTTTCCTATAGAGCGGGGGTGGTTGCCTACCTTACGGCGACTGCTCTTGAAATGACCATTGGCCATCCGATCCCGGTTCAGAGGCGGGCAAAGGACGCCATGGTCCGCGATAGATCGGTATTCACCATTTCACCGCTTCGTAAGGGAGAGGACCGCGCAAGCGACCTCGAACTCGGAACCAATCGAGAGTCCGGAGAAATCTGGACACAATTGGTAGTAAGAGCGCGAGTGTCGCCCGCCAGGTAGCATTCCTGGCTATCTCGCGGTAAGGCGTTGGTCTCTTACGGGTTGTGGCGTAGCTAGACGCTGGATTGTTTTGTCCAAAGTCTTCTACGCTCACTGCAGGTCGATAGAACGATTAGTCGTTCGTTAAAACTTCGTTAAAACTTCGTTAAAACTTCCTGTGGTGACGGGCTCGCCCGTTGTAGTCGACAACTCAAGTTGTATGCTACTATATATTTTTACTTCTTTCGCTCTAATTTGTGATTTATGAAATTAATTAGTGGTAAGCAAATATGCATCGACCAACAGTCTTCATTTCAGGAAAGATAAAATCCCTATGCTTAAATCCCATGACATTTCCAGACTTCATTTCAAGAAAGATAAAATCCCTAAATATTTTTACATACCATGACCCTTCCTCTAGTGTGACTCCCCTCAACTTATCTTTACCACTCGCCAGGCAAGTATCCAGACTTGAGGTTCGGGAGGAGGACATTCGTTGAAACAACGCGCGCGTCACGCAGAAAACTTGAATTTGCCCGTAAGAGGGGAGTGGAGGGTAATAAATCCCAACTATCTCCCCCCCCCCACGGATTCGTGCCTACCACCCCCTGATATTTGGGGTGACTCTCTCTTGGTATTTGAGACACAAAGGAGTAAGCAGATTGAATGTTAAATTCATTGAAAAAGTTAAAACTTAATTGGGAAAAAATCATAAGGGCTCTCTAGACGATCAAGCATGATTGTCAAGCATTGCGTCGTGGGCTGGGACCGCAGGAATTAAACAAATATTTTTTTTAAATATTTACAAAAATGCCTAATTTTGTGGTTGTATACCAGGGAGTCACGTCATTCCTCAATCATTTATTTCTAATTAAATGACTCCCTGGTATAAACTACAAAATTAGGCATTTTTTGGTAAATTTTACAAAAAAAATATTTGCATCAAATCAAATCAAATCAAATTGTTTATTGTCTTAAAAACTAATACATAGTTGTATAGACAGTAGTATTACATTTGGCCGTGATAACATTGAATTCTTTTTTAATGATCAAATTCTTCTACTACTAATCAAAACGTAAAAGGTTACTCGTAAGAATGAAGAAGGTATTATTGTAGAATAAAATCGAGTCTCACCATTTAGTTTACCAGATTAAAAACACAGAGTAAATTATTCTTTAAAATACCGATAAAAATAAGTTTTTTTAGTATAAAATTAATAAATGTAATGTCAAAAATAACAAAAAAAAGTGACGGTTGTCAAAAAGTAAAATAAAATGTCTTAGTGATTATATTGTAAATAAAAAAAGTGACGGTTGTCAAAAAGTAAAATAAAATGTCTTAGTGATTATATTGTAAATAAAAATAGTCAAGGTATAATTAATATGTGCCTACCTAATAATAAAAAATAGTTAATACGTTTTAGTCAAATTGAAAATCGTTTTAAAACCTATTACAGAAAGAGATATAGTCGAGATGCAGACAGTTTTTAGAGATCGTTAATGTCGTACAATTCTCTTTCAATTAGATATAATTTGAGTTTATTTTTAAATTGGAGCATTTTTCCTTCGCGGCATATATTTTTTATACTAGAGGGTAGCTTATTGTAGCATATAATTCCGACGTAGCTCGGATTCCTTTTAAACATATTTCCTGCGGTTTACGATCCCCTACCTGCCCGCAACGCGAAGCTTGTCAAGCATGCTTGATCGTCTAGAGAGCCCCTTATATATAGATTCAGTAGTCCCGATAAAGTAGTCCCAATCTTAAATACTCTTTAAAAAATGCTAAAAGAGAAATTTTATTATAGTATAAATGAATTTGTAATCTTCAATGGTAATCACATATGGTCACACCTTTACTATTCAGTATTTTCAATATTTACTTAATCAATGAAGGTTGTTTTGATTATTTTTTGTTTTTTTTATGATCTGACAAATTTAAGAAAATAATAATTATATAATAATTATTATTATTTTCTACAGTTTTAAATACTTTAAAGATTATACGTAATAATACTGTTCACATTATTTAATGTGAGGCTTTACAATTTTCTTGGAAAATTAAAATCTTTTTTTGGATTATTTTTATGAACTTTTTAATCATGCAATTTTCACAGTTTATTTATAAATTTTATTCTTGTACTATTTTAATTTTAATTTTGTTACACTTTGATTACGTTTAAATGTTATGTTAATTATTTCTTACTCTTAAAATGTGATGATTGAATTTGATTGCTTATTTTTAACTCGATGTTGTAATTTAAAAATAATAAGTAATAAGCACAACGAATGATCTGTAATTTTTAAACATGAAATTAAAATTGTACGCTCTGTGGGCAAACTTTATTGAACCATTCTGTTCCAAATCGTCTGTATCTGTTACATACAGTTATGCAATAAATATCTATCTATCTATCTATTTGTGTCTAGATTTGAATGATGCTTGTATCAGCTTTATTGAATTATGTAGATTCCTGATCCTATTAGATAATGTGCGCAATGCTTAATTAATTGTTTATTGTCAAGCTTATCTAGATAAACAATGGATTTACTGTAGGTACTGTGATATGTAATATGCACTTGTCTCTAAACAATACTTGTTACTTTACACACTTTATATTTTTTCCTTTATGAAAAAAATAGTAACTTCAGTAATGTACCTACATTGAAATGATTATTTGTTTATAATATAAACTCCAAGGTTCGTCACCCTCTGGTTAGATTTTAATCGAGACGGTAATTTTTCAGGCAAATTTAATAATAGAAATATTTTTTAGTTATGTAGGTAGGTACCTAAATTCAATCATGCGACGCTTAATCAATCATGACATTGAAACGCCAGTCAAGTGCTGACCGCGAGGGTTTTTATTCGTTATCTATACTGTATATCTTTATCTAATATATCTATGCTATACTGAGTGGATTTTGATTTCCGCGACATCCATTGCCGCGGCATCCATAACGCAATCTTCAGGTATTTTCATCGTGAACTTCCTTCGAATATATAACAAATTGTTTGAAACGGGGACAATGATTTTAATTGGTTTATAATTAGCCGTTAATTAAAATGAGAATGCTAGGTATATCAGCTATGTTACCGCCAAGCGGCCCCGCGGGTGTCCTCTCTATACACGAGTCCATAATTGTTCATAACATGGTAGACAAATGTTTTTTCAAGAGTCGCGCATTTTGTGTCAAGTGCAACTGACTGTTACACAGTGACATACATGTTATTATGTATGGAAAAGGATGTTATCGAATAGTTATTTAATCGATGGTATCAGGTATCGTACGTTATTTTTTTGTTTTTAATTCAAACGCGAACGATCATTTTGCTTTTTTTGTAGGATTGGTGGTGTTTTTGTTGTGTATGGATCTCATTGACAATAAATTAGGAAGAAGGCCGTATTCAATTTATTCGAGAAAAAAGATGCCTAACAATAAAAATCTGAATATAAGGTCGCTCTTTTTGCGGCCTTTATTATAATAGTTTAGCTGAAGGCATTTGGCGTTTATACCGATAAAGTAGTGCACAAATCGTTAGCGAGAGCGGTTTGTTGTTACGTGATCGATTTATGCACAATTGAACCACATTCAACAATAATGAGCAATAACAACGATAATTCCGAACAGGCCTCAGTAGCGCTCGGCGAGTTCGGCGAGCTGTCATCGTTAACAAGTGTCAATAACAGCTGTCGCTCTGCCCATGTCGCCGAAGAATATTTATTGTTAAGATTGAAAGGAATGTCTTCCGATAACGAGGATGCGCAGAGCGATGGCTCGAAAGTTACAACTTATAACATCTCCTTCTGCGACAGGCAAGTTCCGTTCAAGCAGAGATTTCGCTCGATGAGCCTAACGCCCGCGGGGCCGTCGCCGGACAGGACTCACATGCTGGGGAACCTGGAGACTAACGAGGAATCAGACCCTGTTAATATTCCGGCAAATAACGTCAGAGGATGCATACCAGAAGACATAGTCAACGAAAGCAGGTATTATTGTATGATCACATAACCTTGTTTAAGCAATGGCCGCAATCCGCGAAAATATCGCTTGTTCATTCCGATTTCCATGAATGGAATTTTTATTTTTGCGATACGAATAAAAAAAACCAGCGACTTCTCTCGCTTTAGGTACTAGACTTTAGACTACTATTAGAGTTAGTTAGAGGTTGTTTGGCCTCTGATAACTCTTGATATGACTTTTTATGCAAACAATGAAGTCACATTAATATTGTGATCACTTACCTATTTTTCGTTTGAGATATCAAGTTAAATCATATGCCTGTACCATACTAAGCACCTCAAGCTGTAAGGGTAGAAAAATACAATTTTACAGGAGAGCATAAATAGTGGAAAAATAAAATACCAGAATATAGAATTTCACTATATCAATTATGAAGATTTTTGGGTAGCTTATTTATTTATTTAATTAATTAATCAACACATTTACAAAGCATAACAGTTATTATACTTTAACAACACCAGAGCTCGTCAAAAATAGTATTAACTTGTGAAAATTGCATTTTATAATTTTAGAAAAATAATTAAGATCGCGCATGATTGACAGTTAATTTTTTTTTCAATGACACTATGGAAAATTGGTATTTTCTCCTAGTTTTCTTGACAATTATTATACCGTGAAATGCATATTTTGTGATTTTTATGACCTTTGGTCACAAAAATGGGAACATTTACATCACATCTTTTTCTCATGTTTTTGAATATTTACAGCTAGATTATTACTAAAAAGAGAATTTCTCCTATTTTTTATGTAAAAATATTAAATATTAGATAAAAATACAGTCACAGGAAAAATCCCAAAAATCTCGAAACAAGCCATTTCATTCTGAATACTAAACTGTCTGAAGACCTTTCAACTCGTTAGTAATATGGAAAAATGGTAGGGTATGTCACACTCTGTTAAAAATATATGTTTCATTTATTACTGCCTATATTGCCTATATTATTACCCCAAAAAAAAAAAATGTTTTGCAAATTTTGTAGATACGGCTTTAAGGCCCTCGATGTAATCACAGAAGGTAATATAGGTTTTTATTCTTGAAGCAGAAACTAGCTTTTACAGAATTCCTAACTTGTCGCTCTAAATTAAATAACAATCTACACTGTGTACATTTTGGCTTGAAGAACTGAGGCATTGCTCTATTTCATGTGTGAGCATTAATGCAATCAAGGAGTCAACACTTAGGAAGACAAGTTCTGGACCCCAAATGAGATGGAAGAAATACGGTAAACTGCTAAAAATCTGCAAAGGTCGCAGTTCACCTATTCCGTTGACATCTAATCTACTTCTTTCTGCAAAGGTAAAAACCTACGTCGGTGAGGGAGGTCACACAGCGATGGCATTGCACCTACTTATATCCTCTCTGAATTATATGATAAATACGCTTAATCCGTGTCGCTGACTTACAAGGCATCAATATTTAATTTATTGTGTAAACTAGACAGAACGAGATATTATTTCCATGAAATAAAATAAAATGGAAAGATACGAATGATTTCATGAAACATCGAAAGCATTGGTTTTCAACCTTTTTCATTTTGCGCCCACCCTAGAATTTGTCAGAATTTTTTGACTCGCCGTCACTATAAGTTGAAGAAACACTTTATAATTTCATAATCTGTTACTACCCACTAGTAACATGAATTAAACAAATGAAACAAATTTAATTATTATTAAGGCACGTAGCTAGGATTTTGCTTTGGGAGAGGTCCTGCTTTGTAGCGGTGGGGGGTGGGGTTTCGGGGTTTCCGTACAATAAATTCGCTTTTTTGAGGTATCTAAAACGTCTCTTTTGTTATAGTCATAATATAAATAGCGGCACAAAATTGCACATCCCTAACATTTTTATTTGAGCCTAATTTTTTAGTCTTACTGCAAATGAATTTTACATGTAGTAATATAGGCTTACATGCAGTAATATAAACCAGGGATTGACCTTGAGCTCCAAAAACACAATAACAACAATACAATAGCCCGCCCCGAAATTGCTCGTTCCAGGTAGCGTCGGTGGCGGGACTTATCACAGGTATAAAAGGGTGTATTCTGAGGGAATAGTCACAGTTTGCATACCATTGCACAGCCTGGAAGCTGTTCTATCGATTACGGCCTCAAGTGAGACAATAAAATGTATACTGCAGAAGCTTGTCTCTTATGGCGGTTGATGTGGCATGCTCTGCGGAGACATGTCACTGAATGCGAAATCTGAACTTGTGTTCATCACCGGACCCGTATACTGGCAGTCAATCAAGAGGATTGACTTCCAGAAGCTACATTAAGGAAGTACTTAAGTACATTATATTCAAGAGGTAGATGTGCCACTAAGCAGTGGCCAGCTCGAAGACCGGACCTCAATCTTATCGAGCATTTATATGACGAGCTGAAAAGAAGAGTTCTAGCCCGAGATGCTGCTGCAACGACTCTACAGGAGCTGCAACAGGCGATCGTAGAGGAATGGGAGACGGTACTTCAAGATTTTGTGAAAACTCTTTTTAAATTAATGAAAAATCAAATGAAGCCTGTTATTCGGGTTAGGGGAGACAACAATTATTATAAATAAAAATGTATTTTTGCCGATTTTTGTCTTTGAATTAATTTTTTTTTGGTCCCTGAAGCTGCCAAATTCACAAAAAACGTGCACTTTGGATGATGACCCCCAAAAAGCATTTTGTTGGCACGGTTCATATACAAAAAAGGTACCACTGGATACGCGTTGAAATAGACTTTGGATCTGCATCCAAAAAAATTGGCTAAACTGTTTATTTTTTGAGATACATATTTTGTTTTGTGTTGAAAATTCATAAATGTGCGATTTTTTTGCTCTCAAGTGTAGTTTATGCCCCCCTTAAAATCTACTACCACAGGGACCTTTTCCCTCCGCTGGGAAGTGTTGCTCTGAGTCCCATGCTTTATGTACCTACAGTTTTTGTATAGCCTGTCACCCACAGATCATCGGCATTATCAAAAGTCAATTTAAGGACATGCCTACCTGTTACCTGTAGCAGGCTGAATAAATAATTGCACTAATTTAAAATTCAAATCGGTTTTAACATTAGATTTGCCTGATCCCATGAAAAGATAGTCTCATTTGTACATAGGCGTTTGTTTTAAAACTACTTACACATAATCAGACGAGATGAGGTATTTTACCGTTTTAACTTTCGAGTGTTTATTAGTTTACTGGTCGTACCGCGGCTTGAGCCTGATAACAATTTAGGCTCTCGACGTTTAAACAGTCCTATCACAAATTAGATTAAAAGTAATGCAAGTTTCATGTGGCGGTGTGATAAATTCTATTATCTGTCATCGGCGACGTGCCTCGCTATCGCCGATTTACGAATCAATACGATACCGGTGGCGGGTGTAGAATTGTGTTTTCAGAGTAGTGCAAAATACTCGAGAAATAAAAAAAAAAAACAATTATGTCCTTTGAAGAGGAGAAGTCGCTGGTTTTGTAAGTGCACCGAGGGCATATTTGTTTTCTGATTACAAATTTATTATTTAAACAATAAATTCTCTATCCCTACTTATCTCTTCGTATTTCTCTCGTTATATTCATTATTGAAGTGTGTTTTCTCACATTCTAAAGTCGATTTTGCGGGTATGGATTGCAGCTACCAGACGGGGAGGATTTCGTACGGTTCGACGCCGGGAAGCGGATCGGGGAGACGGATCATCTTTTGCGTGCATGGAAACCCGTCGACTGGATGCTGCGCCGTTTTGGATAATCAACAGCCGCTTCCCGATCCAGATGACGCTTACCGTAAGTATACATAATATTAAGCATACATAGTATTACAGGTAAATTTCCAGTACCAAGTATTTATAGTGATCTCTATAAAAAAATTATAAAATGACTAAGTCTATAAATGAACTAAAATAAAACTTATAAATAATTTATTTATCATTCAGAACACTGCCATCGAGATCGTAATGAAGAAGTTGACAAGAAGGCTCGACGGAAGCTGATTATAGCCAGTGTACTCTGCGTTATATTCATGATTGCAGAAGTTGTTGGTATGTACATCCAGTTTAAAGTTTTCACCCAGGTTTAAAAAGTGCTTTCGCGGGTTAAATTCATCCGGTTACCCAAGAAGTGACAGTCGTAAGAACAGTTAAATTTTGTCAATTGCTGCGGGCAAACCCGCAGTTAACATTCCCTAATTCGTATGTTTATCACAAAGACTTGGGAATGTACTAATCTACTGATTCAGTTCTGCCACTGCCCAACAGAGTCCTACCTCAAACAGCGAGGGCACTGGTAAGCGAGGGCTCCTTCGCTTTTGGTTCACCATTTTTGAATGGATTACTCTTTTCACTATAATGGTCGCAGCTCAAAGATGCTTGCGTGAGCCTATACCTGTAGTTAGTTTAATTTCGTTGACTCGCAGCACCCTTTGCCCGCCTTAATCACCAGGATCGGGTAGCCAACAGATCATTGCTAAGGATTGGTGACAAGTCAGCATCTATCCCAATGAAGTTTTTTCTAGACTCCCACGGTAATTTACCAGATTCAACAATGCTTAGAAGTGCGGGCAATTATTTCCGCCCAGGGCCACCTGAGGGAATTTCCCCAACGAACTGCAGACACACTCACTGAGTTCATTGAGCCGTTCCGAAGGGAATTCACCTCTTCGAGTATACTACTGGATGGGAGCTGAAAAATGATTTAGTCCGGCCACAAAACAAGCTGGCCTTGCGGCCGAAACTGCATGAAACCATTAAGCCCCAGGCGGCTTTCAGAAGTGGCTTCAGTGCGGTCGACCACGTATTCCAGATTAGACAGGCGATACAGGAAACATTCTCAATACCAAAGGCCTCTATCTTGCCTTTATTTAACCGGTTGGATGCCAACAATATAGGCATTTTGCGTCGTTTGATAGATCCACGCTTAGCCATTTCGGCCGGCCCCCATACATATTATATAAATATATAATATACATGACTAACAAGATTAATCACTAGGTAACAAGAGGGAATACATGAAAAACAACATTGCTAGTATTTATTGACAAAATGGACCAATAAGTTGCGGCGCAGTTTTTTTGTGCGCAAAGGCTAGCTTCCGACCGGTTAACTAAGAGAAATTGTTCGGCTTGTTCGAACATTGGGCTGTTATACAATCGCTACAGTTTTGCGAGTGATGTTGATTACAGATACGATTACAGATGATGCTTATATTTTAATGGGTTTATACAACCTTGACAAGAAGGACTACAGACACCAGAATGGAGAGCAATTTTATTGAAGAGGCATACGTCCAGTAGTAGACAAAAAGATGTCGAAAAGAAAAAGAAACATACATTATTTATTTATATAGAAAATTAAAAAAAACAAAATTAGCTTAAAAATACACTTTACATACATAAACAATATAGAAGAAACACCGATAGCAAGAGTGGTGTACTTCTTAAATACTATATTATATCAATACAATACCAATATACCATATCAATATCAATACCTTGTCAATACCAATGTATTATGCCTCACTAAGCTTAACTTACGGTAACATTACACTGCAGATCAACATTGAGTACCCATAATAAATTTCAATAAAGATATTAAACAAGTAAATATATATTTAAAAAAAACGACTGTCGTTACAGAAAGTGAAGTCTTGTATTTATAATTATTTTTATTATGGTTTATTATGAAATATTTGTGGTTTATGGACTTATCCATATAGATAGATGTATATTTCCTATGACTCTCAGGATGACATAATGATTCTAACAATACCAGACACTTCTAAATTGGTTCAAGCGTTTGGAAGTTATGATGGAATTAAGAAACGGAAAACATACATAGATGAACCCTGAAAAAATAACACTCATTTTTTGTTGGGGTCATGTAAAAAGATGTCAAATAATGTTATTAAAACAGATCTTTGGTTTTATATTTCTACGATAAGTTTAGAAAGGGTCGAATCGCTAATAATATAAAAGAATAATTTCTAATTATTACAAACATTACATTCGTTATCAGTGACCACAGTTATTAGATGAAATTATACTGAGAAGTTCTCTAAATCTTTGAAGGAACCTGAGGAATTGTTCTATAGAAAAAATCTATGATTTTGTTTTTTAGGTGGTTATTTATCGAGCAGTTTAGCCATAGCGACGGATGCTGCACATCTCCTGACAGATTTTGCCAGCTTCATGATATCACTTTTCTCTCTATGGGTCGCCAGCAGACCTCCCACTCGCAGGTATGTTTACTTTGTTTCTCTTCATTACTGTAAACAACAAAGCAGCTGTTTTCGAAACATTTCCCTTTGTTTCGTATCGTATTTACATAGACAAATGAGTCTTGAGAATGACAATAATAACTAATGTCATGTTAATAATGGAGTTTTAGCGTTGAATGAGAATGATTACGTGGTTACTCTTACATGAATGATACGAATAATGTAGCAATTCTTAAAACCAGACGGAATTCTATTATTGTTAAGAATAAAAATGAAAACTTTATAGAGGATCGCCTTGAAAAATGTTTGAATTGAGGAATATACAACATACACATCACAATATTTATTATACACAATATTTATATGTGTTTTTTGTTTTCCACAACGAGATCAAATAAATAAATATTTCTCATTCACAATATTTTAAACTAAACCTAATACAGATTTTCTGACTGATGTTTCAAAAAAATATTTAAAGAAACCATTTGACTTCGGCCAACTTTGAGTTTCCTAATAGGATCCTTTTCAGTTGTATTCCTTTTAAAATTATTAAATTACTTTTTATTTATTGAAATATTCCAAATTGGATTTTCAGAATGTCTTTCGGCTGGTATAGAGCAGAAGTAATCGGAGCTCTCACATCAGTACTTATGATTTGGGTCGTAACGGGTATACTGGTCTATCTCGCTGTGCAGAGAGTCATCACTAGAGAATTTGAAATAGACGCAACTGTAATGTTAATAACATCTGCCGTCGGTGTCATCGTCAACATTATGTGAGTAGTGATGATCATCAATGTTAAATACTGTGAAATTATTGTCTGATTATTTTTATTTTTTTGTAGTATGGGACTGACTTTACATCAGCATGGCCATGGTCATAGCCACGGCGGCGGTCATAGTCATGGCGGTGGTCACAGTCATGGTCACGATAAAAAAACTAAGGTTTGTTTTTATTTTATTATTAATAGGAGCATTGAAAAGTTCACCGCCTCAAGGTGAACTTCATTTTTTTCTGCAAGGCAACATTGCTATATTATTTTGTCTAAATTCAAATGTTGGTTTACCCAACTGTCAATCATCTGCCATCATTTGTTTTCTTTTATTAGACCTTTCATCGTGCATGCCAGTGTGGTTTTACAAAATTACAAAATTGAATCAAAAGCAGTTATGAAGTACCTTTACAGATTTAGCATGAGACATTTGGAGGATTGTATCCATCATATCGGTAGCAGGTAAAGTTCTTGAGCGGGTTCAGCAGTACAAATATCTCGGTGCATGGGTGAATGAAATATGGGACTCCAATCAAGAAATTAAGACTCGGATAGAAATTGCCCTGCCTTATTCAATAAAATGAGAAAGTTATAAATAGGATAGAAAACGAATTTACCGAGTGAAATTTGTAGCCCCCGACGTTTCGGTGACGTTGCAGCAGCCGTTGTCTAGGGTAGACTGAAGAGCTGTCAGTCCGTTGATTTGCGGGTAGGCTGCATACCGCTGCCGCCACTGCGTAGGTTATAACGGTGGTGGGGGGCCGGGCTCGGAGCGCGGGAATTTTGAAAATCCGTCTTGCACACAACACTCACTGTATCCTGTTTTACGTCTTTGCGTTCGGCGTTCGGCGGCGGGAACATTTTAAGAAGAGGGTTCCACGTAGGAGAGAGTTTGTAGCCGTCGTCTCTATTGAAGTTTGGGGTTCTTCTTATTTCAATGGCTTCCCGGATCATGCGAGGAAAGTAGAATTGTTCCTTGGATAGAACAATGGGATTTTGAAACTGCATCCAGTGGTTACTTCCGCTATTCAATATATGTTCGCAGATCGCCGATTTTTCTCGCTGAACGTTTTTAACAGCTTTGATGTGTTCTGTCAGTCGCGTGGCTATGGGCCGTTTCGTTTGTCCAACGTAGGCTAGACCGCAGCTGCATTCGACTTTATACACACCCGGGGTTTGCAGTGGTATTACATCCTTTACAGGCCTCAAAAATCGAGCTATATTTTGGGTTATCCCGTTTTCTATCCTATTTATAATGTCAAACAACCGCGATAGTCTTCGATTTTATATAAAATGAGAAAGTCTTGTGTTGCCCGCAAATCAATCTAAGACTCAGAACTCGGATCCTGCATTGCTACATCTGGCCAATGGTTAGATACGGCAGCGAAGCGAGGACCATAAAAGAAGACACCAGACGGCGGCTAGTATGACCCGAAAATTGTTGCACACCGTCAAAAAGCGCAAGATTGAATATCTGGGGCACAAATTGCAGCATGACAGATATCAGCTGCTTCAACTGATATTGATGGGCAAAATTGAGGATAATCGGCGTCCTGGAAGGAGGAAAAAGTCATGAATGTGCAATGTCAGAGAGTGGACCGGGATCACCAGTGCGGAACAGCTCTTCCGGATGGCACAAGACCGAAAAAAGTTTTCAGAGTTAACGGCCAACCTCCAGTAATGGAGAGGCACTTCAAGAAGAAGAACCATCGTATACGATTGGCAAAATGTGGGCAGCTTAATTTAAACATCGTCGGCAAAGCATTGAAGATGACCCGCGGAGTGGGGGGCCTTCAACATCCACAACACAGAAAAAGATTGAAAAAAATTGTGACTTGATAAAAGCCAATCGAAGATTGAAGATTCAGGAGATAATAGAGATCATGCATATTTCATACGGGCGACTACAAAATATTATCGCCAACGAATTATGATTTTCTAAGGGGTCTGCAAAACGGGTGCCAAGGCTTTTGACTATCGAACAAAAGCGTACTCGTCTTACGCTTTCAAGAGTGTGTTTAGCCCTTTTTGAAGCGGTTTTTGAACTATGGATGAAACCTGGGTTCACCACAGTACTCCAGAGACTGAGTGATTTTGTGGTAGTTTGCAAATTCTAACCTGGCCTAATAGTACTTACCTTGAGGTGGAGCTAGGCATTAAAGGCAATGATAATAATCTGATTGTGCATAATAATTATCTTTTATTGATCCTTGAATTATGATCAAAATTGGTACAATATAGGAACAGTCGAGTTCAAGTATTGTAATTTATTCGATGCTATACAGGATTAGTTTTTAATTAGTGACATTCATACAGCGGTCAACATCCTTGCAACATGTGAGTGCATGTGGGAATGCGGGATGCTAACTCAGTCCAATCTTGTACGAGATTTTTACGTACCTCCTTAACAAAGGCTGACTACTGTCGTGGTTAAATAAGTCAATTTAGTTAAAGCCTAAATTGCACGCATGCATAGCACGTGGCAATAACAAATTGGCTCCATAGTTTGTGTTGCACTTTGGTACGTGAAAAGTTAATAGATCGCGCGTGAGTCGGAAAAGCGCTCTTATGCTTACCGCTACTAAAACCGAGGGTGCTGTAAGCTATGTTGACGACCAAATCAGAAGGAATCAGAACGACGAGGTAAGCAACTTTTAAAATTTTTAAACAAAAATTAAAAAAAAACTAATTTAAAAAAAATATATATTGTCGAATTTGTAAATCTTATCGATTGAAGAAAAGTTTGCGAAGCGTTTAGTGTTTTTTTTTGTTTTCCAATTTTTATTTATCAAAAGTTGCTTAGTTCGTCGTACTGATTCACCCACTACAAGGATGTCACTAATTAAAAACTCAGCTTGTATAACATTTTGTGTGGAATGCGGCAAAACAGTCTTTGGCAAGACTGCATTATAAACTGAGGTTTCGTTTCAAATAAACACATTGCTGTGATTCTCTTTGATTCTACTCTACAGGCAATTTACACCGCTTTTTCCCACTGCGGTTCATTCGCTGCAAGTCATTGAGACCATCCAATCCCGTATCCGCTCATGACAGATATGCCCTTTGATCAATAGTTTACGTATCATACAACTAGGAGTATTTCATGGACGTCCAATATATTTCTTTCTTGCTACTTTTGCCTCGTCTATACATATCACCGATGCAACTTCTTTACAAAATTTGGGTAGCCTCTACATCTTTGTTCTTTATCTAGTCCTAATCATACGCTATTCTCACATTTCACAGATTACTGTGGAATTTAGAATGAAAATGTCATTTTCAATCGCTGTCTCGTTCAGTTGTAAGTACGATTCAATTGTTTCTTCGTCATCTTTTTCTAACCCGACATATTTCTCTTCCATGGGCTGTAATTAGAATCAGCCACGCAGTCGTCTTTTGAAAAATTCCAATCTTTATTTTCTGTATCAATATCACTGTCCACAGAAGCGTACATTACGATATTTAATCATTCTGCGACTAACGGATTGCGATGTGACATTTTTTAATTACTAATATTCAGTCAGTTCATTCATCATGACAATAAATAAGCATTAGAAAGAGAGAGAAATGTGCAGGTAACTAAACATTTACTAGGATTATTTTTTTTGTTATTGCCCAAGTCCAGATAAGGCTGTAACATATAATGCTTTTTCTGTCTGCCTATTTTCTATCCAGCTGATATATCTATTAAAAAAAGATTTCCCTAACTACTCAATTTTGGGGTAATTGATGCACTATATCATTTTTTACTGGTTTTCAAACTTCACGAATAATTTCTATGCCGCCTCGCCCGACCAACTGTGCACTTAACTGAGGCTAGCGGCTAAAACATGGTGACTGGCAGCAATGACAAACCGCCCGAAGACTAAAGAAATATTTATAACTAGCTGAATATCACCTAGTGTTGTTTGCCCCCACCGTTCTGGAATTTTCCAAGGCATTCTATTGTGGAACATCTCTTCTTTCTGGCACACCACCACAATTGGTGAGTCCATTCTGGATCGATCTGGCATGGTCACTTCATAAGAAAACAATGTGTTCATATTTTCGTCATCCACTCCTACCCATGCATAGTCATCGCTATTAAAGTCTATTATCGATAGGAGACCAAGGGCTACCTACCACCACAATTGCAGGTGGGTGGCAGTGAGGCTGTGGAAAAAAGTGAGTGTTTACGAACACACGTTTGCTTTTTATTACACGACTACCCAAAAAAAAAAGGAGTGTAATGTGTTCAGGATTCATCTATGTATGTTTACATTTTCATTATTTTACCATAAATTCTAAACGCTTGAACCGATTTACAAGTGTGTAGTATTGTTAGAACCGTTATGTCATCCTGAGAGGCATAGGATACCTTAACTCTCCAAATATCAAGTAAGTAATTGTCTAAATGTCCAAATGTCAATAAATTAACATAAATATATCATGTTTAGTGTCAAATGAAAGGTCTGATTAAGTACATTCCGGAAATATACATGTATCTATATGGATAAATACATAAACAACAATCATTAAAAAAAAACTAATAAAAATAATTATAAATACAATAGTTCACTTTCTGTAACGGCAGTCGTGTTTTTTAATCATTTATATATATTTGTGATTAATCTGCCGCTAGGTGGCGACCACCTTGAGGCGGACTCGGGCATTACAGGGTTAAATGATAGGTGTAGTTCTTCTGGAGTTCCTGCAACTCTCTCAACTTACTTCTGTTGCTTGGCGAGCTCCTTGTTGTGGAGTGGTTGTTGTGGAGTGGTTGGTCGTAGCTAGACGCTGGATTGTTTTGTTCAAAGTCTTCTACGCTCACTGCAGGTCGATAGAACGACTAATCGTTAAAACTTCCTGTGGTGACGGGCTCGCCCGTTGTAGTCGACAACTCAAGTTGTGGAGTGGTTGTTGAGTAGGATATTTCCTTGATCGGTGATAATGCGTCTGCTACTATATTCTTGCGCTAGCGAATTGCGAGATGTATGATACCCACTACCTTATCTACTCAAGTCCTACTAATTGAATTAATAACCATTTTTCTATTTATTTTAGACTGAAGATAAACATAGCCATAATAATCATGCTGAACCTGCGGATGACTTAGAAGCCAGTCACAGCGGTGAATCAGCGAGTGTAGTTCAGAAGGAAGGCAATATTAATGTGCGAGCAGCTTATATACACGTCATCGGAGACTTTCTACAAAGTTTCGGCGTTTTTGTGGCCGCTATAGTAATTTATTACAAGGTATATTTCTGTTATTATAAATCTTGTAGATTATTCAGTATAAAAAAATCTGTTTCATCATAGGAAGTTTTTTGTTTACAGCCATCGTGGTCGTTGGTCGATCCGATATGCACATTTTTATTCTCAATATTGGTCCTCCTGACTACGTTCTCCATTATTCGAGACACATTAGTAGTACTCATGGAAGGATCGCCGCGTGGAATTGATTTTCAAGAAGTTTGCAACACATTTTTAAGTCTGCCCGGTGTGGTAAAAGTACACAATCTTCGCATGTGGGCGTTGTCATTGGATAAAACTGCTTTAGCTGCACATTTAGCGATCAGTAAGTGTATTATAATCATGTAATTAATGTGATAAGAAATACGACCTTCATCAAATTTAAGATTGTGAGAAGACAATAGTTATGTCCTTTGACATATATTATTGTTAGTTTGTTATTCTCCTGAATACAGAAATCTCTTTTTTCCAGAACCTGGCGTCAGCCCGCAGAAAATCCTCCAACAGGCCACCCGAATGGTCCACGATAAGTACAGCTTTTTCGAAATGACCTTACAAATCGAAGAATTCGATAAAGATATGGAGCAATGCACCCAATGTCGGATGCCATTAACATAAGCTCATGAATAATCTCCGTTCATTCGAACATTATTTATTCCAAGCGTAACTTTCATCCAAAGATATTTACCTAAGCATCTTATTTTATTTCATTTTATTAACAATTACACCGTCTTTCAGCCTGAGGTGATGTCTATTTTCTATTCTCAACGAATTGCCTTATCGTAAAAGACTGCAGTTTTGGATATTAAAATAATATATTGTACTTAATTGAATGAAAGCGTAATGCTCCTTTTTATACGTATAAATAATTAAACGAATCTGTTACCGATTTTAATAATAGAAAAAGTAGTCTAAATATTATGTCTAAAAATGCTCAAAGAAACTTGAATGTTACTCACGATTACTAAACTGTAGTGTTTTAAGTTAGTAAAATTTACTGACCTGTGTAAATATTGAATAAACAATTTTTTTGGGTACATATTTGAGAATTTTATTTTATCTTACATATTTTTATCAGGGTTGCCTACCAGACATTGATGGCTCATCTTGTATTTTGGGAAATTTTGGCATCAAACCCAAAATTATTTTTATCACGTCCTAGCATTGATTTATTAGTACTAACAGTGTTTTTATTTATTAAAATATGTCTAAACATTGTTCTTAAATTATCAAGTGCAAAAAGTCGCAATAGTTTTATTTTTTAAGACACAATTTGGCTTTCATAACATTAGTTAAACTTATTATTAAGTAGTTATTATTAAATATTTGTTATTATTGAATGAGTATAGTTTGATACATGATTGTTTAAATTTCCAAGAAGATCTTAATCACTTCTGTATTTATTGCAAATTGAATCACCTACAGCTCAACGTTGACAAACACCACTCGGTTCAGTTCACTGGAAAAAGGCATGCAATAGCACACCAATACCAACTCTAAAATCTGTATTCATTAAAAATCGGTTACTAAAGTTCTAAGTAGTTTATTAGATGATAAATTACATTTTATTGATCATATCAACACTACTACAGAAAAGGCATTTGGAATGCTGGGTTTCATTATAAGGACTTTATTTTTTAATGTATATACAGTACGACTGCGGTTATCCGAGCCCCAATTAACCAATTTTCGGGTTCACCGAGGTCAAAAAGGTCACGGCCAGGCCATGTTTTTATCCCCAATGTCACTATGCAGTACCGTATTTTATAATTTAAGTATTGTATTACATTTTTAACTGACTACATTTAATTATGTAATAGATGTATTTTTTTACTTCATTGACTGTGTTTTCATTAATTTAAAACTTTACCGTATGCTCCCTCTCTCGATTTATGTCTGAGTCCGTGTTATCCGAGTTTTCGATTATCCGAGGTACCTTCAGTCCACATTACCTCGGATATGCAAGGTCCTACTGTACTATTAAAATGATTTTTTACGCTTGTCCGCCCGCACCTTGAATACTGCTCGCAAATGTGGAACCTCTTATATGGCATTCGAGTAAATGGAATAGAACGTATTCAGAATAAATTTATAAAGTATTTGGATTATAAGTCCTACATCACATTCGACAACCATATAGACAGCACCAATTTCCATAACATTACCTCACTGGCAGATCGAAGGATGTACCACGATTTAGTCTCCCGTCATAATAAATTAAACTGTATGGATCAAGTCAAGCTAATACACTGGACCCATTTTAAAACGACAAGACTGTCCAGATTATTTCATCTGAGTCATTGCAACAATTAGTACGGGCAGAACTCATTCATAACCGTGGGGGCAGGGTGGACGACGATTGGTGTATGCACAATCGATATATTCGCTGAATCGAACAACGAATTCAAAAACTTGTTGAAAAGGGCGATATTTAATGTTCTCTATTCTTTATAATTATATTGTAAATCATATGTAAGTAATATCATCGATTATATAGCGTATTAGACTGCTCAACATCCTATTACAATTTGGCTACCAAGAATTTACTACAAAACGCAAGGTGTAGATGGCACTCATAGTCCCAAACATTGATTAGGGTAGACCGGGGACAATTGAAACATGATTGAAACAACTCCAATATCTTGGAAACTATGATACCTACGCGTATGGCGTAACACTCGCCGCTTCGTAGGCCATGTTTGAATTATTGACCAGTAGCGCTCGAGCAAGCGAGCGACGCAGAGTTGTCACGCGAACGCTTGACGAATTTTGCACCAAAAAGTAAGTATTTACGATCTTATATTTTTTGTTATAACATTGTTTGCTCTTGTATTTGAGTGGTTTATTTATTTTGGTGTCATAATTAGATACATACGAGTATTTTCTATTGTCATTGATCACTATTCGAATACTTTTTCTATGTAAATATTAGCCTTGAAGTGAAAAATGTCACATGGGGACGCTAGAAACAGCTTTCCTGTGGACAATTGAAACGTTTCAATCGTCCCCAGCATTTATAAATATACTTATTTATTCAGTTTGACAGTTAAAATTATAACCGGTGTAGTTTTTTTTTAGGAAGAATTACCTATTCATAATTACTAGTTTATTTATTTATGTAATATTATTAATAGTGAATTTTGTTATTATAAATTTTCATTATTTTTGTATTTATATTTATCTATATATATCAAACAGTGAATTAGTGACGTCTTTCTTTTGCAGATGCCCCGAAAGCGAAAGCATGTCACGGACAGAAGTTCAAAGAGTATGTTTGCATATCAACAGGCATATGAAGAAGTATTATCAGGAAAGTCCTTGAGAAAGGCTGCAGAAATGTTTGATTTAGATCACGTCTCATTAGGAAGATATAAAAAAAAGAGAGAACGTGCACCAGAAAATACACCTGTTGATACTGTAACTATGGGTTATAATTCAGCTAAAAAAGTGTTTACATATGCTCAAGAAAAAGAGCTTGTAGTGTATGCTATTAAGTCAGCCGATATTTACTTTGGCCCCTCCACCAAAGGTTTGAGACAACTGGCCTATGATTTAACTATAAAGTATAACTTGGAAAGGCCAGCTTCTTGGGATACAAATGAGACTGCTGGAGTCGAGTGGTTCAGAGGCTTCTTAGACCGCCATCCAGAACTATCTGTCAGGTGTGCTCAAGCCACAAGTTTGGCTCGAGCCACAAGCTTCAATAAGAACAATGTCGATGCGTTTTTTAATAATTTGGAGATGGTTCTTGACCGTGACAAGTTTGAAGCCAAGGATATCTACAACGTAGACGAAACGGGAGTAACGACAGTGCAGAAACCGAATCGGATTGTTGCCAGGAGAGGAACGCGACAAGTTGGTGCATTGACATCCTCCGAACGTGGGCATCTAGTAACGGTCACTGTAGCAGCTAACGCAATTGGCAATAACTGCCACCAATGTTTACATTCCCACGAGTCCGTTACCAAAGTGAGTTTTTGAGGGGCGGTCCAATGGGTAGTGTTGGTACTGCAAATAAGTCTGGCTGGATGCAAGAGGACGATTTTCTCGTATTCCTACAACACTTTCAAAGACATACAAACTGTTCTTTGGAGCACACGGTGTTGTTGCTACTCGACAATCATTCTTCGCACGTATCTATCAAGTGCATTGATTATTGCCGTACTAATGGCAATTGTCATGCTGTCTTATCCTCCACACTGCAGTTATAAGCTACATCCACTAGATCGCTCCGTGTACGAACCTTTTAAAAAAGCAGTGAATACAGCGTGTGATGGCTGGATGCGAACCAACCCAGGAAGAGCCATGGCCATATATGATATCCCAAGCATAGTTGCAACTGCTTTACTTCTGGCGACGACTAACTAATGTTCAAGCTGGCTTTAGAAACTCGGGAATTTGTCCATTCAATAGGCAAATATTTAGTGAATTGGATTTTGCGCCCTCATACGTCACAGACAGACCTAATGGTGATTTACCTATACTTCAAGAGTCGGGGAATCAACAAGCAAATTCGTCTTGCGCTCGTAACCCGGAAATGCTGCCTATACGTCCACCACAACATTTCCCGCGAGATTCAGTAACTTCTCCCTCTGGTTCTTCTACTGTACAAGTATCGGAAATTCAGACTAACTTGACAATTCCGATGGCTCCACAGCTAAATCCTTGCACAATACTGGAAACCTATCGTCCGTTTTCTACAGAAGACTCAGTGACTCTACAGTCAAGTGCTTCCGCCATAACTGATGCGGGAGTGCAATCTACTCAGTCGAGCTCTTCAACTCTAAAGCCACATCATGCTATAGAACTTGAAACCGTTGCTTCAAATTGTCCACAAGGTTCAGTAACTTCGCCGCTAAGTTCTTCTTCCGCGTTCGTTCACAAAAGTGAACCGGGAGCTCAACTTGCTATAACAACTTGGTCGATTTCACAACCAAATGCTGCTGATGCACTCAAAGAAGTTACTCCTTTTTCCCCTTTATTAAATCTCTTAGTAAACCCACAGCCAAGTGATACGGAAACTGATCCTCTTGCGATTCCCGAACCTTTGATAAATACATTTATGCCAGAATACGTAGGACCTTTCCCTAAAGCGCCACCTAGAAAAACGACAAAAAATATGGTGAAGAGGAAATCTACTGTTTACACGGATACTCCAGAGAAAGAAAATATCAGAATACAGACAGAAGAAAGAAAAAGTAAGAAAAATGCTACCAAAGTAAAATTTAATGTGAAGAATATGAAAGAAAAGAAAGAAAAAAGTAGCTAAAGAAACACGAAAGCAAAAAGAAAAAACAAAATACTAATTCAAGGATTTTTTCAAGCTCGAAAGATGAGGAGAGAGCATCTTTTGATGAAGATGGTGACTTTAAATTTACACATTCTCCTGAGTCTGTGTATGACATGTCGGAAGATTTGGGTCAGTTTGATTCATCTAGTTGCGAGTCTGAGAATGAAGTTGCGCCATCATCACTTCGTATTGAAGACTGGGCAATAATCAATTTAACATCTGTGAAAAATCTTGTGCATCGTTTTGTAGGACAAATTAAAGACATTACAGAACATGGCTATGTAGTAAAATTTGCCAAAAAAGTAGATAACCACAAATTTAAGTGGCCAGTGAAAGAAGACATATCTGAAATTAGTAACTATCAAGTGGTTAAAAAAATTAATCCACCTGATGTGCAATCTAATAGCAGACGTGTCATTATGTTTGAGTTTAAGAAGTCTTTGCGAAAGTTCAAAATAGAATAAGTTCCATGTTATGTCTAGTGGTGGTTTTAAAAGTAAATGTTTTAGAAATAAGTGGCTAATTTCCTGTTTTGAAAATTGTAAGACTGATATTTCCATTAGGTATATTAGTAGACAATTCATAAAGATATAGAATACGTCGCGTAAACTGTGAAGATCTTTTAGAATTACCTAGTTTTTAGAATAAGTATTAGAAAAAGTTTACTATGTTTAATGTATTATTAAAAACTCATTTCTTAATAAACACTTAAGTTTACTAAGTTTAATAAACACTTAAGTTTACTAAGTTTAATAAACACTTAAGTTTACTATGTTTAATGTATTATTAAAAACTCATTTCTTAATAAACACACAAAAAAATACACTTCATGGTTTTAGATATTGCCATTATTTAGTTGCTTTTATTATTGCTCAAAAATTATGGTTCGGTAAGATTGGTTTCATCTGAACTTGTTTTTAGCACAAATGCAATGAAATATTTTGTCATGACTGAAATATTGGTTATTATTGAAACATGGTCATGATTGCAACAAGTACTTTTGTATGACACAGGATTACGTCTTTTTACTACAATTATATGTCGTTATAGCTTATCATTTCATTAAAAGTACATTGGCGATATTAAGTGTAAAAGATTATTGCTTCAAAGAAGAATTTGTCTTGTATTTTCTTTTTTATTTGTGTTTGTATGTCTGAGATGTTCTTATAATTATAATTTGTGATATGTTTGTGTTATGCTTACCAACTTTTGACAATCTCATTGAATACTATTATATATACTAAAATGATTAATATTTTTGAAATGACTTCTATTTTGCTGAAGATATTGGGAGTGGTTCAATCAACCCCACGTAGTGTTTCAATTGACCCTGAGGTGAGGTCAATTGAACCACATTTCCCCGTCCTTTCTATAGCGTTATTGTAGCTTAACTATGTAAGATAGACCTGCTAAATAAATTTTGTTTATGAACCAGACCCCTAACCTTAAAATAATGTAAACAGCTGTTCTTCTAACAATAAAAATAAAGCCGCTACGGACAGTTAAATCAAAATTGTTTCAATTGTCCCCGGTCCACCCTAATCTTTAATTTAATATTATGTTCAATATGATGACCTTCGTGGTTTAAAATAATGGCGGCCCACTATAGATGGCGCTCTAAACACGCCTATACGGTATAAAATAATAATGTAATAAATAGCAAAGGATTTTTTTAATGAACCGGTCATCCCACATTCCGCTCTAGCGTATTGCCCTGTCTCGTTCACACGGACTAATTTCCGATTTTAGTTCACGAAGAAACGCAATCGAGCCCAATATCTTACCAACCGCTGTTCCTTCAAAATTGTTATAGTCATAATTTAATCGACCAATCGCTCATCCCTACTTGAAGCCATTTTCGGGCAGTCAACTGGCTACACCACCGACGTAACCTGTCAACAAAACGTCAAAAATATAACCTAACTCTTAGTCCGTCGTAACCCACGGGTCGGCTCGCAAAAATGATTTTATCCAGTGGTCGAAAAATTTGTTGCTTTGCTGCGCGAGACTTTTCGCGAAATTTCACAAAAATGGTAATCACGGACGACGGCTCGACTATCGTGGCTCTGCACCCTAAGAAAAAGTTCCCGTACGAGTATTCAAAGCCACTGCCTCCGCCGCCAGCCGAAAACCCGGGAATTCTGCGGATGGACAATGTGGAGAAGGTGAAGGGAGCATTCGGACAGATGCCGATGGAGTTCGTCCGTCACGAGCTGGCTAAGCGCACGCAGAGCACGAAGCACCAGTGGTTCCCAAGGGCCCGGGATCGAAAGGCCAAGAAAACGCCTATGGACAGGCAATATTTGTAATTTCATCAATAAGTTAGGTATATTATATGCTAGAAATAGACTCAAAAACAGAATTTTGTGTTTTTATTTACTTTACTCAGATTGTTGTATATTAGAATTTATGACAGAAAATGGTTTTATTGTATTACAGGAACCTGTTCTACATTGTTGATGTTTTAATGTCACCCGACTATATTCACGCGCTGATTCCGAATCTGCAATAATCTTTATTCGGCCTCAATAATTAAGCGAGATATAAGTATTCAATGAAGCATCAAACCCATACATTTCGGTAGGTTAGGTTAGTTTATAAAAATATATATACTTACAACACCTAAATATCAATAGGTTGAATTAGTTTTTGTAATAACAATCTAAAACAGTAAGTAAAAAAAATGTAAGGCAATTTGTTTTTTTTTTTCTTGAAATATTACGTGGGAGGCTTTTTTTCTATCACATTTAGAGCGCCCGCATACTAGACAGCCGGGCTGCGGCAGCCAATCCAACATATGACGATATGTGGCTGCCCTCAGTCACCGCGCACTTTTTGGCGCAGCCAGACGTATTTTTTATAGGTGGCCACCTCGTTTGACTCACGGTCATGACTGGCTGCTTGAACTGGCTGCTGCAGCCAGGCTACGCAGTGCGTGGGCGCTCTTAGCATTACAATGATCAAATCTAGTAGTGTTTATTTTGTTCTTGATTTTTGAGAAAGGTTCCTATAATGCATATATTCCCAGAAAATGACATTGAAATTAGAAGGCATTAAATCACTGATATATAAATAAATGGACTTACTTATTCAGTTTAGGTACCTCTTCTGCATTGCAGATGTTTTAATGTCACCTCACTATATTCACAAGCTGATCCCGAAACTGCAATAATCTTTTTTCGGCCTCAATAAATAAGCGAGATATAGGCATTTAAAGAAGCGTTAACACCCCATTTCCGCAGGCTAGGTTAGGTTTTTTTTAGAATGATTCATACACACCTATATGGCGGTAAGTTAAGTTAGTTTTTTTTTAAAATCATAGAAAGTAACTTAAAAAACTTGTCCAATGCTATTTTTATTAGATTTTCAAATCCTCCAATCTTCTTAGAAGTTCGTTAAACCTTGACATGCGAAAATAATTGTAGAATTTCGCTTCATCACTTCTCAGTTCAAACATGAGTGTCCAAAAGTGGCCCAAACTTAAATGCCGCGATACAACTGGGTGTAAACCAAAATCTTTTCTATTTTTACTGTAATCTACGCCTGTAGCAGTACAAAAAAACCGCACTGCAACGTCATCGTCCATCTTTTACGAAACGTTGCAAAAAACTGATTAACAAACCGCATAATGTGAACGTGTGGATTTTTTTGTATACGGCTAAACCGTATCAGAAAACCGATTTGTAAAAACCATAAGAGTGAACGGGCTGTCAGCGTTCAATGCAGTTTCGAGTCTAGCATCTGCCTGTCTACGTTATTTACAATTAACCGATTCAAACCTTGTAGTTCTTTTGAGAGAATTGCAAAAAAGGAAAGTATATGAAAAATATGGAACTTCAAAAAATTATATCAAATGAATATTTTCATAAATGCTTAATTATTTATTAATTTATAATGCCATATTAAATGCAATCTGCTGTTGCTCTTCTGCATCTCATAGCAAGCAGCATCTGCTATTACACCACCAGCCGACACCAATGTCAATGCATGACTACTCACAGAGAGCGTAACAATTCTTTTGCCTCCTTATTGGCCCTATGATCATCGTTACTCTTAGCCGGATACTGGAAAGCTAAATTTAAATAGTATTTAGCCTGCTCGGTTTTGCCTAACTTGAGGTAGGTCTTTCCAAGCATGAGCAGGTTGATGCTGTAGAACCTCGGCTCCACTTCCTCGGCCTTCAAGAAGTAGTCGAGGGCTTCTTCGAAGCTGGAGACGGGAGGAGTGGCGAATAGCGTGCTGGCGATAGTCCTCTGGTACCAGGGCATGTCGGCGATTTGATAACACCATTCACCGAGCATGTATAATGTTGTTCCGTCTTTTGGATTGAGGCGAGTCGCTTGCTGTGAAATAGAAAACTTTAATTGTGGGATATTCATTCTAGTTTTAAAATTTGAAAAATGACAAATAAAAAATCATTTTAGAAGAGTCATCTTTTCAAGTGATGTTGAATTGTTGGTGGTCAAAATTAAACAGGATGCTCTTTACTATACAAGAAAATCAGGAAAAGGACGACATACCAATGGAGGGGGATGACGCTCAGGCGCAAAAAGGTAATTTAAAAAAAAAATAAACACCTGTCTACTTCATTACATACCATGAAATGATTTTTCACATTTTCCAATTCGGCAATCCGAAACTTTATACCCAGGTAGGAGCTCTTTGAATCGAGTAGGATTCCCCGCCACTTGTGCACAGCGTAGTGGTTGGAATTTATCTTCATGGCAGCGTTTATCAAATCGAAAGCCTCGTAGATCATTTCTTTCTTCCTGGTTTCGTCGGTGGCAATGTCGTTAGCCATGTTGTATAAACATCGGCTGACGCGCCACATTATCTCTGGATTCTCGGAACCCTGAAATTAGAAAAAACAACTCGACTCGGTTGATTGACTGACTGGAAACTACTTTTCAAAAATTCATTCGATTTTGTCAGAGACTTCGTTATGTGTGCTAGTTTTTAGAAATGTTACAAACCCGAGAATGAAGCAGAAACTCATTGCGCCTCAACTGTTGCAGAAATTCAACGCATTCGGAATATTGTCCATTTTCGAATAAACTATCTGCTATTGCTAATTTGTCCTGAAGTTCTTTGCTGTGGGAGGTTTCGCTGCTTTTGAACGGCCATGAAACGGCGAGGAATGTGGTCCATATTACCGGACGTAAGCGCAAGCTCTTGCCGATCTGAAGAAAAACAATGCAATGAATAATACATAAATCATTCTAAAACGGAGACACCGCCTGTTCCGCAAACAGGAATAAGGAGAAGCAGCGCTGCAAGAACAAGTGCAAGCAGCAATAAGTCAAGCTTTTATGGACTGATTAATGTCATCAAAGCTATCTTTTCTCTCGAAGCTGCTGCACGAAGCTATGTTGTAATTGGTTTGTGCTGTTCCCATACAATTTTATTGCAGTATCCTATATTTTCCAATTCTCATTGTGTCTTTAATATTTTCATTTCCATTTTTTTATGACAAAGAGTACTTTTGCATTTTTCAAATGAAACTAGTAAAATAGCGCATACAACGCGGGCCGTGACAATTTTTTATTTATTTCAACCTCCACATCCCAAGGATGCGTCAAAATATTATTTAAAAATATATTACAATGGGCTCGATTGCGTTTCTTCGTGAACTAAAATCGGAAATTAGTTTGTGTCGAGACAGGGCAATACGCTAAAGCGGAATGTGAAATGACCGGTTGTCACTTTTTCGCATCAATTAAAGCTACCCACCAAAGTTAAAGCATCTGAATCTAACACCGCACGAAATGTGTTCATATTTTTTCGGATGAGTATTAGTTCGACAGGTAGTTTTTATCCACGATCATTCGTTTCATATTCCGCTCTAACGTATTGCTCTATCTCGTTCGCTTGAACTTATTTCTGTTTTAGTTCACAAAAAAAACGCAATCGGACCCAATATTATACTTCTATTAGTACATTACATGATAAAGAAATATTATTAAATATTTTTATTTAAATATCGAAATCGATTTAGAGAAATCCGTAGTGAATGAATTGCAATGTACCTCAGTAATCCGAACAGTCGGAATTGCTTGCAAGGGGTGTCACTGTAACGGACAACGCCGAATAGGAGTTACTGTTGTCTCGAAAGACAGCCGAGGTGCAAGGAGTTAACCCTTGGAGTAAATGGGTATTTTCATGGATGCATCTGTCTCTTTTGCAGGATTTTCGGCGACATCGACCTTAAAGTACTATAACTACGAAACTACTACACCAATCATAAAAAGAACAACTGCACAATGATTGCATTGAAATTTCGAATATAGAATATTGAAATATCATTTTGTAAAACAATTAGATAATTATGAATAAATATGAGAACGTCAAAGAAGTGAAAAAAACGCGGAACCAGATCTGGTCGTATCATACTCAACGGATAATTGTTTCAGAACCAGATTTGGTCGTATCATACTCAAGGGGTTAAGGTATGTAAGAAGATGCGAGGATAAGTGGCTCCTCATCGTGCGGACCAGCGAACGCCAGTGCAGGTGTGATTGGCCGGCCGCCTCGAAAAGCGAAAGCCCGCCGTGAACCCTAAGATAAGAGGTGGCGGCCTCCGCTGTGAAATGTCCAATGAAAGAAGGCACCTTCGGCGACAGCTCTTTAGCTTGTTTTCGGCAGTCGATGTCAGATATCGTCTCCTCATAAAGAACGGTCTCCGCCCGTTTCCTCGACTGGCTATCGCGGTGCAGCCCGGTCATTATCATCGGAGTCTTCAGCGAACTTCGCTGCATCAGAGCGGACTTCTACAGGTAGCGGTAGCTCTGGAAAATTTTGGTCTGACGCGCAAAACAGTGTTGGTGTTGCATCATTTTAACTGTTTGGGGCGTGAATCAACCGGCCACCACAGTCACTTCACTATTGATTGTCTATTGACCCTCACTATTGATAAACCTATACTCTCATCGAAAAAAGATAAAAAGCAATAACAATTACTCTTTTACTCATCTACTGTAGGTGAATTATACCAACAGTTTTGTATATTATCTTGGTGAACAGAGTTTAAAAGTCAGCTAGACTTCTTAATTCGAAATACACTGATATTCCTTTAACCATTTGTCAATTTAATATAATATTTTAGACCGTGAATTAATTATGGTATTGTTTTTAAACCTTTTTCCATGTCTGATATATGTTCATGCGTTCAGATTAACAGGGGTTTTCATATATTTTGCTCTTGTGTAGTCTGGACCCCCTTGTTTCGTGGGTCCGGATTAAGAGGCTCAACTGTATCAGGAGATCAATTTGCACAAGGAGGTATCAATCCGATCTGTACGAGGGATTTTGAGTGAGACTGTATTTTCCAAATTAAATTTGGAGAATTTACCGACCGTCTTTCACACTGCTTAAATTCATCTCTCTCGCGTGATACGAATATCGGCCATCCCCTTGATGACCTCCTCTCACAATATGAATTCCCTGTCACAAAATTTATTGATCTCTAGTCTGGAACTGGAGAGCCCCTTTCCCATACCATTTATAAACCATCATTGTGTAAATAGTAGGGTCACTGAGTCAGTTGGCCTGCCTCACAATTAAGCAACAAGGGCTGCTCCAGGCAGGAAGCCGCCCTCTTACCATTACTACCTACATGCTGAATACATAATATGTATGATACTTACATTGAATGTTCTATTTAAATATGTTGGATAGAATCTGATAATATTTCGAATAGTAGAAATACGAAATAGAGTCCGCATTTTTGCCGCAATTATTTCGTTTTGTTGATATTATGTCGTTGATGCGTGGTTGATGCCGTCATTTGACAGATCGATCGATTTGACAGGTATTTATATGATGACAGCGATGAAGTTTGTTTTTTTGTAAAACATGGATATCATTGTAATTATTATACTTGCGTTTGTTGAATAAGCATTATTTCACGACATGAACATAATCACGTATTTATTTTTATACTATGTTAGGGTCCCATCAAACTTGCAGAAGGCAAATTTGCAGACGGCAATCTTGCAGACGGCATTCATGCAGGCGGCAGTTTTGCAGAAGGCAATCTTGCAGAAGGCAGTTTTGCAAATGTCAAAATGACCTAACCTAACCTAACAGAAAAACTTAAAACATTTTTTTTAATGTTTAGTTTGATGTATAAAAGTCATCCACTACAAGGATGCCGGTAATTAATGTCACTTCGATTTTAGGGAAAGAAAAACCTAACCTAACCTAACCTAACAGAAAAACTTAAAAACTGTACTGAAGGTTGCCGCCTGCAAGGTTGCTTCCTGCAAGGTTGCCTCCTGCAAATCTGACCTCAACAAATTTGGACCTGTCAAAAGTGACATTTGTGCAAAATTGCCGCATGCAAAACTGGCGCCCCCCTTGTAATAGGTTCTGATTTCCTGGCAAAGCCGTTTTTTACTACTGGCAAGAGTTTCGTTCAAAATCAATTTTTACCTGTTCAAGGGCGGATGGTCGACGAATGTTGGTCGCTCGTTGACAGTTTGAGCATCCTTCGCCCCCGTGCATTTCGTTTTCGGTGTTTTTTGTGCGAAAGTTGTGTGAAAATAATGTGTGTTTCCGTCTGATCGTGCCGCCACATCACAGGAACAATGCAGCGATCAGGTATGTGGCGATTACGCATGTTTTTTTTGCCCCGAGATGTTGTGTTCATTGATCGGATTGGCGCCAATAAACATTTCTCGCCGCGTTTCGATGTTTCTCTTTTTTACGCGGTTTGCCGTGCGAAATGGATAGGTGGAGGACTCTCGTTTGTTTGGAGACGAGTTTAGCTGTTTTTGCGGGGTGATAATGTCTCAATATTCTCGGATTTTGCCATCGTTGATGCTCACCAGAGAAATAAGTAATCTAAGCTGGTGGGTCTACTCTAACCCATTTGTGGTTGATAAAACACTAATTATCTCAAGACTAATTGATAATAATATTATGTTAATAGCTGCAGGGTAGATAACACACCCAATTAATTCATCATGCGATTGTATACGATGATCATGCGTTCTTTTACTCTATTACGGTACCAAAATTTACGGTCTGTAATAAAAATAAAGAATTACCTACCTACATTTTAAATTCTGCCATAAAACCGGTTTTCATTGAGAATACGATCAACGGCGCCTGACGTTTTGCATTTTTTTCGAGATTCAGTAACCCCATTGTATCAGGAGAAAACGCGAGTGCAAGAGGTTGCTTGCTGGCGGCTCTCGACAGTCATCTGAAATATCAAACAAGTGCCCGAATTCGACCAATAATTAAGTTAACAGCCGAGGATATTAATTACTTAATATCTTCGCATTCTACATGCCTATTACCTATATGGAATGAGAAAAACCAACTTCCTCGACGCGCATGTGTTCCTGGTACATACTATTCAATCGGGATTGAAGATTCCCGTTACTCGACGAACTGCCGCTATCGTTTTCTAACGAACCCCGCCTAAATCGACGAAGACAGGTACCTAGGTACCTGAGAACACTAAACTGTGCTAAATAGGCTCCAAAATACCAAAGTGGAAACTTTCCATCAATCTTTGTGGAAGCTACATTTGTCCAGTCGTCCATCGCAGACAACCTCTATTTGCCAAGTTAGTGGCTTTAAATGCCAAGATTAGGCATTTGGGACTGGTACAGCTTTCTTTATGCAACATTACCCGAAACTTTCGATACATCGTATTCCATATAACCTTATTTTCTAGAATAAAGGCTTGACAAAACATTTACGCCATTTATCATGTTAAACATAATATGTTGATGTGCCAGATGTGTAGATGAGCTAGAATATGTAGATGACAAGTGCTAGATGTGTAGATGAGTTAGAACATGTAAATGGCAGAGAAATACGTAAATGAGCTAGATGGGACGACATGGCATGCTAGCTAGACATGGTATATTTCAAGGTAGGATCTAAGGTACCTAAATGACGTCCTTGACAATACTCAGTTCCCGATCAAAATTGGTAGTTTTCTGCAATCGGCTGATAGAATCTTTTAATCTCCCGAGAATAAATTAATAGCCAACATTAATACTTATTGCAATATTCTTATTTCATTTTGTAATCCACTACGCAATTTATTTTTCCTTGGAAGTAGATTTGTTGAAGTGTAAGATTGTAAAATTGTGTCCCCCAGTTCGGAGAGACACAATTTTAATAATCTTCGAATTAGTTCAGTTCATTTTAAATAATTTTCAGTTTTCTGTTAGATGGTTCCATTTTCATAGTCAGTTTGTCGGTATTTCCGGACAGTAAAATATGTTATATCGTTGGTAACCAGTTTTTAGCCTTTTTTATCTATCTGACTACGTTGCCAAACAATACCTACGGCAATTTGATGTGTCCATCGCTGCTAGTTGTTACATGGAAGTTAGACCATGCCATTGTGCTGATTTTATAGCCATGATATCTAATCTAAACCAAATATCGAAAGTCGCATGAGAGTGCAGAAAGACATCGGAAGTCGGAAGCCACTACGCCTTCAGCGCCTGCGACATCGATTTACTGGCATTTACTTGTATGCTCTTCGATTTGACTTTAGAGAAGGCAATTCTCAACTCATATACCAGCACCATATTCAATAATTCGGTCTAGCAATATTGATCAATTTCCTGCAACTCTTTTTGGTATTGGAAAGGGCACGCTGAAGATAAAGCAAGAGAGCCCGATTACTTCACCGCCCACGTTAAAACAGCGAGCTTAATATTACCGTTTGTTGTTAGTAAATTATACCTATACCTTCGAAGATACCTTTGTTGGTGGGCGTACGTTAAATGGCGACGAATACGTGCATTTCACGCTTTCAAATCACCGTCTGCTATTACATAAGAGGTTAAGGCGCTGTCTACAAGACAATAGACTAGTCTTAAGTCCTACCGCAGAAACGTAGACTAAAGCAAACCCACTAGAAATATTTTAACGCAAAATCACACTTAAGATAGTTTCGAAGGAAATTGGGGAAGGGCACGTAGACAGAATAGAAAACAAACGGCGGTTGAAAAACATTATTTGTGGAAAAACCGAAGCTGTTGGATCAAAACGCGATGACTCGACTCTGTTGCTAAAGAGCTAAGGGCTGATTCTTGAAAACTTTAGCGTGCTAAATTTGTCAATGATCCATTTGATTTGAGTGGGCCATAGACAGATTTAGCATGCCATTTTTTTCAAGAATAGGCCCCCTGAATGCATTCATTTGGAGTGAACAACTGGCAAAAAGGACCTATAATTGGATGAAACGGAAGAAGAATGGAAGATTAGTAGTTACGGCGTTAGTTTACGGAATGGCGTTTAGCTGTATGCATGCCGTTGACAGGCGCTGAAGACTTCAAGTAACAGTAGTTCTCTGTGTCTGAAGAACCTCCATTTTTAATTAAATCTACTATCCGTAGTTTTCCACCAAAACCCCTTAGACGTATCAGGAATACATATTACGCAAGAAGGTCTCTTTCTGTATTGCTCGTGTCCACCATCAATGGAGTTTCATTTCAAATTTCGAATACTCCTCGCTCCAGCAGCAGTTGAATACACCTCATCCCACTTTCAGGCTCCTACCACAACATATTGCCCTAATGTATCGAAATCCTTTACGTGCATCTAGTTTGGTGAATGTGAGATGGTTCGGATAGAGAAGGGCGCGGAGATCACCACTCCAGGAATACTAGGACGGATGACTAGCTCATCCGATTATCTTGAGGGATCGACTTTTTGCTCTTTCGCCCGCGACGTTTTCGGAACGGAACGGAGCCCTATTAGTGCCGAGACTGTATTTGTCCGTATGTGGCCCGCGATATCCAACAGAGTTCTAAGCACAGTTCAAGATCAAACGTGATTGGCGATCAAATCGGCAAAATTTGAGCGTTCATTGGAGTACCTAGATCGCCAGTTCAAAGCCAATTTTAAAGTAACATCTCACCACCGCCGCGCTGCAATCGCAATATTTTGACAATTGTCAAAGTGGTTTTTTTGGCCGTACCTTATTATTATATCCATTCCGTGGTATAGAAATAGAAATAGAAATAGAAATAGAAATATTTTTATTGTCCGAAATTGTGGTGGTACATTTATGGTGATAATGCGTAAAACTATGTATCTCACAATTACCTGTTATTAAAACAGATTGATAAATTTACTTATCTGCTAAATTGACTTATCTGCTAATTATAATATCTTATTAAAAAAAATGTAATTATTTCACTGGTTTAACATGAAAAAATCTAAACAGACCGGATAAGTAGAACTAACAGTAGAAGACAATTAGAAAAAATAATTCACCAATAATATAAAACATAAAGAAAAAATCAAAATCAAGGAATAATCAAATACCGCCTATAAATACGAAATGTATATAATTTAAAATGTAACAGTAGAAAACAATTAATAAAAAATATTTCACCAATAATATAAAAAATAATGAAAAAAAATCTAAATCAAGGAATAACCAAAAATCCGCCTATAAATGCGAAATGTATATAATTGCCGCCTATAAATGTATATATTCATTTCCTTGGAAATTAACTCCCATTCCGCAGTTTTTGGTTGATTTCCGGTAGCAGCCGTTTTTTATATTTTCCACGACATGCTTGTGGCGCGCTCCACTATCTTTATTAAAAGATCCACTTCACTCTGCAAAAAGTTTGTTTCTTTATCTTGGCCCTTCTTTTCAGCGTTCTTTTAGCGTTCTGAAGAAATAAACAAACTTCGATATATTTTATTAAAAATAATGTGACTTTAAAATACGTTAAAAACTATAAAATAACGCAAAAAATTATCCGCTGTGTTAAAATGTCGCCCGATTAGCAGGAGATGATTAACACAATTATTATTGTCCATATTTTGATTCAAATTGACAGTAAACGATTAACTTATTCGATGGTCCGCGATTGACCACGATAAAACCGTAGATTTCCGACAAGGCGCACCTTTTCGAATACATATCGATGTTCTTTCCATTGAAAATATCCACATACAATTATAATCGGATTCACATCGATTTTCACTTTCCATCTCTATACAGCTGAGCAAACGAAACGAACACATTATTTTATATTTTATCTATTTATTAATTTCTTCATACAATTTAGGTGTGTAACATTGAGGTAGCTCTAATGCACTATCCACATTACAGTTATATACAGTGTTCTTTTTAAATCACTATTTACTAAGCATATTAACATTTTCATTACACTTCTTATCTGAATAGGCTCTCAGGCACTCGCGCAAAAAGTGCTCATAATAATACGTAGTCTAAGACTAATTTCTTCAAACGCGGCACATCGAGTATATCTACAATCTACATATTTCGCCGGCCTGCTTTTACACCCTGTGCAATGGAGTGATCGCCTTGTTTAGCTGAGATTTTTTACCGTGAGTGGTTTTCCTTACGCCGTGTGCAAGCAACGTACGTCGGCGTGCCCTCAAAATAGTTGTTTGGCGCAAAAAGTTGCTCTGGGCGAGGACATCGGGGTTAACAATATGTCCTTTAAGTACCTTATACACGTGCATTAGCAAAATGTACGATCTGTTCTGTTGTTTGTTTTTATTCTTCATTGTGAAATTTCACAATGGACGGGTTTTATTCGACGATCTCTTACAACCACAATCTTTTACACCACGACAATCTCTTACAACGAAGGCTACTATGAAGTGTGTAAATGTACATATTTGTGCATGTAACATGTGTGTAAGTGTGTGTCTTGCTATTGCATTCGATCGACAGAATTGAAATGCAATTCCAAACTGCTATATCCTACGGACAGCTAATGGTTCCTGCTATGGTTCCTTGCTATAAAAATGCCTGCCGATTTAGACAGCTAATGGTTCCTGTGCAGTTAGACCACTAAGACACGCACGTTAACTTGGGTCGGCTCAACTCCTATCCAGTAGACCTCTGGAAGAGGGTCGAACCTGTAAAGTACTCCGTTTTTCCTGTTACGGCATGGTGGATCGGTTTCCTATGGCGATGTCCTTCGGGTTCTGTTAGGCGGTTTGCTCATCGTGCGGCGTCAGCCGATCGACTGTGCACTCCGGCGAATAATCGGGGGGGGGGGGGGGGGATCTGGAAATGCTCTTATATGTCTAGTAAGGTGGTTGCTGACCTCGAAACGATCAGCTGCTCTTGAAACGACCCGTTGCCAAACGATCCCGTTTGCAGGCA
Organism: Micropterix aruncella; assembly: GCA_944548615.1. Classification (NCBI taxonomy): domain Eukaryota; kingdom Metazoa; phylum Arthropoda; class Insecta; order Lepidoptera; family Micropterigidae; genus Micropterix; species Micropterix aruncella. The sequence continues at coordinate 25,884,808 of OX155952.1, read as the reverse complement.
GGCAAAGGACGCCACGGTCCTGCGACCGGACTGGAGGACGGAGAAATCCGTCCAAATCTGGTAGTGGGCGGCCAAATCTGGTTGGACTCTCACGGGCATGTTGAGGTTGCTAGACCGTGGACTGTGGTGTCCCTAAGGCTCTGTGTTCATCCCCGGTTGAAAAAATGATCTGATATCGTTATAACTTCCTGGGGTGGCGGGTTCGCCCGTAATAGTTGACGACTCTAAAGTTTTATATCCGGCCGTGCCGAAAAGAAATAAGCGAGAGTAGATCTGTGAATATCCAGGAAAGTATCCGAATTCTTTGCTACTCGTATAAAGGTGCCTAACGAATATACACAATTTGTCGCGGGGTCCTAAACATGAAACAATATAATTGAATTCCAGCTTGCTCCTGGCGTCACAGTGGCGGCGCTAGACCATACTTGGACGTCGGCGAAATTAGGCTCGCGAGGCCTTTTTTATTTCCCAGTCAAAAAAAAAACGTTAGTTTACATGAGCCGAATTATAGTGAAACTAATGTATGAGTAAACGAGTTTTATTGCTAATCAAATGATGTTAAAAACTACACAAATAGAAATTAAAATAGACGAACTTTTCGGCTTTTGGCCTCACTGAACTTTTTCAGGATTATGTCATAGCTAATACTAGCCGCTATTTCAGCTTCAATTGATAGAATTGATAACGCAGATAGTCTCTCTTGGGTCATCGTGCTTCTCAAGTAGGTCTTAATCAATTTTAACTTTGAGAAGCTTCTCTCAGCGGAAGCTGTACTGACGGGAACTGTGAGCATGATTCTATTTGCTATGTAAACATTTGGATATATTTCTTCCAAATTATTTTCTAAAATGTACTGAATGAGTTGTTTCGCGTCGTTGACAGAGTCAAGAGAATTCGCTTTTAAAAGCTGTAGCTCTTCATATAGCTCGAAAGGCTGTATGTCACTGTTTTCGCCGTCGCCTTCCCGCAGTATTGTACCTAAATCGTTACAATGCTTGAGAAGGTCCTCTTTTGATATCGATTTCAAATAACTGATATCATAAATAAAACCAAATTGTTCAAAATATTCATTGAGCGCTTTAAATCGACATTCGGTGTCGTAATAATAGCATCTATCATTGTGTTAAAAAAATTAACTCTGTAATGCGTTGCTCTGTAAACTCTGTAATAAATAGTGTTGCCAGAGGACTCTGGATAATAACCCTAAAGTACTACTCACTCACTTCACTCACGCAAGTGTATGAAAATAAATAAGAATAAATAAATAAATTTTAAATAATCTGTAAAACTTTTGCGAGGCCCCTCAGGTGCGAGGCCGTCGGCGGTCGCCGACGTCGCCGACGCCTAGCGCCGCCACTGCCTGGCGAGGGCATTGTAAAGCATTCGAATGGGTTTTGTATTAGATTTCGCGTGTTTCTAATAACCGACATTGGTTGGCGATTGATATCACCGACAATGGTTGCTCGAATAAAGCCTTGGTCAAATGTATTACGCCACCCATTAAAATCCAGTCATTTTAGAATATAGCTGAATCGTAGTGAAACAAAAATACGTATCATTTAAAATAGTGTATTTTTCAATGACATTTTAATATTTCATTGGGCCACCTTTAGCCCTTTCAGCAGCAATTCTTTTCAGCAAACTCCTTACTAGTTTTCCGCACTTTAAAATCTCGTGCCATTCTTGCTTTGAAATATTTTTTGTGTTTCTTTCGACGTTATTGAGTGATTCCGCAACTTACACTTCAAAATACCCAATAAGTGTTTTATTGGATAGATATCAGGAGGGCTGGCCAGTCCAGAGGATTCACATGTTTTTCCCTAGACCACTTGGTGCATTGTTTTGCTGAAATTTAACATCTTCTATATTCTTGTCTCTGAAAATATTGATTGTAGAGCAGTTTCCAATATATTTATGTACTTGGTGAAATTCATCCGACATTTACACATTACGTTTCATCAACTCAATCGGCCGCCATTCAATACCTTGGAAGTTCGAAAATCGGCCCTAGGATATTTCCTTGTGTCATGTCAAACAACGTTCGCACATTGAAAGCAAAAGTGACACTAAAAGAAAACCCCAATTTTTCAGTATTGCGATTTTTGTCATTGCGATTCAGTATTGCAGTTTTTGTCATTTTTAATACTTCAATAACTCGTTTATGAATTAGAATAGATGTGCTGTTGTTGTTTTAAATAGTACTTCAGGTATTATTCTAATAGAATCTGTTAGATTATTATTAGATTAACAGGTAGGTTTGGCAAAAAAATATAATTAAAAAAAAAGTTCAGTATAACATTAGTTCTCAAATTCTCTATAGTATATTTTTGCTTAGTGCCTTTAAGTTTTAATAAAGCTCAGCATAGTGCCACTTTTGTTTTTAAATTGTCAAGTATTTAATTGCTTAGTGCCGTATATTATTATTATTATGGCAAAAACTGACACTTTTTCATTCAATTATTTATAATTATTTCATAAAAAGTTACGACATAACTGACACTAAACAAATGACACTTTTTCACTTACCCAATGAACAGTTGTCGCTGACGACCGGACGGGCACCGGCTTAGTGTCGGTTTTTGTTTAACGATCAAGCATAAAACCTAAAAGTATGAAGTGACACGATAGGGCGGGCATCTAGCGATATCAACGTGAATTATTAGATGACGTAGTTTTTCCTGTAGATTTCAGATGTCGCTGTAACTCAATACCGCCAAATTTCGTTTAGTGTCGCTTTTGTTTTCAGTGTGCGGTATGTCAAACAATTTTCGAAGCTGTGTCCTCCATTTAGTTTTATAACGGTCTATTGGACAAACAGTCGGTGAACCATTGCAAGAAATCCCACGAATGCCATAATACACGAATGCCGTTAATATTCTAAATGAAATAAGGACTGTCAACAAAATTATTCAAGATCGTTCTTTAAGAGTGTATATGATAACAATCAATTCATTTGTGATAATTATTGTTAATTATCAAAATTTATTTCATATTAGTAAACAAATTTTAGGCTAGCCTATATGAGTAAAACCTCACGCTCATATGACATCGTCTTAATCACCATTCCATTTAAAATATTTATTTTTAATTAGTTCGTATTTTCGAAGTTTAATCCTTCTCATAGTTTTTAGATTCGGTAACAGTTGATTGTTAACTGGTTAGCTGCTCCGTGATTGTTAATATGGTAGATGTGCCTAAATACATTATCTGATCGCCTGTTATATTAGTCTGATCGCCTCTTATTGATCGCCATTTATAAATGAAATGTATATATTTTTTCATTCTCATTTTAAAATTGCCATTATTAGAACTATTACATTACTCTGGCTGAATAGCGAATTGATGCGATTAGGTAGTCATTTTATTATCGGTCGTATTATCATTATCCTTGAGTAAACTATATCCTAAACGTAAAATTAAAAAAAACGTTTTATGGTATAAATTATAAAAGTATAGCACAGCCATTAGGTAAACGCTAAAAGACTGACAATTGAAAATTTATGTATTTATGTTTTGTGCATCATTACGAATGTCAAATGTGTTTTCACGCATTGGAAGTGTAATTTAAATAAGCCAAAATTTCCATACAAATCATAAGATTGTCGTCGCACACTGACGAATCGTTTAAATCCGCCAATTAACCTCCCCTTTTTTACATTCTATCCAATTCTATTGGGCTGTTTAACGAACCGCCATTTCATTCCAACTACAGCAAAGGTACCCAAACTTTCTTGACCCGTAGACCCACTGCCTGCATACTATTGAATTTTCTTAAACTTGATACCTTTAAATGTGTTTTTGACAGTTGGCATAGTAATAATCAAAAGTCAAAATTGTAAAAAATGAAAGTCATGTAGGTACAATTTTTAGTTGTTAAATTTTAAGGGTCCACGACCTTGAATTGCGAAGCATTTGAGAAAACTGCACATGTAGCACTATCTCGCGTGCTTAATTATGTGACGCGTCTATCCTACTCGCTCGCACGGCCATTGAGCCACATTTTTTTCACATATCTCACTCGCACCTCTCATCGTTAGTCATGTGCGCTGGCCTCTTTAATCGATTAGTGATTCAATTTGAGTTGATGGTTGATTTCCTTCCATGATACTTTTGACGCGCGAATTTGTTTATTTCTATTATTATACGTTTGAAATACTATGCTGTACATACAATCTAAGTAATACGACATTTACGGATCGCCTAGCCCTAAATGGTTATAATGACCTGTCTAGATGGGGTCCTCCAACGTGCGCCCCGATTTTTTTTCTCGCTGACATGGGCCCGCTGCAATTTGAAATCGATCCCTGGAGGGTCCATATAGACCACTTTGGGAATTACTGATCTACAGCCTAAAATGTTAGCATAACAATAAATCGTAACGTCACTAAAAATAAATTCTTTTTACGCGGTGAAAATCATCACCGCTGCACCATCGCGACCCGCCACAACCACTGCGGCAATGCTCGCCTCGATGCACCTTTGTCTCGTTCGCTCGATACTGTCGTTCGTTTGCACGCGATTAATAGTCGCACGCGTTTTAATAATAGCCGTATCATTATGGCGTTTATTTGTGTTTACGGCCGCGTTGGTTATTGCGGGCTTATGCCGCCGTCTGACGAGCTTCTGCCTTCAGTAGCACGTGCGCGTCGCGAGAGCTCACCACGCTCCTAATCGACCCGAATATCTCGCGCGGAGATCGTTGCGTTCGTGTGAATTGTGCGATTAGTTCTCTCGGTCTATACAAGTTTATATCAATGTAATAGTTTTGGGTTTCTTCCAGGCTAAACGGCTTAACCGATTGACTTGAAATTTGAAACATAGACTCCTGAGGGGTCAAGTAAGCGGTGTGATTAAAAAAAAAGTAAAAAAAATCTAAAATGTTTTAAAATGTTCAAATGTCTAAAAGTTTCAAAATATGCCCTGCGGGAATGAGCTAAACCTTGCAATTTAAAACATAGACTCCTGAGGGGTCAAGTAAGCGGTGTGATTCATACAAAGTTTTTAAAACATGTACAAAATTGTTCAAATGCTTAACATTTCAAAAGTGCACATCCCTATGGGGACTTGCTAAAAAACATAAAAACAGATCAAAAATGATTAAAAAAAGTTGAAATGTTCAAAAGATCGAAATGTGCCCTGCGGTTGAGGTGTCAAGTAAGCAGTATGATATGAAAAAAAAACAAATAATTTACAGTACAAAGAAGTACAAACGACAAACGAATACCAAAATTATTATATTGATATGTACCCTGCGGGCACGGGCTAACCCTTATCATATATATATATATATATATATATATATATATATATATATATATATATATATATATATATATATATATATATATATATATATATATATATATATATATATATATATATATATATATATATATATATATATATATATATATATATATATATATATATATATATATATATATATATATATTACATAATATTTATATTATACCTGGAATTGAACATCATTAAAAATCCTAAACTTTAGTCTCTGAGGAGAAAAACCCTCGCACTGACGTTGATATTTAATTTACCTTTATAGACTTACTTGTGAAGTTGAAGGCTAACATATTTTACCCATTGTTTTGTTGTTGATTTTGTTAACATTTCGTCACACTACATTACATGTTAAATATGTTACCCGCTCTGGGAATAAATGCGTTTCGAAGGACCATTAATAATATATCAGCGTATTGGCGTAGCTAGAATGTGTGCCGCTCGGGGCGATTCTCGGGTTTGCCCCCTCCCTCCCTCAGATAGTAAAAAAAAGTTGAAAACTCATCACCTGGGTCCTTAGTGTCCGGTAGGGCAGAATGGGACCCAAGGGCTCGGTGCGATTGGGTGATTGCATTAGCAGTCCCCCAATCGCGACGTTATTTTTAACTTTTTAAACTATTTTCTTATTTATTTTTATATGCGCTGGTAAAGACAATCTAAACGACATTGTTTCTGATGTTTGTGCTGAGGTGTGGCTGAGGTATGGAAAAATATAGCATTCTAGATTTGTCGACGGTCACCTCGATTTGCATGGGCCATAAACAACTCTAGCATACCAATTTTTCAAGAATCAGTCTCTTGATGCAGTCATTCATGGTGAGAAATCCAGTCACCCCTCTTTCTTAATTTGCTTAACCATCTCCATCTTCGTTAAATTTTAATATCGTTCCCCGGTATTGAGCCTGGATTTTGTATTGAGCCTGGATTACCAGAAGTTTGTCATTCTGTCTCGGAGAGGGTAATCCATAATTTATCTGATGCTGTAACGCAGCAAGTCTCATGCCACGTTTTCTTTACGATTATCAGCAACTCCTGCAGAATTGGTTCCTAAAACGAACGAAGAGTCGAGACTGTGAGTGCATAATATGTAGCCATGCTTGGCCGTGCAGAGCTGTACAAGTTCATCACAATGTTATCTCGATACGGAGATTTTTTTCCAGAGATAGCGGTTATGTTAGAGTATCGAAAGAGGCATTGTATTTGATTCGAGCGCTAGTCTTTACCCCTATTGTGCGTTTTGTAACAGTTTTTTTATTGTTTTTCCAATCGCTAACAAATTGAATAACAAAATAAACAACAATGCCGCTCCCCAAGAAAGTTCAGTCCGGGGCGGATCGCCCCTTCGACTCCTGCTAAATACGCCACTATATCAGAATTCTTTTAAGTGCTGTTATAGAGAATATGCTGATAAAATTCAAGACCGACATCTCCTGAAAATACGTTTTCTGCGGAGCGGCCTGGTGGATATTGATGTTGTGATGAATTATGGACGATTGCGTTGCTTTTTTTAAACTTTGACAGACGATTTTTGCCTTTTTCTTACCTCTTGGTGGCCAGTATCCTATCGGCGTGAGGAAAGGGATTTTGAAAGGAAGAGTTAACCGGTCGGGTGCCAACAATGCCTATAAGCATTTTGCGTCGTTTGACAGATCCGCGCGTAGCCCTTTTAGCCGGGCCTCATATATATTATATAAATATATAATATACATTAATAACAAGATTAATTATTAAGTAACAAGAGGGATTTCAAGAAAAAACGATATTGTTAATATTTATTTACAAAATCAATAAAACAATAGCTGGCTTTCGACCGATTTAGGAAAAAATATGAGGCTGACATGAACCTAACCCCTACGAATAAAGTTCCAAATTCCACAGTAGGTGAGGCTGCTTGCATTGTTTTTTATTTTCAATAATAGAAGATATATAATTTCGAGTCCTAAGTGAGGTTTGTTTTTTTTAATACAAAATATATAATTTCGAGTCTCACATAATGCTTATGTACAGCTGCGTCTCATTGGCATACCCTCTGAAGACCTGCGCCCGCATATCCCTGCGCGCTCACTAAATCACTGCTAGATCCATGGATAGATAGTTCAATCAATTTGTGTCTGCAGGCCTGACAATCAGCTTCCTTATTTGCCGCACGTAACCTAAGTGGCCATTACGCTTAGATGCATTTTCAAACTCACGTTTAAATTGCTTTAAATCCGTTTCGTTCCCACAGTGTTTGTGGTTCGTTCATATACAGGACGTTCCAGAATCAAGATAATACTAGGCAAAAGAACGTCCCATCATCATCAAAATTTGTTCGTGAAAAATAAATGTTGAATAAAAGTTGAATTAGCAAGGAATTTTTTTAAGGGTAAAACTTTGTACAGCCGAAATCATCATTTCGTATAATCACAATTGCTGAAATATTACGACTTTTATAACTTTAAGATATACAAATTACTAGATAAAGAACCAAAGTACAATCTGATTAAAGTCTCATTTTGTTAAACTCCTAAAAACTATGAGAATTACGTGGTGAAAATCATTGAAAATGTTTAAAAATGATTTGGTAAGTTCATATTCTCATCCATTTAAAACATTTCTCTTAAAACGTAATTTATTTGTTCCCAAAGGCAATAACTAGAAAAACGTTTTCAATGAATTGACACCCTGAAAAGGTCCAAAGAATTAGAACCCTTTCAATGTACACGTTTTCATTGAAATTCGACCATCACTTTTCCGATTTTAAATTGATACAAAGATACTATTAATATTTTAAAAATAGTAACATAAATCGTGAGTCATTTTGCCTCGTTTTGATCGCTTTTTCTCATAGGATATATAAGGTTATGAAATACATCTTTAATCACATGAAACGTAGACTTTTATCTATCAATTCGTATAGCGTTTGTATTTGAAATATTTGTAATTATACCTTTTACTGGTATTTTAGTTGTGCGATGTCTTGTTTCAGTGCTCCGCATGTATCTCCTCTTAATAACAAAGAATCGATTTAGTTTCTATTGTATTTCAATGAGAAATTCATTATAATTTTAATTATAACATTCTTACCGAGCTCATAAGGAATTCCTTAACGGTACCTTTCTTAAATTATGGAGCATTTCTCGGTTAACTGCACTGACATTGTTTACCGTCCGTTTATTATATTCTGTATTTTTTACACTGAAATAACGAGATGAAAAATAGTAATTAGGCAAATTCTTGGGTAATAAAATTTGTCGTACCGCGGTATATTCGTATGTATACATAATTTATGACTGTACTTATAGTTTTGATTTTTAATGATGTTGTTTTCCCTTCTGTGGACTGTGTTATATATATTAAGATAGTGTTTGTGTTGGACTTTGTGCATTCGTATAGCAAACAGAGTTGCTACAAAATATATGGCGATGGATACTGTAACTGTGACGAATTACCAGGGATTTAGCCGTAAGTTCATGTAGTCAAATAATTCTTAGTCTTTTATTTAGAAAATTTGAGTTACCAAATGTATTTTTTAGTGAATGCATGCAGTATACAATTTGAAGGGCGAATGAAGTGTTTACATTTCATTTATTTACAAAAAAATCTTTATTTTCAAGAACTTCGTTCATTTGACACGGAAAGAATACGCGCCAGACTGCACAGCTGTTTTATCAAGCGCAGTTTTCACCACGTCCTTGGCCCTGTCTTTACTCCAAATCTATTCAGTGCGCTTACGGGTCTCCCAGCATAATTCGCTCCATTGCCATGTGTGCAATTGATCACTGTAAACGACGGCAGGACACACCGCTTGAATGATCTGAATGTCATAAGTTTTGTATTTTTTGTTGACATTATTTGAAAATATTCCAATCAAATGTATGTCAAGTAATACAATATTATTGTGTTGACATAATTTTGAATGAAACAGTAAAGTTATTACATAGTTACAGATCTATAACCCAAACTCAAATAGTGAAATATAGTAGTTGTGCCAGCGCCAAAAAAGTGCAAGAGATTTAGAAAAGCTGATACTTTCAGATCAGACAGTGTTTTGGCCATAGAATTCCGGGGTACAGTCAGCAGGCAGATTCCGGGACACCTGGCGCTGGCGTACTAGTAAAGTTGTACTTTTAATTAGTACCATATGTTTCGAGTTCTTTATTGCATCCACTGATGAATTTTCAGCTTTTCCAAAACACTTTAGGGGTACTAATTAAAATTACACCTTTCCTATACGCCAGCGCCAGGTGTCCCGGAATCTGGCCTGCTGACTGTACCCTGGCATTCTATGGCCAAAATACTGTCTGATCTGAAAGTATCAGATTTTCCAAAACTCTTGCATGTTTTTGTCGCTGGCCCTTGGCTATAGGTACTTATAACGAGTAATAATTATAAAATTTGTAATAATAAAAAATAATGTAAATATGCAAATTAAAATCAATAATTAATTTCAGGTTCAATCATTTAAATTCTATATCCTTTTAATTATACTGTGATTTGTACATATAAGCGCAACCACCGTAAATGGTATATCAATTCCCGATATGTCTATTGCACCATACAAGTGGGAGCCATAAGCCAAACCTACGACATTTGTACTTATTTGGACGTTTGCCGATTGCAATGTAGATGAAAACGACAGTATTTTGCCTATCTTAGCGCGTGGTCGCTCCTACGAAAACTTGTTCGCGTCATCGGTTATGCCAGCATTTCCAAACTTTTTCGCCCTGGCTCGGTAATTTTTATGTGTCACCTTCGTGACCCACTAAGGGTAAGGGTATTTTTACTATCCTGGCGTATAATTGACAAAATGAAACACATTTGAATGTCCACATAGAAGTATATAATATAATTAACCCTTTGAGGACCTGCGATATAATATAATTAACCCTTTTAGCTTTGCGGTAGAGTATGGAATTTTTTAATACATAAAACTGTTAGAGGGCGATGTAAATAACATGTATGTCAAGTTTTGTGAAAATTGGTTGAATAGATTTTGTATAAATTGATGGGACATAAGTGTCCCTCTGGTTTGGGATTTTTAAACAATAATATTTTTTTTCTAATATTAAGATTCTGTTGCTCAGTAACATGAAAAAAGTATAATTCATTAATTATTTCATATTCTATAATTTATAAATGATATTTAAAGTTATGGGACACATAATGTCCTAGGGTACTTAAAGGGTTAAAGCGATAATTGAAACAATAATGTAATAATTACATTGCAATTATATTAGTTGACTACTATTAGTGAGAACTATGTAGCTGCTTATTTTTAACTAGGAACTTCAATTTTGCCAGAAAATACATTGACTTTATTCTTATATCTATTCTTTATCTTCTTAGATCTATTCTTTATCTGGTTCAATTTTCGATCGGTTTCTATGTTTATTTTTTATAAGCACGAGTGCTGAAAATCCTGCTTGACACATATAGACCGTCACAAAGGACCTTAGAAATTTTATCCCTTGTTCTGCTAAAGCTGGTTACTCTTGACGACAAGATATCCACAGATCTATCAGTGACATTCTCTCGTTTATGTTTTTGAGTTCGATGCCACATGATAGTTTAATTAACGAGTCTACATTTGAATCCGATAAATCTGTCTCGGATTCTATATTGACTGAAAATGGGTTCCTTATCCACGCTTTGTTGCTGATGATTGGAGGAAAATATTCTTTCAGATTAGTCTCCAGTCCTAGCAACTGTTCCTTGGTAAGAGCTGAAGTATCGTGTGGCAATGAATGATATGCCACGCTATTGGATCATTTACTAGTATGATTTGTTTTTGACAACAAGGGGACAATGCTGCGACCTGGTATGTTATTTTCATGACCCAGTGCCGGGCCGCTACCCAGCATTTGGGAAACGCTGGGTTATGTTATTTGAAAGTTATATCATTGTATAGTAGCACTAAAAGCCAGCTTTGTGAATATTTTACTGCATTCTATGCACTGCTTTTTATAAGGCTATTTTTCATCTATTACACGTGTAGATTTGGGGTTTGAAAGTGGTCGGTATAATTAGATCTTCTGTTAAAGAGCTGGATGATTAGATCTCCCACTAATGCACTGGATTCGGAGGGTACGCTAGTTTTGAGATGGTGTTCCGTTGCATGGTTAAAAAGTGGCAAATGTGACTGGGAGTATTATAATATCAAAGTTTGCACAAGACATTGTTGTACACTGGCATTTTATTTTTACATGCAACTCACAGATAACAAAATAATGATCGTGTACGATAAATGTGTAAATAGTAATTAACTTGCCTTAACAAAGTCTTATCTTCGAACTTATAAATAAGTTTATGCGCGTACTTGATATGATTGTTTGTTACCGTCGATGGCTATGAAAGCCGCGTAAATGTGGGTATCCATTAGGTTAGTGCATCAACTCTGCTCCGCGCACCTGCAACTGCTCCAGTAGTGGATACGTTGCACGCTCCGCGGCGAGCGCTCCCAGCGGTGGCGGTAAATGCGCGAACACAATGTGGAGCGCAGTGTGTTCGTGGACGCGAGCAAAGTGAGACATTGGTGGGTATGTCTCGCGCATCACGTTTGGCGTTCAGTAAACGCAAAACCATCGCTATGGTGTGGGCCGAGGAGAAATGTCTAGCTCTAATCGAGGAATACGGAAATTATACAGTGCTGTGGGATCCGAAGGAGGAGAAATTTAAAAATAAATACTGGCGACGACATGTTCGCTCAACGTTCGAATGAAAACTGCGGATCACTTTGTTCTTGAGTTGATGCGCGCACCGTCTCCATTTGGTGACGTGGATACCCACCTTAACAGATGGCCACTAATTTCGTAACAAAATCGGCTTGCATTTTGACCTAATCGTAATTTATACACGCAAGGATAACTTAAATGCATTTTTTTGTTTTGATTTTCTTTTAATTATCTTTTAACATATTGTGAGACAACCGTTTGAAATGTCAATAGTCGCTGCATTTTCTAGCTCCCCTAATCACAGGCTTACCTAGCTAGAAAAGCTCTTAGGATTTATATAGAGCACTTTAGAGAGACGCAGATTTTGGGCCAACTGGCGAGGGCTCAGACAGATTAAAAAATGATCTTTTATGGAACTTCCTTTCCTTTTTTCGATTGTGTTTGTAATTGTATTATATTTGAATGCATTAGTAAGGTACCTTTAAAAATAATCGGTACCGCTATTGTTGGAAACATTTCCGGAAGGCTTTTTGTTGAATGATATTCAGTTGTAGACATTGACGCAGAAGCTAAAGACCAGTAACAGCATCTTCGCAGCACAAAACAATATAATTATTATAAGGCCTTACCTATGAAGTTGCCCTTCTGTAAAAAAATGAACGCTAAAAATGTGTATGAATATAATATATTCATACTGGAAATAATGATACACATATTATGTGTATCATTATTATGTGTATTTAAATAAAAAAGTGTATTATTATTATGTGTATTTATTTAAAAATACACATATTATGTGTATTTAATTAATTGAAATATTAACCCTTATTGTACTCAAGCCAAAAATGTACTCAAGCGTACATTTCAGTACTAATTTATAAAACAAAATATACATATTATTAAACTGTGTTTACTACGTTGGCGGGATGATAAGTACCTGGCCTACACTACTTAAAAATTTCGAATGTTTGAAAAATCTACCAAATTAAAAAAAAAGTTTCTTATTATAAATGTTCGAAATTTGAAATCGACGATGGGAATGTTTTTTTGCAAGCTGTCATTTAAAAAAATCGTATGTAGATTTTTTACAAAATGGATAAAACTGAACAAAGAGATGTGATAATGTTTCTTTATATTTTGTTTAAATGAGCAAATATTTGCAAATTTTGAAATGTCGAAAATACTTCTCTTAGTGAAAGTACTCTATCTTATGCCGTAGTCATAACAGTGAAGCTATGATTTTTTTTTCATTTATTTATTTCCAAAATTCAAGTACAATTTACAAAAAGAAAATCCTTATCCTAACATAAAAACATTTTATAATAAGTGTACATATTATACCTAGCTTAGAAAGGAAATTCATCTTTTGACATATCGGTTTACCACCTCACTAGGTATGAACCTGTGTTGAGGTGGTACTAACATCGGTAACTTATTTTGAGACGGGAGGGCAAGTCTTATCTAACACGTGAATACAATTTAAAAATTAAAGCTAAAAGTAAAAAACATCGATGAATCAAACTAAAGATTAAAAAAAATATAATTTTTGTTAGAAGTGAGAGATTTGGCCATGGCACAATATTCCCAAGGTATAAAACCTTCCCCTCCGGCAAGTTGCATTTTCGATAGAAGGTAGTAGAATACTGACACGTTCGAAGGCATGTCCATTCATGGATTACGTCAGAGCTCTGAACGGTGTGTACTCTTAGTGCATTAGTTTTAAAAATGGTGATCTTTATTTATTTTATTTGTTACTTTTCTCTGGAAAACATACTACAATATACCTAATATTAAATACTGTTTTCGCATGTTACGTAACTTAAAGTGCGGCTATACATACAGCTGTGCTTGGAAGAATAGAAAAAATATCTAATAGTAACGTACTACCTGACCATATTATCAGGCCCTCCCCTTGCATTTGAGTATCTACTGATTTACACGCCAGTATACTTAAAATATCCAATATATTTAATGTCTAGTATTTATTGTTAATAATTAAATTGTTTTATTATGCAGGTTTATAAGTAAAGAATATATTTTAGCCACTATATTTATGATGCGTATCTTACCGCATGAAATAATAGAAATCTCAACTTTTCGTCATAATTACATTTTCGTCATAATTTTGTCTTCATGAGGAGAACGGTAGAAATAAGATCGATTCACTTCACTATTATCATATCAAATCATCGTATAAGATTCCTAATTCATAATATTTTTCCATGTTATAATATATTTTGTGTAATCACCAATTCTTATTTTTTTTCATAATATACCTAGAAAAATATTACGCCGCAAATATTTTTTCTTTTTTTTTTTTTAATATTGGTGTCGTTTTACGTAGGGTATGTGATTTTCGCATTCGTTATTTCGTCTTCGAATTCGAGTCTTCTCGCGCGTTTAACGGTAACAATCTCTATTATAAACTCCTCTGCCAGAAATTAAGATTGAAGTTTCTTCTTTCATTTCATTGAGCATATGGAGGTTTTTTTATTTTTATTTCGATTTAATGGCTTGTTGATAACAAACTCAGCCAATTGTATCATATTTTAAACGTTGGTAGCATTCGAAATTTAAATTATTTCGTAATGTCACTTTCATTTAGAAAACGGCTTTGCCGAAGTGATCAATAGTTTAATTTTTTATTTTTTCGCTTAATTCGTCTCAATTGAAGGCATTTTGTGTTGCATAAGGATAAGCCCTATTTATGAGATATATGGATGAATAGTGATCGTTAGTCGACTGCAAAAGGACCTTTAAACTTACATTGCACCGTCGAAAGTCGTGCACATCCGTAAGTATATCTCATTCAAACATAAGCATTTCCCAATACAAGCTGGGATTTCCTTCGCTACTTCTTAAGTAGCTTTTACTAATTTTTTATATATATATATATATATGTGGATAATTACATAAACCACAAATATTTCATAAATAAACCGTAATAAAAATAATTGTAAATGGAATAGTTCACTTTCTGTAACGGCAGTCGTATTTTTTTTCTTTTTATTATATTTACTAGTTTATCTACGTAATAATGTGTTTGTGTTAATGAAAATATGACAGTAGTCAGAGTGAAATAGGTTTGTTAGCATAAGCAATCTCCTTATTAATCGGTAGTCCGCAGCGCTCGTTTATGCAAATGAGGACCAAAATTTACCCCAGCATACTGCTATTATAATACGTAGGTTACTTATTTTTTTCTTTTTTTTGAGTTTCTTTAACGTTTGTTTTTTTTATTTGTTTTGTTCCCGATTGGCTGCGTTCCGCGGATCCGTCGTCCACTATCTGCATCCGGCGATTGTGGCTCATTTGGCTTTCGACCGCGCCTCCGCGATTCTTCGCCTCCGTCGCCCCGCCCCGCACTCTACGTGACGTGCCCGATTAGCGGTGAGTAATTTTTAATAAGATTGTTTTAATACTGTCGGCAGTGTGTTTACTCGATTTGTATTGTGCGTGCGATCGCGCAACGCGGCCGCTTTCCGATCCAACGGAGCTCTCCGTCGCGTTTCTTCGTCGCGCGTCGCTTGTCACTAATCAATCGCTATAGTCGCCGGTAGCCAGTCGCTCGAATCGACCCTCTCCGTGCAGGGAATAAATACATTAGCCGCCTCTAAACCCTTATGTACATTAGCTCCGTCCCCAAAACCCAAACGTAATCAAAACAGTGAGAAGTGAAGTGAGTGTTTTATGATTTACGCTATTGCTATGCATTCTTTTAAAAAAAATCTAAAGTGTTACATCGTTCTAAACTATAGGGACTCTCTTAAGTCCGTTTTCTAACTGATTTCGGCCCGTTTTCTAAAACAATAAATATCACCAGGATGCTGGCACCTGTCTGCCACCAGGATTCTGTCACATAGGCTAGAATACTGATGCTATCCAGATACTATAATTCTGGTAGCAAACTGTCACTAGAATGCTGTTACTAGGCTGGCTCCCGAATGCTAAGCACATACCATGCATAGACTAAGCATAGACCATGGTGCTGTTACAATATGTGATAGTATATATCCTACTACTATTATAAACGCGAAAGTTTGTAAGAATGTATATATGGATGTTTGTTACTCTTTCACGCAAAAACTACTGAATGGATTTTGATGAAACTTTACAATAATATAGCTTACACATCAGAATAACACGTAGGCTATAACTTATAAAGATATAGTGTGAATTATCCAAAATATAACGATAAGTGTCAAGTAAGTAGGAAAAAAATCTGCCATCTGCGAGCTATTCTCGCGTGCGCCGCAAAAACCGTTGGAGTTACACGTATATAATGTATAATGGAAATGTTTATCTTAAATAGTCCTACAAAAAAGTCCGCGACAGCATATATCTATATTTTTTGTGTAAGCCATTATCGCCAAAATAGTGAACCATGATTTTCATGATTTTTAATTTGTTGGATTTGTCTCCGTCCCGAATAGCAGAATAATATAAAAACATTGAAAAATTGACGAAAATATAAAATGCCTTCTATCATCATTTTCACAATTTTCCATCACCACGGGGGGTGAAACCGCGGGGCGCAGCTAGTTTACATATATAGTGTTACCAACCTAGCACCTAGAGGCAAAATTCTTTGAAATACTGTGATAATTAACAACATAACGGTTGGCTGATAGAGATTAGGTAGGTACCATAATCCATGTCGCTTTTATGAATGAATTTATGAAACCGATAGTATTCCGAAACCGTTACTGATCGATATCTGTCGCTTTTAGAAAACGGACCTTATAGATGTCTAGGACAGCGGTACGCAACCTCGAAGTCACAAAACTGTGTTAATGGGATCGCCAAAACAGGAACAAGTCGAAAAACGTCTATAGTTTATATAAATAAATTGTTAACAATATCCACAATGTGTTCTGTTCGGAGACAATTGTTGCTTTGCTGTAAGGCAAAAATGGCAAATTGTTATTTTTCGAATCTACGCAGTTCAAACCAACGCACAAACAATTATACAAATTGTATTACATGTATTGTTATACAAATTATACAACTATACAAACAAGACTAATTAAAAGATGAAATCGAAGACTATCGCGGTTGTTTGACATAATAAATAAGATAAAAAATGAATTTACCGCGTGAAGTTAGAGACAGAATTTACTTCACGCGGTAAATTCGTTTTTTTTGTTATTTATATATACTAATTATAAGCCTATGAAATGAGAGTTATCGTTATTAATTTTAAAGCGTCTTATTTGCCAGCTGGTTTGAATAGCATCAAAAATCTAAGTAAAAGCAAGTTACCTGTTTTGCGTTACAAAATAGCAGCGACTAGCAAGTGAGAGAGCATGAAGCTGATTAAAACGAAAAGACACTTGATTACTAAGCGTCTTGCAGTTCAAAAATAAAAATAATTCTTTATGTCAACACACCAGTACAACAAAAAGGTTTCCTTTTTAACTACAATAACTCTCAATGTCAGAAATTTGATTCGATCAAGCAACTTTAAAACATCGATTTCTTTGTCATCTTTCAATGTCACATTTTTTCCCATGTCTGATGACATAAAAAAATAACTGATGTCACGTTTGCGCGCTATTTCGTTGGATGAAACTACTGATGTTAATTAGGTTATGTTAGCTCAACTTCTTGTGGATATCATTCGGATTCGGATTGTGTCATTCCACGAATATCAAAAGATATTTTAGATGCATCCGATACTGAAGTGAAATAATATAAAATCAATAGTGAGTGACCCAAATATGAAATAGTAATCAGGAAATTGAAATAAATTAAAAAAAATCTGTCCATAAAACTTTTAATAGAAATAATTAGTAAACCTGTGAAATTTATAAATTAAAACAGACACGAGCCTAGTTTAAAGTTGTAAGTTTCTAATCGTAGCAAAACACAAAAGCGTAGGAAAATGTACTTTTAAGAAATGTGAACAGAGTATGGAATACTTTTTATACATCGGAAAAATAGCGTTTTAATCAGTAATTGCTATTAACGTCGATATTTTCTCTTGACGAGTATATCAGAAATTATGAAAAACTTGTCTGAAATATTCGAAATATCCGAAATTGTATTAAAAATAATAAAGAGAACATAACAAACTACTTATTAAACCAAACCAAAAACTTTTGTTTTTAGGTTTTATACATATATCTATTATATATATAAAACAAAGTCGTTTTTTTTTCGAACACATAACTCGAGAACGGCTGGACCGATTTTTATGGGTTTTGGTTTGTTGTATTTGTCTCAGTCCCGAATAGCAGAATAATTTAAAAACAAAATTGGAAAATTGACGAAAAAATAAAATAAAAGAAAAAAAATGCCATACAAAATGTAAATCCGTATTTTTCTCATGGTCAGTTGTACGTGACATGTTCACGTGTCGGCAAATCATCCGCTTTATTTGTTCTTGCGCCTGATAAAAAAGCAAAAAATGTCGTATATCACAAGGTGCTTCAATGAAGAGAATTAAACCGAGTGCATCCCATGCTGCACAATATATAAATAGTTTAATTCAATCATGTCTTGCTGACGCGATTGATATACTATTTTTTTTAAACTTTTGTATTTCTTTTTTGTGGTATCATCTTAATAAAGTAGTGAACTTAATATTTATTTTGTATTCATTGTATTACTTTCATAAAATCATAAATTAAGTTCAGCTAATCTGTAACACGTCATTCATTGACTGTTAGGCGGTACGAAGTTAGCCGGGTCAGCTAGTATTTATATATAAGAGAACGCAGCTTAAGTCAAAAATGATTAGTTCCCAAAAAAGGAACCCGAATGTGAAAATGCAACTGTTGGCATGCAAAACACTTTCCCGCTCACGTGGCTATATTGCATATACACTTCACGTGGCTATACAATTCACTTGCAATATGCACGAGAGTGTCCTACCAAAAGACAATATTTACGGCATAATCACGACTCTTTTTTTTCGCAAAGTTCGTATTCCGTAATAAGAGCATATCCCATATATGGGTCACTTCCTCTAACAAGCCAATTCGATAAAAAGAAAGATGAAACACTATAACAGAGACAATAGCTGTATTTAAATATTATTAGCGTGCAAAGCAATGGCGTTTAATTATTTTCTTTGTTTTCCCAAGCGGGTATATTTTCGTACTGATCACCGCCAGGCTATTTTCGGAAGCGCTCCTTCCAGATACGCGAATAGTGTACCGAGTTTATATGGTTATCTGAGATGGTATCCGTGGATGAACAGCCTTCGCCGCTGTGCAGGTCTCGCATGAGACCTGTACTAGCCAGGTATAAACCGACGCAGGGCTCCGACGCCAAGGTGAGTGCCGACCTTCACACTCCTGCACGTTTTCTTCTTCCAGCACTTCCAGTCGTGACTGTTATCGCGCGTAATCTATTTTTAATGTGAGTTGTTATGGGCCAAAACTGTGCAAAAATCGACGCGCCGAAGCACACTAAACGCAGCAAGGTAATTGATTATAATTGATATTTTTTTGTCGTTTTGTCTTTTTTTTGAGCTCGACAGTGGGCCCGATTGCGTTGCTTCGTATAGTCCGCGCGCGAACTCAGAGGAATAGGGGGTTGGGAAAGCGAGCGAATGACGCCGCCCCCGACCGTCGCTTCATACCCCGCAATCTTCCAGTACTAGTAATATCGCAGTATTAGTACTGAGAGAGTGCGGGCTATGAAACGGCGGTCGGATACGGCGTCATTCGCCGGCTTTTCCACCCCCCGATTCCTCGGAGCTTGCGCGCGGACAAAAAACTATAATCGGAATTAGTTCATGCGAGCGAAACGTTCAAATACGTTAGAGCGAGCTATTAAATGAGCGTTTGCCACTTTACAGCATGAAACTGCCAATCGAACATCAAGCGGCATTATGTAAGGCAGGACGATATGTTTTCAAACTAATTTAGATCAGCAGGTAGTTTTTGTGCGGGAAAAGATACGATCGTCCATTTTACATTCCGCTCTAACGCACTGCTCTGTCTCGTTCGCGTGAACTATTTTCCGATATTAGTTCACGAAGACACGCAATCAAACCCAGTGTCCTCTTTCGAAGGTAGATCGAGTAGCCGATCAGCTTGGGATAATCCCACAGTAGTATAGAAAGTAAACAAACTTTAATCTTCCTCATTCATTGCGGCTTTTCGATCTCTCTAATCAGCAAGCTCATGCCAATTATTAATCCTACACCTTGGCAAATTTTCATTCTTATAATACATACGTCTTCTTTTATTATTACACGACTGATCAACAAAAAACGAGTGTAATGTGTTTAAGATTCACCTATGTATGTTTTCCGTTTCTTTATTCCCCCATAACTTCTAAACGATTGGAACGATTTAGCAGTGTGTGGTATTGTTAGAACCGTTATATCACACCAAGAGTCATAGGGTATTTTAACTGTCTAAATATCAAGTAAGTAGTTGTCTAAATGTCCAAATGTCAATACATTAACATAAATATATCGTGTTTAGTGTCAAATGAAAGGTCTGATTAAGTACATTGCGGAAATGTGCACCTATCTATATAAATAAATACATAAACCACAAATATTTCATGAAAAAACCATTTTGAAAATAATAATAAAGACAATAGTTCACTTTCTGTAACAGCAGTCGTGCTTTTTATTCTTTTTATTATATTTACTTGTTTCTTGCATGTTTATGTGCACTTTCGCGCCTTTGCTGACTTCCGCCCTCAGTCAGAGTGCATCTATGTTGCCTTAAGTGCTTCGGACGTTCATTATCTTCTCGAGAAAGCCATTAACGTGCTCCGGTGACCACAGATTATGTATAAATATGTAGCCGCGACACTGTTTGACTTCAAACGCTCGCCGGAAATGAAGACACACATATTTGGACTTTCTATTGTTAACAGTTGCGCTATGAGAAAATTAAGTAACGACGAGAGGATGATTCATTGCGAGAATGCTTGATAGATAAATTTAAACGCGTATCGTCACATATTTCAGAAAAGTGTAGGGGTCATAAAGCGCCGGTAAACAGTAGTTGATTGACCTGTTATACAGACTGGTCTTTCACATTATAAGGATGTTTATAAGAATATTTCGGTTACAAAAACTAGCAATAAGAAAGTATGGGCGCTGGGCCTACCTCTCTAATAACAATAACGTATTTACCACATTGGAAAGAATATTTATGACTGTTACATCACAATTTACCTCAATTATGAGCTGATTCAGAGTTTTAAGTTCGGAATCTTCTTAAATATGGCTAATTACACGAAAACCCCAATGTTAACTATTTATTTAAACAATATTTTTTTTAGTGAAGATCCATAAAATATAGTATATTATGATATACGGTCACTGGGCACACCATGTTGGACAGCTGACCTTAGCATATATATATATATATATATATATATATATATATATATATATATATATATATATATATATATATATATATATATATATATATATATATATATATATATATAACATACATCAGTTAACAGAGCGGCATTAAAATCATAAGATACTTTCCAGAGTTCAAGCAACATCTCCCAGTATTTTCCCTCCGTATACTGCGGACCAACTCCAACATTCTAAGGAATATATAGTTAGTATTCTGCGACGGTTTTCTATTAAATAGTTATTAAAAATACTATGCCTGGATGTGTTAGGTGCTCTAAGGGATATTAGATAATTAGCTATATTTAATAGGATATAACTCTGAAACAGCTCATAATTGAGATCAGTCGTTCCAGTAATAAATGTTCTACATAAAGGTCTTCCATTGGTATATGATTTACAGCTATTGGAAAAGTAGGCCCAAAATGCCCATTCTCTTTTGTTTATAATATCTTCGCTAACATCTTGCAAGCAGTACTTTATCGAATATGGTATCATGACTAAGTATGCCGCATGACTATGTATACCAATACATCATGTATACAACAAAAAATATTACTTTAACTAATGCGAATATTCATTTGCATAATACTTTCTTTGTCAATTTAACCTATTTTACAATAAATTGCCATTATCATTATGCATCAGGGTCCTTGGGGAGGTTCACTTTAAGAAAACGGTGTAGTGTTTTTTAAATTAAAAACCCAATTTATTGCAATAAGGAAGTTGTCAATTTTTTCTCAGTTGTCTTCACTTTATTGACTATCTTTAGTTTTTATTTCTTTATATCATTGACTTTTTAACATTGTAATTTCCTATCCTGACTAATGGCACGCATAAAGTTTTTTTTGGAAAAGCAATATTTTTCATTTGTTCTAATATCAAGCGTTTCCGCCTCCATCTAATAAATTAACAACTTCCACAAAGTAGCATATTTGATCAACGTTATTAAAATAGAAATCTAATTATCTGCGCGCTTCGAGGGAAGTTGTGCCAATATCCGAGACGCATAAACCTCGTAATATAATCGATATCAGTAGTTCTATTATGTACGGTTGTTGCGTCTGAAATAGAAAACCATTTGAATCGAGGCTAAACGCGTAATTCGATAGATAATAATCTTTTATTTTTATTGTGATCGCTGAAATTACTAATAATTACTTAAAATTATTAGTCATATTGAACAGATAACAAGCAGATCATAGTGGACCAAGCTGTACAGAACCATTAGCTGCCAAAGCACGGGGCAGCACGGTTTCATCCCCGGAAAGTCCGTAATCACAAATCTCTTTCCTGCGTGAATGCATATGCGACCCGTGTGATATAACTGGATCTCTATAAGGCGTTTGACAAGGTACCGCAGGAAAGGCTCCTCGCTAAGCCTAAACACGTATAGGCAGACGAGGCAAGCTGCACAGCTGGATTGAGTGAGTCCTTTTCGAGTGGCCGTACATTCAAAGTGCGAATTTGCAACATTCTCTCAAAGAAATGCAACGTCGTCAGTGCAGTCGTGCAAGGATCTGTGTTAGGTCCTACGCTTTTAACTCATCGACTTGGAACTGTTTGCAAATCGTACGATAGCGAATCTCAGCAAAGACCTGGATATAATTCTGCAATGGTCCACAATAGGATGATGAAGATGAATGCTGATAAATGCTCGGTCCTTCGTATTGGTATAATCAACCGCAAATACCAGTACTGTATTTGTACCAGTACTACACAGTATACCGAATATATAGTAGGAGATCTGAAGTTGGGAACATATTACACAGATCGTGAAAAAAACAAATCAGTTATGTACTTCATTCGCAAATCATTCCACTATATCACATTAATCTTTTTTTACACGACTGCCCAACAAAAACGGAGTGTAATAATATTACACTCCGTTTTTGTGATGTTACGTACATATTATGTTAAGGGTTCATCTATGTATGTCTTCTGTTTCTTTATTCCACCATAACTTCTAAGCGCTGGGGACGATTTAGAAGTGTGTGGTATTGTTAAAATCGTTATGTCATTCCGAGTGTCATAGGGTACTTAGCTGTCCAAATATCAAGCAGATAGTTGTCTTGTAGTGTCCAAATGTTATTAAATTTACATAAACATAACGTATTTAGTGTGAAATGAAAGGTCTGATTGAGTACATTCAGGAAATATACATCTATCTTGATATATAAATACATAAACCACAAATATTCTATAAAAAACCCGTAATAAAAATAATTGTAGATACAATAGTTTATTTTCTATAACGACAGTCGTGTTTTTATTCTTTTTATATATTTACTTGTTGACCTTATATAAAACTTACATCTGACCAATGCAAGAGTTTGGATTCTAGATCTGTAATTGTTACTATGTGAAAGACGAGAATATCCTCGAGAAAGTCCATCGCAAAGCGACTAAGACGCCAATCGGTTTTAAAAAGTTGGAATATCCAGAAAAAAAACGAAGATTGCAACAGCCCACACTGAAGGAAAGTCGACTCAGGGGTGACTTCAAAACCCTCAACGGATGTCATAATTGCTCCGAGTTGTCTTCAATCTTTATGCGGAACCACATGCATCAGCTGCGAGGACACACATTATAAACTGGAGAAAATACGATTCTGCACCAACCCTTAGAAACTCTTCCTAATCAACCGGATTTTGGACCAGTGGAACAGTTTACCTTTTGAAGTGGTGGAAGCGTGTAGTGTCAACGCATTTAAAAATAGGCTAGATATCCTAACAGTTCAAACTGCAGTTTCCTGAGAAAAAATACTGTAATACGGTCTAGTTCTTCCCTTTTCTCCTCAGTAATTCGAACTGGTTTCAGTCCTGCTGTAGCGTATTAGCTAATATCACGTTTAATTGATTTTTGCCGCTTTAAAGGATTCGAATCAAGTTACATAACATTCGAACGCAGCGCACGGTTGAATAATGGCAAGGATTATTAAAATGCGTCACGTAAGATATGTGCCACATAAATCACGTATGTCGTGATCGGACTAAATACTAAAAGCACCAACGTAACGGTCACCGATTCTACCGTACGTGCTTTTGCGCATTGTCGCTTCTGGGACAATACAAAACGTCCCAAATTCAATAAAAGCAAAACGATGTAGGACATAGTTAAAGAATCGACCTCGTGCTCTTTTACCATTATCGACTTTTCTGATAATCATAATTATTTTGTCACTGTTGTCACTTCACATGTGTAATATAAGTCTTAGTGACATGTATTGGGTGCCCGGGCTGTTACTGTATGCGTTTGTTCACTTTTACTAACTAAATATTTTTTTGCTAAAAACAAAATCATTTTTAGTTACCGATAACGATACCTATACATAGAAAATGTGAAAATATTTTTGATTGAAAGACACATTTAAACATTTATAAAATACAAACGAATTATCTTATTCCCATATGCTCTAAATATAAGCTTTAATGTTTAAAAATATTTCAGTATTTTTTAGTAAAATAAAAATATTTAGAAAATACATAGATTGATGATATACATAAAAAAATGATGATAAATCTTAATACTCAGCACTCTATACTATTCGTATTGTTTTCTTTCCTGATAAAATAGTATTTTCATAAATGTATAGTAAAGAAACAGTGTAATAAAATATTAAACTTAGAATTTATTTATTAATTATTTACCTGTGTAATATATTTATATGTTCCTTCAATCTGACAATCAGAGTTCGTCCTCTTTTACAATATAATCATCAAAATCGCAACAATTATACTCAGCGAAGTCAAATTTCGTCACTATTACACTTTTCGCAGTAGAGCTTATTTAGCGCTTAAAACACCTTGATCTGATCGTAGTGTAGCATCGACTGAGGAATATTTCCACACTTCGGAATATTTTTGACGTAGGCCTATTAGGAGCTTTTCGGATCGCTTTTGATTGCGTCAGCGCTCCGCGATTTTTGGTTGGAATATCTTTCTGGCGAGATCGCAATAATGAGAACGTGTCATGGTCTCTCGGGTTGCTGTGTCTCTTCCTGCGATGGTGTTTCGCCTTTTTACTTTATAATTTAAACTAGCTGACCCGTGCGCACTTCGTTGGGCGGTAAAACTTTTTACTTGTGCTGAAATTTTAGAGTGTGGTTCGGTTAGTACTGAGTGCTATGATTTATTTCCTGACTGCCAAACTTTCCGATTTGACTATATTACCGTTATTTGTGAGTGTCTTCTTGTGAGTGTCTTATTTGTGAGTGTCTTATCTCTTTAACCATTTATGCAGTTAAAGTGAAATTATATGCAGTAAAATGGAAAATTCTTTTGTTTTAAACACTTGAGACGATAAATTTACTTATTTTGATAATAATTCATAATTGTTGATAATATGACCAATAAACATGACCTAACGATTTAAATTATTTTTTTAATATAAAATACTTTTGTTTGTTACTTAAATGTAAAAGTTAGACATTTGCTGTCGCTGACTTTTTTGTAGGCATTATCAAGCTACAACTTTTCTCTAGAACTTAATCATATATCTCTCATGGCTCGGCAGCGTTCGTTAGAAACGTTTTCGTTCGACCGTTTTTTCCGACTTACTTTGGAAATCCGACTACCACGAAAAAGACTTTTCATTTTTATGACACTCAAAAATAACGTGGCTTTCTATTGGTAAAAGAATTTTCAAAATCGGTTCAGTAGATCCAGAGATCACTTCCTACAACGTCACAAACTTTACCACTTTATAATATTAGTATAGATAAATAGTTTGGGATGAAGTGTCGATACACAAAGTCATCGAATCTCTTTTACAAAGTATCAGCTAGAAAATTCAATGTTTGTACGTATCTTTCCTAATTGAATCATTGGAATATATTTCATTTAATCGCACCACCTTTTAAAGACTGAAAGACGCTTTCATTTCTAATTATAATTCGGTCGATGATTCGGATTACTGTCGTTGCTTTTGCTGCCTCTTTTGGCGAACGATTCACGTTCAGGAATGCGACTTTCGTAGCCGCAGTTTCTATTCGAGGAATTAGTTATTATAATAGAAAAATAATAAGAAAAGTATTATTTTTTACACTTCATTGAAATGTTATTACTGGTATATATCTCATTTGAAAATGGGTTGGCAACGCGGGTCTGTAGTTCAATCTTAACGCCGGAGCGAGAGAGTACTGTTACGATAGGGAGAGACAGGATCATAAACGTAAAAAACGAGAGAAATGTACTTCCAGTTGCGACCAGATTACTCCGGTCACTCGACTGGTTACGAGTTCGAGGTCGCTTGCGCGTTCCTCTCCCTTACGAAGCGGTGAAACGGTGTAAACCGAATCTATCGCGGACCACGGCATCCTTTGCCCGGCTGTTCACCCGGAATCGGGTAGCCGATGGTCGTTTCAAGAGCAGTTGCCGTAAGGTCAACAACCACCCCTGATCTATAGGAAACAGTACCTACTGCTTCCAGACTCCCCCGACTGTTAGTCAGAATGCACGATCGATTGGCTTACGCCGCACGGTGCGCAGACCGTCCAGGAGCGCCAGAAGGTTGACTCCTAGGGGAAACTAGCCCTAAGGCCAGAGTCCATATGTGGAGGCCGCCGGATGTTGACCCGTGAGTGTGACCAACCCTGAACAAAATGGGTCTTCATGGCCAACTCAACAAGGGCCCATTGGCTCCCAAAACCTGCCATACCTATAGATGGCATACCTATAGATCAGCCAGATGATTTTTTTTCTAATCAATGCTGCATTCGAGTTGACAGTAAAATGATTTTCATTACTGCTAATAAAAAGTGCAGCCCATTTGTATTTTCAAAAGCATTTTCCAGCTCATCGCACCGGAAACCCCACTACAAAATACATGTCCGCTACTTAGAATCAGTCGCTGAATAATCCTATTAACGTTTGGTGACTGGAAAAAACAGTACCGGAAAAAAATCACTAGCTCCCCAGCTATAACCGTTCTGCTTGTTTTCTGTGACATTTCTGTCTGTCGTGCGCCCTAGGGTTAAACGATTGAATGACCCGATAATTGCAGCGACAGCCGACGCCAAATGCAGGGAACGAGCTCTCAATTGGATGTTATTAAACAACAGTGATTGTTTTAACCACAGCCCGACCTTGTCGCCTCGTTTGACTTTTCTAACGGAGGAAATGTTTCGTTAATTATTTCTGACTTTCGCGGTTTTACGCACTACGACATCGCGATACTGCGGCTAGCTAATCAAACTGTTTCTCCTCGAGTGGCGCAGTCATTGATTTCCAATGTGTATTAACGTTGATCTACAAGTTGACCACTAGAAGTACTATGGTATTACTATCCATTTGTTTTTGTCTTTAATACGAAATCACTCTCTTTGCCTGCGGTAACTCTTAGCGTTTATTTACTAATATTTCTATCTCTTAAATTATGGATTTTTGTTATTTTGGTGACTGATGTTTATTTTTTTATTTTATTTTATAAAATTATCCAATACAATACAATTGATTTTTGCGAAGCAGATAAGATTGCATTTGTGTGGATTTTATCACCCCACTAGATTGTACATCTGTTCTGGGGTGATGTGACGAGACATATAAGAGCATTGAACTAATCTGATTCAAAAAGAGACAATCTGTTCATAATAGGTATGTAGAGATAGGGGTATGTAGTTTTATAATAGGTATGTAGAGGTAGGGGACCTCTACATACCTATTATAAAATGCAATATCAGACTGTCTGACGGCCGGTATTTTTGAGTGATATTACTAATTGAATAGAAAATGAATTTACCGCGTGAAATTTGTAGCACCCGACGTTTCGGTGATGTTGCAGCCGCCGTTGTCCAGGATAGTCTACCCTGGACAACGGCGGCTGCAACGTCACCGAAGCGTCGGGTGCTACAAATTTCACGCGGTAAATTCGTTTTCTATCCTATTTATAATGTCAAACAACCGCGATAGTCTTCGATTTTATATTACTAATTGAGATGGCATTAAAATTTGTCTATCTGCCTGTGTATATGTCTTTCTGTGTGTTTTTATACTGTTCCTTAAGATTTCTGAAACGGACTGATTTTTTTTTCTATATAATCTGACCATCACATTGAGATAAAATATTAGATTGCTTCTTACATTACCATTTTGTTATTACGGTTTTATACAGAATAACGATGTTTCAATCATTTCAATGGTTTTTTGTTGAAATTTCATTACTCGATTATATGTATCAACCTTTTCCTTACGGTTAATACGGAAGTAGCGGTATACTGTAGTTTCAACGTGATTTATGTGTCCGACTATAATCTCGCGTATACTACTACGTGCTGTCATGTTAGAAGCGAGATCTCAAGGTCGCAACGTAATGAAATAACATTACGACACGGTAGCTACCCTCACGCCGACATCGTTAAGCATCAACCATAGTTATATACATAATCCTTGTTGAAACATACGCATTTCTGTGTATGTTTCATGTTGAAATTGATCAGATGAAAATCATAGGTACCTGGTTTTTTTTAATTTTCATCAATGGAAAATCTTTTCGATGTAGACCAATTTCTTTTAGTTTTTTTTTCTATGCGTTTTAGAAAAAAATATCTAAAGAAGATGATACTTTGACAAAAGTTACTCCATAGCATTCAATTTAAAAAAAAACTTTTTGAACAATATGTTTTCGAAGCGAAAAATTGTACCTTTAATAAACAGTCATAATGATGCATTATCGATTTTGTTTTCACTAAAAAATGAAATCTTTTTCATAAAGATAGATTGAAAAATTGCGTTACGTTTACCAAAACGACCATTTTGCTTAGAAATATGTGTCACGAAAATGTGATTTTCTGTAGCTGTTATAAATAGCATAGAATGGCTGAATAAACAAAAAAATAATTTGCTTCATAGCTCTTTTATTTGTTTGTTGATCTGACTATACATTGCTAAATACGAGACCTTGCACTTAAAAATGCACCGTGGTTGCAGCAGCTATTTTAATTTTGTAGCAGAGATTGCTCGAACAACTAAGATCATTATTTTTCCAAACAAGTATCTTGTTTAATCTGAATTATGCTCGCTTCTTCAACTACAATTCATGCTTGCTATAACTAGGAACTTCTTTAATCTAAGCAATCTTTTGCGTCACAGATCCACAAGTCGATTATTGAGAAAGTTCTTCCGAGGGTTTGAATTTGACAAGTTTCAATTCAACTTAAGCGAGTGTCCTCGTAGATGCTATTTAGTCCTGGTAAACATTTCACTTAAGTGGGGTACATCGTAATTGTGGTGGAGTGTTTTGTAAATTCGATGAGGTCGCCGATCTGCCTACGTTCCCTATAGAGGTTTTAGTCTTAGGTCGAGAGTACACGTCGGATTTTTTTCTATACGATGTCGGATACGATAGTCTGATCAGACTATCGGAAGGCATTCTTGCCATACATTTGTTTGAACATTCAATACACGTCGGATCCGATTGTCGGATCGAACGTATATTCTATATTCAAACAATTGTATGGCAAGAGCGCCTTCCGATAGTCTGATCGGACTATCGGATTTGACAATCGTACAGAAAAATCGGACGTGTGTTGCCGGCCTTTATGTCCTCAGTCGGTCTTCATAGCGTTTGCCCTTGAAAGTGACTGACAATTTGGTCGCTCCCCTTTGAACACTCTCAAACACATCTATATTCCTCTTAAAATAAGTGTTCCAATTCTCAGCTCAATAATGAACAAAGCACATCCAAATAACCTAAATAACAAACAACTTAATGTTTCAATCAAAGTATATATAAACTAGTAGTAAGTTCATGAAACGTCCAAGACCCTAAATATAACATGTTTTTTTGTTTGTTTTTTCCAAAGATGTTCAAAACAAGTTAAAATTTACCATGGTTCACAATGGTAGGTACTCACTAGCACTTATCGTACATCGTAAATTATTACTGAAATAAGTTTATTTTCTATTCTCAAATCGTAGAATTCGGCTTCGACAGCATTATCGGAATCTTATCGTTCACGTTACGATGTCAAATAAATCATAAACTTATCGAAAGACTTATGATTCAGTACGATCATGCCATTTGAAAATGTTTTCTTTTAAGCCCTGAAGATTAAACTATTCCTCAGATCATATTATAACTCCCTTCGTGGCTAGCGTTAATTTACTCGGTTTTTCTAA
Source organism: Micropterix aruncella (assembly GCA_944548615.1). Taxonomy (NCBI): domain Eukaryota; kingdom Metazoa; phylum Arthropoda; class Insecta; order Lepidoptera; family Micropterigidae; genus Micropterix; species Micropterix aruncella. The sequence goes on along the minus strand of OX155952.1, from coordinate 25,854,398 downwards.
AGGTTTCGGACTACGTTGAGACATGGATTATATAGCATATAAGATTTATTTGTTTGTTTGTGTATACTCTGGGAGTTAATGGTCTCTTGCTGAGTTGGCCACGACGACCCATTCTGTTCAGGGTTGGTCACACTCACTCAACACCTATTCAACGGCCTCCACGCATGAAGTGCGAGTCTGAGTAAGACTCTGGCCTTAGGGTTAGTTTCCCCTAGGAAGCAGCCTTCTGGCGCTCCTGGACGGTCTGCGTACCGTGCGGCATTAGCCAATCGATTGCGCACTCTGACTAACAGTCGGGGGAGTCTGGAAGCAGTACTGTTTCCTATAGAGCGGGGGTGGTTGCGGACCTTACGGCGACTGCTCTTGAAACGACCATCGGCTACCCGATCCTGGGTGGACAGCCGGGCAAAGGATGCCGTGGTCCGCGATAGATTCGGTATACACCGTTTCACCGCTTCGTAAGGGAGAGGACCGCGAAAGCGACCTCGAACTCGTAACCAATCGAGAGACTGGAGTAATCTGGTCGCAATTGGAAGTAATGGCGTGAGTGTAAGCCCGCTGGGTAACACTGCTGGCTATCTCGCGGTTATGGCGTTGGCCTCATACGGGTTTGTGGCGGAGCTTGACGGTGGACTGTTTTGTCCAAGTCTTCTGCGCTCACTCCAGGGCGATAGAACGACCAATCGTTAAAACTTCCTGAGGTGACGGGCTCGCCCGCTGTAGTCGACAACTCTAGTTGTGTATACTCTTTATTATGAAACCACAATGAGCGGGTTTATTGTCATACGACAATCTCTTCCAACCAACCCTACTATGCTATGTGCACGTGTGCGTGTAACATGTGTGCAAGTGTGTGTCTTGTTATTGCATTCGATCGACAGAATTGAAATGCAATTCCGTTAATTTTATCCCAACGGAAAATGGTGACCCAGCCGGGAATCGAACCCGGAACCTTACGATGTAAGATCAGGCGACCTAACCGCTATGCGACAGGCCGTGTCACAAGATTGATCATCGTCGCACTACATTTACTAACAAACATATTTTAAAAATTAAATCATAAAGTGGATGATTAGCCAAAAGCGTACGTCAATACACTCTACGGTAGATATTGGGCTCGATTGCGTTTCTTCGTGAACTAAAATCAGAAATTAGTTCATGTTAACGAGACAGGGCAGAACCCTAGAGCGGAATTTGAAATGAACAGTTGTCACTTTTTCGCATTAAAACTACCCACCAAAGACAAGCATCTGAATCTAACACCGCACGAAATGTGTTCAGATTTATTCGGACGAGTATAAGTTCAACAGGTAGTTTTTATCGACGATCGTTCGTTTTATATTCCGCTCCAACGTATTGCTCTATCTCGTTCGCTTGAACTAATTTCAGTTTTAGTTCACAAAGAAACGCAGTCGGGTCCATTATATAATAGTATAAAGTAATTCTTAAATGACAGTCTGTAAAAAAATATAATTGAATTTTTATTATTATATATATTTTTTATTGTTTTTGATTATATTATATCTATATTTAATTTCATTTATTATAATTTTATATAATTTTTTGTTAGTAATTTGACTATTTAAAATTGACTATTTACCCCGATTATTAAAAAAAAAAAATATTATAATTCTTTGATTTAAATCTCTTTTTTTAATTTACATTTCTTTTATACGTTAGGTAATTTATTTTAGTTATCATTCTCAAATTATGTGTTAAAATGCTTTAGAAACGCTAGCCCTGGAACGGGGTTTTACCAGTTGGGCAGCGTTGAATAGGTATAGCTACAAAGAGTTCACCCAGTTAATGTTTCGCCATTGGTTATTGTCTATATAATGTACTTGTACAAATGACTTGATAGTATTTGATAGTGACTTTAAATAAATCAATACAATAACATTTGACAACCAGAATTTTACTACGATAAAAAATCGTTTACAAAAAATATATGCATTCTAAAAAAAAAAAGCTGATGAAGAGTGCATCTTGATAATAGACGCTATGTCAAAATAACGTTTATAGCCAAATTTTAGATAATTTGGGAAAATAATGTATTGAAATCAAACAATATCAATAAATTTAATTTTATTAATGGTAAACCATTTTATTGTTATGATATACCTAACCCATGTTTATAACAGAAAAGTGATAAAACAATATTTACTTCAAAATTTTACTCTTCGGACGATAAAATATTAGACCAATTCTTCGTTGTTCAACGTTGATACCTCAGCCCAATCTAGCCGATATTTTTACACGACTGCCCAACAACAAAGGAGTGTAATGTGTTCTGGGTTCATATATGTATGTTTTCCGTTTCTTTATTTCACCATAACTTCTAAACGCTTGAACTGATTTAGAAATGTGTGGTATTGTTAGATTCGGTATGTCATCCCGAGTGACATAGGGTACCTTAACTGACGAAATATTAACTTAGGAAATTGTCTAAATGTCCAAATGTCAATAAATTAACATAAATTTATCGTGTTCAGCGTCAAACAGAAGGTCTGATTGAATACATTCCGGAAATATACATGGATCTATATGGATAAATACATAAACCATAAATGTTTCATAAAAAACCGCAATAAAAATAATTATTAATACAATAGTCCACTTTTTGTAACGGCAGTCGTGTTTTAAATTCTTTTTAATATATTTACTTCTACTTATTTTGACTTGCGACTTGCCTTGTTCGTTTAACAACTGGATTCCTAAGCGTTGATGCACTCTAAGTTCATCTATTTTTGGTATTTTGTAGCAAATAAGATAAACTTGAAATGGATAAACTGAACACACAGCATTGACGCACGCGTTTGTCCACAACGAGCAGAAGGCAAAGACCGGGGTTTTAAGAAATAAACAACGGTTTACGGAATTGTGTCTGCCAGGTGTTTTATAGCCCAATAAAAGTTTTCCCCGTATCTAAATAAACCTCTAAATAGATCGACAAACTGTAAACTAGAACAATAAGAAAAAATTAAAAAAACTCGACTGCCCTTACAAAAAGTGAACTGTTGTATTTAGAATTATTAGAAAAAAAATGTTAGCGGTGAAAAGCACGTTTTGTATGGGAATAACGTTCGTCCTGCACCCTGCGGCAGGTATCTTGGAACGATTGCGCGCCGTTACACCGCTGCCGTCGTAATAAAAAGGTTTATATGTAACAGTGTTGAGTCAATCGATTGCATATTTCAGTGAACTAATCAATCACGATTGATTTAGTCGCGACTAACGTTAATTACGATTGAAGTAATCGCGACTAAATCGTCGATGAAGTAATCGCGACTAAGTCGTTAATCGTCAATCGCGACTAACTTGCTCTTTAGATACCACCCGAGAATTCATTCTCGTCGGTCGGTCGCGGTCGCGTTTGGGGTCGCATTTGCGGTCGCGGCCGCACCGACCGCACCGACCGTACCGACCGATGAATAAACGCAAAACTGAAGTTGACCGCTGTCGAGAATATCAATCGCGAACGTTTAATCGTCAATCGTGACGTCAATCGTCAATCGGCGACTAACGATTGAAACTAATCAATCGTTAGTCGCCGATTGACGATTAAACGAAGCAATCGTTAGTCGTCAATCGCGATTAACGTTTTCAATCGTTAGTCGACTAAATTTTACCCAACACTGATATGTAATATAAGGTGGTTTGTGTATTTATCCTTATACATATACTTTATATCCGAATTGTACTCTATCAGACTTTTCATTTGATACTAAACGCGATATGGTATTTATCCTAATTTATTGACATTTTGACATTTAAATAATAATTATTTATTTGATATTTGATCACTTTAGGCTGGGTTAGGTTAGGTAACGTTTGATACTCGGGATGACATAACGATTCTAACAACTCCACACACACTTCTAAATCGGTTCAAGCGTTTAGAAGTTTAGGTGGAATAAAGAAACGGAAAACATACATACATACATGAATCCTAAACACATAACACTCCTTTTTTGGGGCAGCCGTGTAAAAAATTTGGTGGTTTAAAAGGATAATTGCCGAAATGTTATGAAAATATGTGGGGGCGTAATACGTTTGGCTAAGGCTGTATATACGAGTATATTAATAAGAGGCGAGCTCTAAAACGGGGTCGTCCCCTGGTGTGCCATTGTGTTTCGCTGGCATGCCTCGAGGAGGCAGTCGGCAGGCCTCAATAATTGAAGAGCCGCTATTAGGGAATGTGTGACATGTACGCGGCGCTATGCGCCATAGCCGTCGTCGTCGGGGCATGAAAATATCATACATCGCGTTAAATTCGACTCACGTCAATAAACACTAAACGGTACGCTACGATGTGGAATATAGGTACGCCATTGGTAAATATCAGGGTGCGATTTTGAAAAATCCGTAAAAAAAAATTGCACACTTTACACTTACAGTCGATGCAGCAGATAGGTTTTAAAGGTTTTTACAGAGGGAAAGTACTGTGAACGTGCATTTATTTTTTCGAGGTGGAAGACGGATATATCATTTTGACCCCCCCCCCCTCTTCGAGGCGATTGAGACTATTTCCAGACTAAAATCTGTCTGTGAACCTGTGTGTCTCTGTGTGTGTGTGTGTGCGTGTGTGCGTGTGTGTGTGTGTGTGTGTGTGTACGTGTGCGTGTGCGTGTGCGTGTGTGTCTGTGTGTATTCTTCGACGATAGCGCCCAAACGCTTCATCCTATTGCGCTGAAATTTGGCATGCAGGCATCATTCGGTCATGGCAAGTTGAAAATTTCGTGATTGAAATCGGTCCACCAGAGGGCGCGATAGTCATACTTCAATCTCGAAATATTGCAGTTAGAGGCCTAAAATTCGGTACACAGATGCCTTGACTGAATCTCATATACAAGCGATGCAATTTTGTTTTTAAATACCGCCGTATTTATGTAAGTAAATACTACTTACATCATTTTTGGCAAACAAAATAATGCCACGGAAATACTACAAAATACTTAAAAATATTTCTTTTGCTATCATAGTCACTTGACACAAGTCAGAGGGGAGGGGGAGGGGGGGGGGGGGGTCTGCACAAGTCTGCTCGCCGTGAAAGTCTTGGGGTGACACAACCATTTTGATTTTCATACAAACAAACGCTCATACATAGGTCACACTAAAAAAACCGGTATTGGCCCCTTACATATACACTGGTGAGTAATGTAACATATAATCAAACTATATAATAACTATTAATTATATGTTAAATTATGTAACATATTATTGTATGTATAAAAAAAAGTAAGTAATTACAACATTAGAAAATAGAACTCTTTAGTTGAAGGACATTTTTTTTTCATATAACTGTCATTTAATTTTTATTTGTGGCGTCATTTTAAAAATTGCATTATAATGGATTTAACTAAATTTTCGTTGTGGGATTTTAGAAGATTTAAAGTTCAATTTAGCAGCCCATCCTCGTTCACCAAGGTCGTGGGAATAATCAACTATCAATTAATCAATTTCAATTATCAATTAATTCATTTTTAATATTAACTAACTTAAAAAAATACATTGAGGAGAAAAAAATATTTTATCTGTAAACCACATATATTTGAGTTTCTAAAAAATATATATTTTACTTAATCACACCTCAGAATAAAGCGAAAACTATAAAATATATAATACTAGCTGCGCCCAGCGCGTGGTGATGGAAAATTGTGATAATGATGATAGAAAACCATATATCTTTATAAATTATAGCCTATGTGTTATTCTGATGTGTAAGCTATATTATTGTAAAGTTTCATCAAAATCCATTCAGTAGTTTTTGTGTGAAAGAGTAACAAACATCCATACATACATACAAACTTTCGCGTTTATAACATTAGTAGGATAGCAATAATGTAATAATAAGAATACTTGAGTTTGTAATAAAAAAATACGTTATACTTAAATTAAACCTCAAAAAAAGCGAGAACGGGAAAAAGTCATTGGCCTTGAGCCATTGGTCCCATCACAGCTCTGGACCTGACGAGAAAGAATGATCAAGGTCAGCGAGTTGATTACACTGAATAAGCTACATACTGGGCCCGATTGCGTTTCTTTGTGAACTAAAACTGAAATTACTTCAAGCGAACAAGATAGAGCAATACGTTAGAGCGGAATATGAAACGAACGATCGTCGATAAAAACTACCTGTCGAACTTATACTCGTCCGAATAAATTTCAACACATTTCGTGCGGTATTAGATGCTTTATCTTTTGTGGGTAGGCTTTATCTTTTAATGCTAAAAAGTGACAACCATTTCTTTTACATTCCGCTCTAGCGTATTGCCCTGTCTCGTTCACACGGACTAAGAAACGTAATCGAGCCATTGCGAATGTACATTGATTTAAATATTTCAAGTTCCATAATGGCACAAATATTTCTTCCGTAAACAACATTTCAAATCTACAACGGAAGTTCCCAAGTAACATTTGAGGTTCTAAAAAGGTTTTGAGCAGGTTCTAAAACCTTTCGAGGACAACGCGAGATTCTGGATGACTCGTCATGACAACGTTAAAATAACCTTATTAAACCGTTCTGTAGCCTAAAAGGGCCCGACCTACAGAACCTCCGCATAACGTTTTGGCCTTAAGATTTCAGGAGCAATTAGCAAATCCCAAAAACTAATTATAACCTTCTCAGAACCTGTAAGGCCTTGCAAAGACTTCTCAGGACTAATGTACAAGCCTTGAATTAGCCCGGATTTGGCATTGAAATAATCTTGTTAGCTAGATTCAAGCTTTGAAAAAGTTCATAAAAGATTACTAAAATACAAAGTACGTCTCCTTGGGCTTGTTAAAGTTAGTTTAGCTTTGCTTTGGTTCTGAATATAGTTTGCACTTTATCCTGACATTGGAAGATGACTAATTAATATAACATGGCGATTTACTATTTCGTAGACAAATTGTTACAGATAATGCTGTTAATGCCTGTTGTGTTTGTCAATTTCATTGCGACGGTTAGTTTATTGATGAAATGTGCCATAATACCTCTGTAAAATTCACGGGCCCTCTCAATAACATGATTTAATATGCTTTAGATATTATAAACCATTGATGTTATTTTAAAATTATATGTGAAAAAAGGTCAAACGCTTTGAACTATTTTCCAAATACAAAAGTGTAACACCGAAATTAAATTCAAGCCTTACTTTAATAAGGAAATGTAATTATAGTTATAATAAATTAACATTCCGAATACCGAAAAATGGCGGACTTTGTTCGAGAACCTGATAGTTTGGGATTTAACAAATTTATGACAAACAAGCCCTGGCCCAAGTCCTTTTGGACTTCAAAATGCGCAAGAGGAATTTCAATATGCTAAACTAAGAACAACTAGTATATTTAAGGGCTAAATCAGGGCTTTCTGGTAAAACCAAGGTTTAATTAGTTTTGTATATTCAAATTGGCTTTGTTTAAGGGCTTATTAGTCTGTGATAAGCCAGATTGGTCAAATAAACAACATTTTGCGGCCCAGCATTCAGCCATTGTCCAAAGCGTGCTTGCTAAACCGTGCGGATAACATTGAGAAAATAGTGATTTGGTACCTACAGGATGTTCACTCAAAAATTACGTACCTACCGTAAAATTTATTGTGACATAAAATAGTCAAGTGGAAGTAAACAAAACTGGTCAAGTGGAAGTCGAACTGTATGGAGAGGGTTCCGTATCATTCCATTTCCCATGAGAACTTCAGGACTTTTGTTTAGGTTTTCATGTAAACTATGGCCTATGACTAAAGGTATAACTATTTCATGTAAAGAAAGGCCCTATATTCATTATTTTTTTAATTTAGTAAGTAGTTTCGGAGATAAGAGGAAGGGGGGGGGGGGGTGTTCGATTTTTGTATTCTCTTGATTGATATCTTTTTAACTATGTAATTTAAAATAATAAAATATTATATGCGTATTCCTTATAACGAGCCCTTCCCATTGATATGTTACACGTTGCACTTATTATTCTTAAATTTTCTGATTTGTCCTCTAAAATTGACCCAATCGAAAATCTAAATTCGGTTATGTAGGAGATGTTGTTTTTAGTAGATGCGGAGAAAATAAGCTGTGATAAACGGACATACAGAGATACACGAGAGAGACAGAAAGTCACCAACACAACCTACCTGCTTTTTAGGTAGATTTCTTTAAAATATACCTATTCCATTTGTCGCATATTTCACCATATCTTCGTCGATTAAGACCGCCAGACCCTAAAACCACCCTTCGTTCCTATATGGGATAGAACACTTCCTATGGAACAAGATAGAGGTCGAATTTCTAAACCGATCAAAATGGAACAACACAAAAATGTATTGGCCCAATACTTTGGATGAGTTTGTAGAAGAACGAGGTCCGCCATCTTGTTCCAAAATGGCGGCCGCTCAAACTTTAAAAAAATAACATATGTTAAGATCCAAACGAACCATTCATCCAAGGAAAGCTATTGTTAACACCTACATTTGATTTCAAACTATTTTTCAATCTGCTCTCTCCTTTCAAAATGGCGACCTTTCTAACGCCGGTAAAATTTTCGCGTTTAGGTATGAAAGCCATTGTTTATGACTAATACATATACGTAAAATGCCTGAGTATTTATGCTTAATGTATTTTTGTAACATATATATATGTATCAAATAATACATGTATCTCTTCCCTCGACGAAGCACCCCGCAGTGCATCGGTAAATATATGTTTCTCGCTCTAATATGTGCTTTGACCGTGCGCTATATCGCTAACGCGGTTGAATGACCATAAAATGCTTTCTATGAAAAGATCGACATCATTGCTTCGATTCGCTGTCTTGTTTCAAAATAGCTGTCGGCTAAAGAAAGCTACCTTTAATGGCTTACCGATTTTTTTTTGTCTTTTGAGGTACGGAACCCTAAGAGGGGTGTTAATAGTTACGATGGAATATGAGATACCATTTCTTTGTTGATTCTCTTAGTATTGTTATTTACTTTCCGTTTGAAATTGCCACTGCTGACCGTCCTGTGCCAGGACAGGACATCCTGTATATTTTAGTTGATCATAATGTTAGTTTTGATTATGCACACGCGAAGCCCACAAGGTTGCAAAGTGGTGTTACAGAAATACAAAAAGCATAAATAAAACCCACAATGCGCGTTTAGACTATAACTTATCTTATTGAATGTCAAAACGTATATGAAAATTACAATTGGTCTTAGTTCAAGCAAAAAAGACTAAGAAAGGTTAGCGAGAAAATCTAAAAGCCCTACGAAGGCTTTAAATCATGCTTAAGGGTCTTAGCGAAATGTGGTTCTGAAAAGGTCATTCTTAGGTTGCGTGTAAGACCAACTAGCCATGCTTTACAATGTGAAGTGCCAAAATATAACCAAAGAAGAACCTTTTTTAAACCAGAAGCTCTCAGAACTTTTAAGTCGGATTTCTAAGCAAGCATAACGTTATATTATACTCCTTTGGAAGCCCATTTAGCTTTTTGAGTAACTGTTTAGCCCTAGGAGCTATTTGCATAATAAAAAACTTAAGTATAACCTTAGGTAAAATTTAGAACCAGAAAATTACTATTCTAGGACCTAGAAGCATATATCAAAACATCGGTCTTGAAAAAATGTTACTTGGGTTAACCGCCACTCGATCAGCAAACCACAAACGGCAATAGTGGTTCTTATTCGGCCAAAAAAATCCATTTCGGTTATTTTTATTCGTTTAAATAGATCATCGTATAATTGATCATGATACGACTAGGATAGACATTTCAATGGGATTTTCGAGAAACTCCATTTCGGCCATGTTGATTGTCTCGTACGTAAAAAAACAATTCGCGTGAGTCATCTAGTTTGTCATTTTTAGAGGAGATTCCAATGCGGAATTCAGAGTTTCAGAGATATTACGGTTTATGTTGGTGATCCGGCTTCATTGCTCCCAAATGTATGTTGTAGGCATTTCACATTTCAATTTTAATTTAGTGTTAAGATAGTCTAACTAGTATTTTATGAAAACTTAGTGGTAATTAAGGCGACATGAGACCTCAGAAAAATATCCGAAATGGGCGGATACGCGAAAAAATAGCGGAGTCAATTTTGCAGGGTTTGACCAATAAAAATCCAGCGTTGACGAAGCGTCAAACGCAAATTTCACGTCCGCTAGCGCTAGCCGGGAACCAGACGCATACTAAACGGTCAATCGCAGCGCTAGCACAGAATTACTATCGTTACGCAGTGGTTGTATAAGGGTGTTAATAGCAAAGCATATTTAGCGTAACTCTCAGACCCCTTCACGTTTTAATTAATTGTAAATTATTTAGAGCCTAAATAAAAAATGTGGCCCTAGAGAATTAACCAGCCAATATAATGAAATTATAATAAAACACACTTACCGCTTACATTGTAGGAGTAAACGCGCCTGAAAGTTTCCGAAGTCAGTTTAAAGCCTTAATGTCCATGGCAATGAGCAACTTTTTTGAGTCCAAATTTTTAATTGGTTCCTTATCAAGGGATTCAGTTAGAAAGTTTTAAAAATTAATGCTTATATTTTTCAAAAAACATAAAACTAAAATTCCTCAGATGTGGTCGTTCCCAGGTATCATGTAGCCTTAAGTATCGATGTATACTCATAATTCTATACCTGCAACATCACAATTTCAAAGGACAACTCAATACAGAAGCATAACATTTTATAACAGGTTACCAGATGAATTAAAAACTATACAAACATATACACTATTCAAAAAACTTACCAAGGAATTTTTACTGCAAAAATGTTTATATGGCACGGACTTTTAAAATTTTATATTCACAATTGATTGACTACTTGTTTATTATTTATTTTTATTTTTTTTTAACTTCCATTTTAATCCTATTCTGAACACTTCATTTTATAGACAATTTACTTACTGATTATGTAACATGATTTAGGAATTATTGCTTTTATTTTTATATTTTTACTCTGATTATTATTTGATGCTTTCTAAATTGGACTCCTTGATTATTATTATTATTATTGTTTTTTTTATTTAAAGATTTATACTTTTTTATTTTTTTTTATTTTTGGATTTGGTATTTCTATTTTTGATATTTCTAAATGATCTTTTTAATATTTAGACAATGTAATGGTTGATTTTGTATAGTTTATTGACTTTCAGATTTTTAACGTGATTTAATTTTATTTTTGCCAGATATATGATATGTTTAAAATATGAATATTATAAAAAATGTATTTATTAATTGTAAGTTCTATACCCTTACCGGGTTTTTTGGAATAAATAAACTTTGAACTTTGAACTAAGTAGAAAACGTTTTTAGTTTTACATCCAATAATTGCATGAAATCATTATCTGTAATATGTAAGATGGAGTGTAACCTGTGGTTTTTGAAATATAGAGAAACAAACTGCTCAACTTTGTATTTCAGCAAATCAATTATATTTTTTGTCATTCTGTGTCGATTTGTTGTCAAACGAATGAGTGAGTTCAAAAGTCCGCCATCTTTAATGGTGGCATTAATATGCCTGCTGGCATTCCACGACCAATTATTTCGCTTCTTTGCGTTTTACGCCATCGGGAGCAGCCGTGTCGTTTTGTTCTGAAACGTGTAATTAGCAGGCGCTTTTAATGCACTCGTTGCTTAATTGACTGTTAATTTAAGGTTTATAAATCGCGTTATTATGTATTTAGTGCGGTATGAGAGAGCAGCGGCACTGCGAGAGTCTCCACAAATTTAGGATCATTGACCAAAATGAAATAGACGGTCCGACACTACTCGGACAAACGACCCATATAAGAGTATATAAGGTTTGAAAAAAAGAGTTTGTTCGGAACAACCAGTAAGGGTAAGAGTACCTATCAAGACTATCAAAAAAAATTTTTTTGTCAAATCGTTAAATATTTTGTTTGTAGCTTCTATGACAGCTGCCCTTATTTTGTTTCTGAAACGATGATTTCAAAACCACGGAAGAGACACAACCAAAAGAACCCCACTTTCAAAATTTTAACCTAATCGGTCGAATGGTTTGTCACTTGATCGTGCGGGTAAAACGACTCCGGAAACACCTTGTTAAAAACATTTTTTAGGTTCCTGGGACCTCAAAACCTGAATATTGGTAGTAAGGGGTTCAATTTAAATCGTAATACCTTTCATTAGATTTTTGACTCAAGATTTGGGCATGCAAAAGTTTGTGCCAAAATTGTGCCACAAACATTACGATTGAACAGTGTAAAAAGAGATGCTTGTGGTTCCCCAACCATTCTATTCGCCTGATCTCGGTCCAAGTAACGTTTTTTTTTGTTCTTCGAGATCAAACCTCATTCGAAATTCATCACCGATGAATTAAAATAAATCGCAAATCACATTACCTTTCCCATTAGTGTGCGGAAATATTTTTCAAAGGGTGATTCTGTACAACTAAACAAGAAGATTAAATAAATATTAATTTTCAGTTTTTTCCGAAAAAAAAACTTGATTTTGGATATTACAGAAGTGCAGGAGATCATACTATACATGAATAACGGAGTTGAAAGCCACCTACATTTTTTTTATTTACGCTTTGTTACAGAGGAAAAGCGTTTTATATTCATATTTTGGATATTCTGATATTTTCCTCAGTAAGTAAGGCCAATTTAAAAAAAGTTGTAGGCGACATTCAAGTCCGTTTTTCATATAGAATAATCTCCTACAAATAATTTACTAATATCCAAAAACATGTTTCTTCAGCAAATAGTCTGAAAGAAAAAAATATTTGTCTTATTTAGTTTGATATATGTATGTACACAATCACACATTTATTTATTTATTTATTTATTTACATATACATATACATTCAAATGCATGAGCACAACAGAAAATGAAATGACAATTTAGACAATGCCGTTGTATGCTTTTGAAATTATATACACATCTGTCTGAGCCCAGGTTACATAGCGCATACATTAACGCAAATGATTACCTTTCAATTGTGCTAAGCAAAGAGCAGCCGAGCCCGCCTTGCTAGGCACCCCTGTGCTAAGGCGAGCTCACTTCGGGAGTCCCACTAGAGTGCCACGGTTGTGTCAAGGAAAGATCTAAGATATATTTTTTTAATTATTTAAATTTTAATTTGTAATCATTATTATTATTATTGTTATTATAATATTTTTTTATTGTATTTTTTCATTATTTTTGTAATGGGTAATAATATAAATGGGTATATGACTTAATAGATAGTCAAAATCATTAAATTACTAGATAGTCAGATAGTCAGATAGTCAGATAAGGAATATATGCCCGCACGCTAATTACACACTTTATAATATTATATTTCTGTGAACACAGACCTTATCACGTTTTCTAGATACAAGGGTCCAAGTATTTTGACGATAACCCACCTGTAATCAAACGTTAACATAACATCCTCGTAACAATTATTATTTTCCAAATTCTTAACAAGGTTGTGCATTCTTTCGTTATTTTTCATAACAGTCATTGTTTTATGATCTTTAAAATAAATTAAATTTCATTCTCTGCTACAAAATATTATTTTGTTTAATATGAAATCGAAGACTATCGCGGTTGTTTAAAATATAAACACGATAAAACGAATTTACCGCGTGAAATTTGTAGCACCCGACGTTTCGGTAATGTTGCAACTTGCAATTGCCGTTGTCCAGAGTAGACAATCTAACGTCGGGTGTACAAAATTCACGCTCAATTCAATAGAACAATTTGTCAACCCTTTTAAAACGGCCAAATATAGGTGACGCTGATAGAATTAACGACCAAACTAATAGCAATTTATTTGGCTATCTATAATAAATTTGATAATGTATGTTTTATTTTATAATGGATCGATTGATTGATAAAACATAATAATTTAACTAACGATGACAATAATAACACTCAATTATTACTGCCATCTATCGCAATTTTCATACAGGCTGATTACATCACAGAAATAATTCGGAGAGATAGAATGCCATCCATTAGTTTATCTGAACAAAGCGTAATAATTACATAATAAAACTTGTAAACCCAATTAAAAATTGACATCTTTATGTAATAAATATTAAAATAATAAGACATATGATTTAAAAAGTCGTTTGTTATTATATTATTATTTTATACCGTATAGGCTGGTTTAGAACGCAGGGTGTTTAGAACGCCATCTATAGTGCGCCGCCATACTGTTATACCACGAAAGTCGCCATATTAGATAAAAAAATTGAAGTATTTTTTTTTAAGTATGAGTGCCATACGCACGTTGCTTTTCGTAGTAAAATCATGGATGCCATATAGTAGTATGACGTTTATCAATCTAATCTATATCTATATACATATATTAAAATGGATGTTGGTATATCTATTTGCCTGTCCGAGCTTAGTAGACCTCGTTTGACCGATCACCATGATAGTTGGCACATATCTATTTTTTCATGGAGAACATTTATATGTTATACCTACGCTTTGTTGTAACTTACCACTAGATGGCGCTGCAGCACATCAATTTTTATACGACTCAACCGATCGCCACTATAATTGGTATACATCGACATTTGGGCACGCACAATATTTTCGCGCTATTCTCTTTATTGTAACTCGCCACCAGATGGCGCTGCAGCACATCAACGTCTATACCGCTCAACCAATTACCATGAAAATTGGTATACATAGACGTTTGAGAACGGATAATGGCGCTGCAGCACTTCAAATTCTATACCGTTGACCCGATCGCCATGAAAATTGGTATACATGGGTATTTCAGCACTGATATAACACGGGCAACGCCGGGTAAATACCACTAGTATGCTGTATAATCAATGATAACACTAGCCAACAGTGAAAATGTAACAAGAACAAAGTCAGTTGTTCTGTATCTCGTGGAAAATCTTCTGCAGTGCTACGTTAGACTGGGGTGTAACATGTATTTAAAGTTATACTTCTTATATTCATACTTGGACTTCTTCTCCGAAAACTGAGGTGCTGTTAGTGACGAACATGATGAGCGCTTCCACCAAAACATTTCGGGCATCAAAGAAAGATACCAAGGTTAGTGGATTGAATCAATGTTAGCGGATTATTGCTAAACGCTCATCAGGGAATCACCAGCAAGAAAATACAAATGGCAGGCAAAGCGATTGCGCCATCAGTGACCTTCCGAGGGTGAACTACGCGGTAGATACATGCAATAGGCCTTTGAGGGCAATTCTGAAAAGCTTCAACAAATAAAAAACAAGAGCTAAACTAGCATTTTCATTTTCGTTTTCGTGTAAACATAAACTGATTTCATCAATGTTGCAGAAAAAAGTTACATTTTGTTGGCTAGTGTTATAGGCTGAGCTGTGGTTGTCGCCTGGCCATTTTGATAGTCGGCTTCAATATTTTTATTTTTTTTTATTATATTTTATATTTTATCCTATTTTTTATATTTACATAAAATACATTGCGTATTTTTTTAAACACACTAAAAAAATACATAATACAAAAATCGCGAAAGGGCATTACTTGTCAAGATTACATCACCCCACTAAGTATACGCCTGTGTTGGGGTGATGGATAGAAAGTTTTGTGGTATTTGCTAAGCCTGTGCGCCTTGCCTGCTGTCCTTCCTCCGTCTTATAAAAAAAATGCGTAATATAATTTAGTATAATATATGTAATATAATATAAAAACATATATAATAAAATTTTATAATAACATAACATAATACAATATAATATAATATAATATCATATAGTATAACGTAATAAAATATAACATATTAAAATCTGTATATCTGTTGATCCATAATTTGCATCTGTATATCCTTTAATTTGTAGCTAGAAATATAATATTTTAATATATCATACTTTCGCATTCATCTCTAGTATAATTCGAGAGCCAATGAGACACCCGACTCTTGAACTGGTAGTCGGTTATGTTTAAAGTGTGTCCGAGTTAAATATATTAAAGAGTTTAGGTCCGAGATATGCGTAGTGTCGTTGTCCGTATACAGTCCTCATTTTTGGTTGAATTTGTTTGTCTTTGTGTCTAGTGTTGTGTTTGTGTTCTGGTTTGTCTTTATCCGCGTTCCTCATGAGGTTCCTCCGATAGCGCACCAGAACAGTGCGTATGTATAGTTGGCGCACGTCAAGTACTTTAAAGTCTGTATGTAGGTCGTCTGATGGGGGGCGATATGGCTTCTTGTTAATGACTCTGAGCAAAGCCTTTTGCGCTTTGACCAATGGGTCAAGATTTGTTCTTGCCATACCGCCCCAACCAATTTGTCCGTATCTAAGTAGAGTCTGTGCCAGTGCATAGTAAACAGTCCGTAGTAATTGAATGTTGAGTATGCTTCTTATATTTTTAAATACATAAATCAACTTTCTAGTCCGTTTAGTCGTAGCCTCAATGTGTTGTGTCCATTTTAGATTTTGGTGAATGACTATTCCTAGATATTTTATTGTGTTCGTGCGTTCAAGTGGTAAACATGTACAGTTCGTGTAGTCGCATTTATGTAACGTAATATTGTTGTTAGTATTGCGATGATGTCTTTTGTCGATGCTTAATGTCACGTATTTGGTCTTGTATTCGTTTAACGTCAAAAGATTAGTGTCAAGCCATATCTACAAGAATAAATCATGACAACTACCTACTGAAAGTGTTAAAAAATACTGCAGTCGGCCGTTGCTGCAAAAGTGTCCGATTATTCTCTCATATTTTACAAAAATAGACGTTTGGCGCACATGCATTTGTGAATTAAAACTGCAGCGTAAGAATAATCCATTGTGAGCGCCCCCTACTCTGTGATTAGCAGCATCTCGCTTCACCCATTTGCGCCGAGAGCCAAGCATTGCTCTTTGGCTGTCGGCTGATCATAATGGAATCCTCTCACGGTCTGGGGAGCTCTTCGTCACTAAATAGGCGCAAAGCGAAAAAAAACACGCCAGTCGATTTCTAATCGCCTATAAGATTATAGGTTTTATTGCCGCGTTTCGCCCGGCATTGCTGCAATTTATTAGAATACGATTAGACGCAAAAAAATGATGAGAAATGAGAAAAACCGAAATCGCTTATATCTGCTGACACATTTTATAACGGCGAGATGTGTAGAGCTGTTATTACTTTCCCGGCCCACCAACCGTCAAGGAGGCAAAGTATTGTAAACACGTTTTTTTGTTGAGATTTTGAGTTCCCCTGAGACCATTTCCAGATCGAAGTCTCTCTGTGTGTCTTCTGTTTTTGTGTAGTCCTCCACGATAGCGCCCAAACGCTTAATTCGATTAAGCTGAAATTTGGCATGCAGGCATCATTTGCTCATGGCAATGGTTAAAAAGGTTGTGGTTGAAATCGGTCCACCAGGGGGCGCACTAGTCATATTGCAATCTCGAAATATTGGACTTAGAGACTTAAAATTTAGCACACAGGTGCCTTGTTGGGCCGAAACCACATTGTGAAATATCTCATATACTCATTGTGAAATCTCTCTTGTGAAATATGTTATATTTGGTTGGAATATCTCATATGCAAGCTACACTTAAAATATTTCAAATCCGCCATACATTTTATTTAAATATTAACGCCATCTGTTGGCGCTTGGCCCAACCTCGCCCTTCGAGAAACTAAATGCACCGCACCGGCGGTCGAGAGAGGGCACTCGTCGATTTTATTTATGAAATTGATATTCAGATGAAATCAGTCCTTGGCAACTTACCGGTAAAGTCTCCAGGTGGCACAACCGATTTCTTTTTGACGGTTAACTCAGCAGTGGGTGCTTTTTGAATCGATAGAAAATGTCGTATACGAAATGACGTCATTGACTATCGCTTTTCATTTGAGATTCAAACGTGGAATGTGAAAGTGATAAAACGTCATCTTTTATACGTTTGACGACAAATGTTTTAAATGTGTGAAACGTGAGACCAGTAAAAGCATTTTTGAAAATTCTCAGTTTCTCACTACATAATCTCTATTGAAGAATTTTACAAAATAGCACTAGTCAAAATGCGTTATATACCTTTATCTACCATTACATATAATAGAAAAGTGGTACTTCGAAATGATGTTTCCGGGGGCTTACCTACACCTCCCCCCCCCTCAAGCATTAGATTTAATTCTAATAATGCAATCGACTTTAGGTCAAATACAGCAACCCCCTGTCACATGAACCCAGAATATTGGGTGTGACAAAGCTTGTAAAACCAGAAAATGATTCGCTAATTTATTAAAACTGACGATTAGACCTCTTAAAAGATTTATCAACTTATTGACACTACTATGTAATATTAGGTATTTAAGAAATGGGAATCTGCAAATTATATAGCCATTCTTGCTCGTTTTAGTCAAATCAAATCAGGTTTATTGTCTTCAAAACTTATAAATAGTTATTTAGACACAATACTTTAGAGTGTACACAATAATTTCGATAGCCGCTTAAGATTAAAATAGTTCTGAAAATCGATACTAGTGGTTTTTAAGAGTCTCACCACATTATTTATAATATTTGTTTTGAATCTTAAAACTACATAGTCAATCCGATAATTATTTGGCATGACAATTACAGTAAAAAAATATTAATATTTAGAACACCTTGCAGCAGACATATCTTGCATATGCACTGCACAGATCTTTGCATATGCGCAGTGATAAATTCCTTGTTCTGTCAATTGTCGTTTTATCATTCCATACATAGTTCACTGCATGGAAAGTGGAGTAAAAGATTGCGCGCATGACATACACGTTATGTTCGTCGACAGCCCACATATCCTTATCACAAAATGTCCCTTCATTTACATAGCTCACCGGCCTTAATGGCGGCGCTCTATCGATAGAATTTCAACTATTCGGTACATTCAACCTGAGCCCGCTATCTCCGTTTTCGGAGTTTACGTTATGACTGGCGAAAGACAGATCACGGCCCACCCGTATTCGAGCTCGGGTTAACTGCTCTTTTCGACCCTTTGTATACTTTATGATATCAACAATTCGTATTTTTGTACGCTTTTAAAGCTACGCCGATGATGGTTCGTAGCCAGGTGCTCTTTTGAGAATGTTGTAACCCTTAATGGGATTGAGCTTGATGGATAAAATATGCATATTTTGATAAAAATCTCGGACGTATTAGTGTTTTAATGAATAGAAGAATTTAATAGCGTCTATGAGACGAACACTGAAATCTGTGAAACAGAATGTCTCATATAATCTGGCTTGGATAGTCTGGTATATATATCACTTTCTCCAAATACGCCCCAGAGTTAATAGCGGCACGCATAATATCGTGAGGACCATTAAAATGTTTAATTTACTAAACTTGTAAGCTTTAATTAAGTAATTAAGTTAAAGTTATAATGAATATCAAGCGATCCATAAATTAATTAATTAATAGCTTGACCATTTAAAAACAAGTATGTTGACCATCTCATCAATGGGGAGTTTAAAAGCATATAATTTCCCAAAAAGTACATCGTGTTACACGAAGTATGTAATTAGGGAAACTCTTATTTTCTAGCAAAATTTTCGATTTTAGTTTTGAGATCCTGGGAATCAATGTTAGTGTATGTGGGTGTGTGTGTGTGAGAAAGAGAGGGTGTGTTTGTTTGTGTGTATGTGTTAGTGTGTTAGTGTGTGTGTGAGGGTGTGCGTGTGTGTGTGTGTGTGTGTGAGCGCGAGCGCGAGCGTGCGTGCGTGCGTGCGTGCATGAGAGTGTGAGTCTGAGTGTGATTGTGTTTGCGAGTGTGTGTGAGAGTGTGAGGGTGTGTGTGTGTGTGTGTGTGTATGTATCCACTGTATCTTCTGAGATACAGTGGGTACAGACACATATGGTCCTAAATGGTCGTGTAGTTTCTGAACTACACGACCAATTAGGACCAAATTGAGAGTTTGAGGATCCTAATTAAGAGATTCATGACTGCTAGAATGGAAAATAACAATGACAATAATGCCTCCAACTTTGGTTATAGATTTCCTAATATAATTAGTAGGTTTACGAGTTTAATAGGTAGATACAAAACGAAGAATTTTACAATCGAACCTAAAAATCACGATTATTATAACCGATATAAATATGTTAAATCTAAGAGAAGGAAACAAAAGAATTTGAAAATCAAATGTAAATAAATTATTGCGCTTATATAGTCATACCTAAAACAGCGAAGCATTATGTCACTTCGTCAAGATGGAATTTTGGAAAGTATGTACCGACCAGTATATTTTTATTATTGATAATTGTAGTGTGTACGTGGCAGACATAACGTAGTACGGAGCATGTTCGCACTTCCAATTATTTATGGTAATTGCTATAACTTTTAGTATTAAGTACTACACGTATAGGACATGCACTATAATATACGTTACATTACTGGTTATAATAAAGTATGAAATATAATATCCCGATGTATATAGCAACATACGAAATAAAACATAATATTTATTTTGGTACATACCTACCTATCAATTATCCTGGTCAGCTGTCCTACCTATCAATTGTCTTTTGATATGAGGATAAACTACTGCCAGTTAAAGATGAAGCATCATCAGGGTTTGGTAGTGAAGCGGCAAACATGCTGAAGGTGAGAATGACCAGATTGAAATTTGATCTAGATTGGCGTGACTTGATTAGGAGGTCCCTGCGCATGCCTTTATGCACGGTGAGATCTTGCTGTCCGTGCGTATGCATGGAATCAATGAACGATCAATATGTACATACATAGGTATAAAAGAAAAAAGATCGAACTGAAGTGCCAGAGGATCAAATATTGGAGGGAAAATCAATGTTGATAACAGGGTCATGCGAACCGTAGTTATATTTTGCGAACAATAGTTACTGCGAATATTTTGGTTCCAATAACAGAGCTATTTAGCTCGCAGCGCAACCTAGTGTCAAAGCAAAGAACGCACTGCGTGCGCTACAGGCGTGACAGTGGTTTAGTTCTTTGCTAGTTTTTAATCAATTTCGCTCGTGCATCGGTAGATGGCGCGGCGCGAAAATGCATTTTTAATTCTTTTAAGAAGCGAAGAGTGACCTCAGTTTTTTTTAGTTTTATTTATTTCAACGTAAATTGGAACTTGTGCAGTGGTTTACCACCTGAAATGCACGTCTTTGTTTTTTCATGTAACTGAAATAATTGGAGTTTATTTACTCTTTATGAATCGCTTTCATTTAACCCTTCGGACGCCAACAGTGCCAGATAGGCACTTATCGTCGTTCGACAGATCCGCGCGTAACCGTTTCGGCCGGCCCCCATATTATGTTATATAAATCCTACTAATATTATAAACGCGAAAGTTTGTATGTATGTATGGATGTTTGTTACTCTTTCACGCAAAAACTACAGAATGGATTTTGATGAAACTTTACAATAATATAGCTTACACATCAGAATAACACATAGGCTATAATTTATAAAGATATATGGTTTTCTATCATCATTATCACAATTTTCCATCACCACGCGGGTGAAACCGCTGGGCGCTGCTAGTATATAATATACATGACTAATCAGATTAAGGCATCATGTGATCTCAGAAAAATATCCGAAATGTGCTGATACGCGAAAAAATAGGCGGGGTCAATTTTGTACGGGTTGACCAATAAAAATTCAGCGTTGACGTAGCGTCAAGCGCGCGTCTACGATCGCAGCGCTAGCACAGAATAATAATCTTTACGCAGTGGTGGTGTAAGGGTGTTAATGGCAAAGCATATTTAGCGTAACTCTCAGAGCGCTAATTAATTTAGGGCTTAATTTAAAGCGTAATTAATTTAGGGTCTAAATAAAAACCGTGGCTAAAAGCAGGCCCTAGAAAATTAACCAGTCAATACAATGAAATTATAATAAAACACACTCACCGCCTACATTGTAGGAGTATTCGAGCCTGAAAGTTTTCGAAGTCAGTTTAAAGACTTAATGTCCAAGGCAATGATCAACTTTTTTGAGTCCAAATTTTAAATTGGTTCCTTATCGAGGGAATCACTTAGAAACTTTTTAAAATAATGCTTAGATTTTTCAAAAAACTCATGAAACTAAAATTCTTCAGATATGGTCGTTCTCAGGTATCATGTAGCCTTAATTACTAGCTAACAAGAGGGTATTAATGAAAAAGCGAAATTGTAAGTATAAATATTTATAAAATCGACCAAAATATTGCGGCACGGTTTTTTGCGCGCGAAGGCCTGCTTTCGACCGCTGATGAATCGTAAAATAGAACGTTAACAAAAAGCGTTACGTTTAATGTCAGTAAAGTTCGAAAATTGAAAAGAGTGCAACAATACCCAAAGGGAGACCATAACTTCGATGAAATTTGCCAGCTTCCGAGCCAACCCATACTGACCATACATTTGTCTAATGATGAAATGAGACAGATATCAAATCATTAGATTGCGATCTGAGAGAATCACACTCCAGTCGCGCGTCGTAGCTGACGCTTACATTTTTTCAAAGAGGTTTTAGGATAATTTTAAATTCACGATATTGTGCAGCCCGATCGCACATGTCTCGGCCATTCAACTTATTCTGTTACTTCTTCTTTTACTTCTGGTGCCATGTCCGATGCCGAATGTTGACTATCATATTGGCTATTACAACTTTATTGACTGCCGCTCAAAACAAGGATATGGTAGATTTATGAAATAAAATCCAATAACTGCGGATCCAAAATTTTCTTGTCTGCCCCTGACCTCTTCCTCCGGCTATTTTGCCTTGAATTATTAAATGCATAATGTGGTATCTTTCGGGATGACCTATGAAATAATTGTCCCATTATTGTCCCTCGATATTTCTATGTTCTTGCTCAAAACGCTTTAACACATATTCATTCCTGACTCTTGTCAACCCAGCTTATACGCTTTCTTAACAGAGTGTATGTGTCTAACTTTCTGTTACGTATGTTAGGTATTATTATGGTTTATAACTTCTTTATGCTGGAATACAGAGGAATATATAAATAGCAAGAAAGACGTAATTTTTACAACACTACTTTGAACTGTTAATTTTGTTGAAATTCCAGATGTATCTGAAACAACATTCCGACTCTATTTACCTAATTTTTGAATATTGAGAATAAATACGTAAATTTAAGAAATTTATTCGTTTTTTAAAAGTGCCATAGCCAATGTTAGCCAGCAGATAAAACTAGTAAATATTTGCAAAAGAATAAAATATACGACCGCCGTTACAGAAAGTGAACTGTTGTATTTATAATTATTTTCATTACGCTTTTTATATGAAATATTTGTAGTTTATGTATTTATCCTTATAGATAGATGTACCTACTCGTATATCTCCAGAATGTACTCAATCAGACCATTCATTTGACACTAAACACGATATATTTATGTTGATTTATTGTCATTTAGAGAACTACTTACTTGATATTTGAACAGTTGAGGACAGTATACCATGTGCCACTCAGGATGACAAAACGCTTCTTACAATACCACACACTTCTAAATCGGTCCAAGCGTTTAGAAGTTATGGTGGAATAAAGAAACGGATAACATACGTAGATGAACCCTGAACACATTACACTTTTTTTTGTTGGGTAGTCGTGTAAAAAAATAGTTAAACAACATCAATATTAAAACGATTTTCAGGTTTCTTATTTGTTATTCGTGTATTCCTTGCATATTGACGCTTTTTATTGCATATATTCAAGTTTGGAGGTTTTCTAATTGTGATTCCGTATAAAATCAGTCTCCTTTAATCTATACTATCGTATAATTAGTGGATTATTATATCGCATGATTGATTAATAGGATTAAAGCAGGTTCAGTGTCCGTAATCACGATTCCGATCATGTCCCACGGCTTGTCAATAGACGATACCGGAACTATGTTTATGGTATGAACGATGGGGCCTCTATTCTATTAGGTTTGCGAACAAAATGCACGTCCATCCATAAACGTTGATGTGCAGTTCTTTGTCATTGTGTTTTTTTTCTGATGGTATTTATATAGATATTTAATAGAATATATACAATTTAATAGAACAGAATAGAATATAATAACTTTATTGTGCTATAAAACATTACTAAATGAATATTACACTGGTTTTATAGAAAAAGACAGATTATGTACAAATGACGGACTTATAGTGGTGGTTTAAATTAAAGTTTCATAATATTAAGACAATTTATAAACTTCTGTATTTAAACTTCTTGCTCCTTATAATAGGTACATGTGAAAAAACGAGAGTTGACGATAGGTATACATTTAATTACAAGCTTTTATTTACCTTGCAATGTTTGCTAGTTTTTCAGTTTGTTTAGGTCAAATCTTGCAAGCTGAATTAGAACCACTTCCTCTTATCTTATGAAATTTTGCATGTTGGTTCAATTCCGATGACAATACATTTTTATAATGCGTTAATTATAAAGTTTTTGAGATTGGGTAGAAATTCGTCTAGGTACATTATCTACCATTTTACCTATTTTCAAGAAAAAGCTCTCTTGAACTATCCAATATACGATAAGTATATTATAGCTGTAATTTATAAATAGGGTGACCTGGATCTGGTCGGCAGTTGATCAGCGGTATTTATAAAGTGAATCACTCCAATATCTAAGCAAATATAAAACATAAAATTAGTTTGTCGATTCTATACGATCATATCTATCCAACATCCGCAACTATTCATCGGCGTCAGTCGGATGTGTAAATTTTCCGACATCGAAGTATTGTCAACTTCCATTGGTGCAATTTAAATCAGCTATTGTTAAAATACTACAAACTAGTGAACAATTTTGAGTAAAATTATTAGATGTGTATATTGATTATCTATTATATTCTTATTAATATAACTATTATCGCAGGTACACTCATTATACTTATAATATTATATATTATATTAGGTACATATATCATATATTAATTAATATAGTTATATAATAATACTTATTATAATGTATTTTTTTGTTAGTTAACATAATTTAAAAAATTTAAAACAGTGAAAATGGATATAAAATTACGTTTAGAAGGGGAAAAATCCAGTAAAACTGACTAGAGTTGTCAACTGCAACGGGCGAACCCGTCACCTCAGGAGGTTTTAACGATTGGTCGTTCTGTCTCCCTGAAGTGAGCGCAGAAGACTTGCACAAAAACAGTCCACCGTCAAGCTCCGCCACATGCCCGTAAGAGACCAACGCCTTAACCGCGAGATGGCCAGGTGTGTTACCCAGCGGGCTTACACTTACGCCCTTACTTCCAATTGCGACTAGATTACTCCGGTCTCTCGATTGGTTACGAGTTTGAGGTCGCTTGCGCGGTCATCTCCCTTATGAAGCGGTGAAACGGTGTATACCGAATCTAGCGCGGACCACGGCATCCTTTGCCCGGCTCACCCAGGATCGGGTAGCCGATGGTCGTTTCAAGAGCAGTCGCCGTAAGGTCCGCAACCACCCCCGCTCTATAGGAAACAACTGTTAGTCAGAGTGCACAGTCGATTGGCTTAAGCCGCACGGAGCGCAGACCGTTCAGGAGCGCCAGCAGGTTGATTCCTAGGGGAGACTAGCCCTAAGGCCAGAGTCCTGCCCGGGCTCGCACTTCATGCGTGGAGGCCGCCGGATGGATGTTAACACGTGAGTGTGACCAACCCTGAACAGAATGGGTCTTCGTGGCCAACTCAGCAAGGGCCCATTAGCTCTCAAATCTGACTGTAAGTAGATCTGTGACAGTAAATCTGACTGTAAATTTCGGAGCTAATCGTCTCCAATAATACGGGTGATCCACTATCGAACATGCTACCCTATGTAATAACATTCTTACGCCTAGCCTTCTTGTTGTAGTCTATCAAATTGTAGTTTGATAATGTTTGCACTGAGACGTTTCCTACAAGTGCGAAATTGTGTGCAGGTCGTTCAGCGACGCTGGTGCCTTATTTTGAAATGTGCCTTATCTGGTAATATGGCAGAACCGGCCACGGCGTGGCTTTCGTCGGCGTCGCTCACGTCTGCACTTCCTGGCGAAAGTTTTCACTGTGTTGTGACCTTTTACACTAATAGACTGTTGGTTGTATATGTATATGCCAATTACTTTATTTTGAAAAAGCTGGAGCGTCTTCGAAATATCTGCCTAAGGTATATCTTTAACTTACAAAAGTCGATCACATTAGCTGCTTTCGTGAGCAAATGCACTGGCTCCCTATTCGCGATCGGAGAAATTTGCATACGTTGTCGCTACTCTACATCACTTCGCCCTCCTATCTCAAAGAGTAATTCACCCTTTGGCAGGCCACAGTCTCCACTTCGATCGTGCTTATAGCTAGGGATAGCACACTAGCCATTCCGTTACACCACTCTTCGGTTTACACGTACTCTTTACGGTCTATTCTGTTCGTTTATAGAATTAACTCCCACACCGTACGGCATGCACCTCGTTGCTTTTAAAACGTCGTTTAAGAAACGTTTGCTTTGACACAGCCACCAACCAAATACCCCACCTTATACCTCCTTTATCCTTCCCTGGGCAAAAATAGAACAAGTAAATATGTTAAAAGAATTAAAAACACGACTGCTGTTCCAGAAAGTGAACTATTGTATTTATAATAATTTTTTATGCAGTTTTTTTAATGAAACATTTGTGGTTTGTGTATTTATCCATATAGATACATGTATATTTCCGGAATCTACTCAATCAGACCTTTCATTTGACACTAAACACGATATATTTATGTTAATTTATTGACATTTAGACATTTAGACAACTACTTACTTGATATTTGGACGTTTAATGTACCATATGACACTCGGAATGACATAAAGATTCTAACAATACCAGACACTTTTAAATCGGTTCAAGCGTTTAGAAGTTATGGTGGAATAAAGAAAAGGAAAACATAGATGAACCCTGAACACATTACACTCCTTTTTTGTTAAACACTCGTGTAAAAAAATGGTATATAGTCTGTCTCCTTTAACGTCAACTTATTGGCATATATTTGTGTTAGTTTATTTCAAATTTAACTTTATTACTTCTATGTATACCTACTAAAGCATGACAGGTAAAAATCATCTATATCTCTGAGAATAAATTGCGCATCCTACTAAACAGATATCGATATCCCAATGGGCGAATGTATTTTGCGTATTTAAGAAAATATTTAGGTGCTTTCCCTTTGTGCTCTCTTACTTGTGCTCTCTGCGGTCCAGTATTCGCATGATTTGCAGCATGAAATGATTAAGGTGCTGCAAATGTGTTTCTTTTAATATCGGTATCATCAAAAACCTCCAAAGAGCGCGTTTCTTCTGAGATTGCCAATAATTTTGGGAAAACAGCATGGCTCTGCAAAATGTTTACCTTTCTAAAGTTGCAACTTTCCAGTATACGCCGTGATGGCATGGAATGCGTCCCCTGAGAGACGCCCCCTTTGATAATCCTTGAAAATCATTGCCCACATTGAAAATCAATGCCTAGGAAACGCACCTTATTTAGGCGAAATGACGCGGTATCAAAACACATCAAGGATGGATAAAAAAAAACAAACCACTGACGAAAACTTTTTAGGACGGATTTATTATGTCACGAAACCCGCTCATGTGAAAGCAGGTTCAGTCCGGGACATTGTCCCCGCGTAAAGATTCTATCGCTTAAAACCTGACTGTTTTGAACAAACACATTTAGCTTGAGCCTTGTAGGGCATCTCGTTGCAACTCTCCGCACCAACCGTGACCAAATTCGGAGATTGCCGTTTGAGCCGCGACGGTCGCGATGCGCCCTGCAATGCATAATCGAGCGATAAAGATAGTGCTGATATCTTCATCTTCTTTTGATGCCTGGTTGGCCATACGATGCAGCCAGATCGGAAGTGGAGCAGCGGTATATATAATTGAGGATTTTCTAAGGACAATCCATGAAAAATTAAGATCACTAGATTATGCTGTTCCAGCCCACCAACCAACCAGGAGGGAAGTATTGTGAACGCGCTAAGAATTTTTCTCGAGGTGAAGACGAAACTATCCATGTTGAGCCCCACTGAGACGATTAAGATCATTTCCAGATTGAAGTCTGTTATGTGTGTATGTCTGCCTGTCTGCCTGTATATGTGTTTATCATTATTTGTGTATTCCTCCACGTTAGCGTCCGATAAGAGTTGAAAAGGTTGTGGTTGAAATCAGTTCACCAGTGGGCGCACTAGTCATATTTAATTTTTTAAATATTAAACTTAGAGACTCCCTTCAATGAAAAGTACAACAGGTGAGTTTTTTTGAGATTAACCATTAGACCATTCGCGGAAAACTATCGTTTGAGGTCATCAGTAATCTTAAAAAGAGACGCTTCTAAGGTACACTGAGAAGAAGTGTTTACAATTATGCTACTGTTGTATATGAATAACCTACCAATATATATTGCCGTTGGAAGGTCATTAATAAAAACGAGAAAGAGGAGGTCCCTAGGGCTGAGCCCTGATGTATGGGAGGGATGCGCAGCCTGGGTCGGATCGGCTGGGTTCCCATCGATAAAAGCAGTGTAATTTCTTTGCGATAAAAAAACTATTCAGTACCCGCAGCATATATCCTCTTATCCCATTTTGTTCTAATTTGAGCAGGAGCTAATGGACCCTTGCTGAGTTGGCCACGAAGACCCATTCTGTTCAGGGTTGGTCACACTCACAGTTCAACACCAATCCGGCGGCCTCCACGTATGAAGTGCTAGCCCGGGCAGGACTCTCGCCTTAGGGATAGTTTCCCCTAGGAGTCAATCTTCTGGCGCTCTTGGACGGTCAGCTCACCGTGCGGCACTCTGCCAATCGATTGTGCACTCTGACTAACAGTCGGGGGAGTCTGGAAGCAGTAGTGTTTCCTATAGAGCGGGGGTGGTTGCGGTCCTTACGGCGACTACTCTTGAAACGAGGATCGGTTACCCGATCCTGGGGGAACAGCCGGGCAAAGGATGCAGTGGTCCGCGATAGATTCGGTTTACACCGTTTCACCGATTCGTAAGGGAGAGGACGCAAGGGACCTCGAACTCGCTGGGGAACATACCTGGTTATCTCGCGGATAAGGCGTTGGCCTCTTACGGGCATGTGGCGGAGCTTGACGGTGGACTGTTTTGTCCAAGCCTTCTGCGCTTACTTCACGGGAGATAGAACGAACAATTGTTAAAACTTCCTGAGGTGACGGGTTCGCCCGTTGTAGTTGACAACTCTATTTGTTTTCATTTGAGCGTTAGGAGGGAGCGATCTACTAGATCAAAGGCACTAGGCGTATCCAGGAATAGTTTACCTACTTGACCACCGCTGTCACTTTCCATACGCATGAGTAGTTAATACAGTAAAGCGGCTTTTTCAATAGGAGAACTGTTCATCGGCGAAATAGTCGTTGTCCTCAAAGTATTTTTAAAGGCGTTTCTTTATTCTTAATTAAAATATGTTTCTAAATTATACTTTTTGTAAATTATACAGTTGCTTCTTTTGCCTTTCGTGTACTCGTTTTAATATTTTTAAAGGCACACCTGCTCGAATACGATTATTAATTAATAAAAATAAATATTCCGCAATTGTTTTTTCGCATTGATGGAGGATATTGCAAGTTATGTAATACAAGGTCCTTATTGATTTAGGTTTTAATTTCTAACAAAAGTTAAAGTTGGCCCGCAGGCCAGAGTCCTACCCGGGCTCGCACTTTTGCGTGGAGGCCGCCGGATGGGTGTTGACCCGTGCGTTTGACCGACTCTATACATCTGGGTCTTTTGGCCAAACTGCAAAAGAGCCCATTAGCAGCCAACGGCCCATTAGCAGCCTATTAACATATCAACGTTCAGCAGGTTTTTGTCAAAATTATAAAACCACCATTAGAAACACAAAAGACGGGGGAGAGGAGGGACAATAATGTCTCAACGTGGACCTACTTCTTTATTGAAACATAAACATACAGGAATGCTAGATGCATGCCAGGTTTCGTGATTTATGCCGTATGGGACCGTAACTTTTATTTTGTTCAGCTAATAAGCCGTACTATTAAGCGACAGCATCGGTTTAATTTTCATCCCATGTGTGTGTCTAGTGCATGGTAGCGTTGAACGTTCCCATGGTAACCAGTTTTGCGGCTGAGATCGGTTCGAAGAACGCGCAACCACGACACGAATGTACAATGGCCGCTGGCAATTGTGCGTCTTAAGGCGACGTACTACTTAAAAAATAAACCGTATCTGAGTTTTTAAGCCCCGCCTACTTACCCCCTCCCCTCGCGACGGGGCAGGTGTTTATTATGTTGACTCATCTCGCAGCGATATTCACTCGCTATCGATGTCTGGACTAAACACACTAGGTATACACTATTGCAATGGGATTTATATTTTGGGATTATGCAAGTGTCATGTACCTACGCTGGTGAAGAAGGCTACGCTTTATCATCATCTAAACTTGAACATTATATTACTTTCCCGGCTGCCACTGGTAGGGAAGGTGTTGTGATCGTGCGGAAAAAATGTTTAGATAACGATAGAGATGTCCATTTTGAGGTCCACCAAGATGATTAAGACCATTTTCAGAGAAATGTATGTCTGTTTGCCTGTATGTAATCTCTCACGATAACTGCCGAGCCGTTGAACCGATTGAGTTGAAATTTGGAACATAGGGATAGTATCACCCTGGAATGCGCCCATTAGATTTTGGCTGTCAACTGTTAAACCAAACTATCACTGTCAAAAATTGACAGAAGCCATATCTTACAGAATTTCATTTGCGATATGTCATTTGAAATCCCCTGAAAAACTGTATTAAGAAGAGTCACCTGTCACTAATTAATTTTCGACATTTTAAAATTATTTTAAATGGTGATAGATGACAATTGGAGAAATGCCGTTAACTGTTTTGGATACAGTTTTCCAAGGGCTTTTAAATGACATAAATCGCAATTCATGTTCCGTGAGATACAGCTTTAGTATTTTTTTGATAGTTGTAGTGACAGTTTTGATAGTATTTTTTGGCAGAAAAAACATTTAGAATCGAATTAAAAAACAACATTGTGTATCGAACTATTTATTCGCGGTATAATAGTTCTTTGAGGAGGACATAACGACACCCATCGCCTTGTACATTATCATTAAAAAATTATTTAATTAAAAAGTAATATAATTTATTTTTAGATACTGTAAGCACATCATTGTAAACTTTAAAGAAATACACATCATTAAAAATAAATAATTATTAATTAAAATATAAAATCATTAAGACAAAAAATCATGAAGACATTTCTGGTTGGCAAAGTAGTCTGTTATTTCTGAGTAGATACATACATATTAAATGTAAAGAGACGAATAAATACATTTAAAATTGCGCAGTACATTTGAGACTTCCTTTTTGTAGCCTTGACAGTGTCGCTTTGTAGTGGTGCGCCGACTTTTGTAATTAAAATTCATCAAATGATAATACATTTTCAAAAGCCTGTTCATCATTATTAATTAGATCTGTACTCAGCACAGATTTGGAATATCGTGTACTTTTCGGTGGTTCTATATTGCTTGTGCTTTGCTTTGGAGTGTTATTGGCAAGTACATTCTCTGTGAGTTCTTTGCTCACTTTGTGATGGAATCACTGAAAACTAACTACCGCTTAAGCGTTGGACAAGGGAGAGGAACCGATTTCTTTCGTTTTATCGTGTCGTTTCTTTTATTTGCTTCTTTCAAAGTGTATTCAGGCTCCCTTAAATCCATATTCCTTCATACTCCTGGATCGATAATTTCAGGTAATACACAGTCCATATAAAAACAAACAAGTTTTTTCCATGACATTTGTCCAAATCAAATCATTCGTCTGTATATATTCGGTTTTGAGGAGATCGTTTTTACCAGACCAAAATGTAAATAGGCACACTTCCTTTCCAGTTATATGTATCGTTCCAGTTACAGTTTCTTTCCAGCACACTTTCTTTAAAGTTATCCACAATACCACAGATAGTTCATACCTTGTTGAAAACTTACGTTTTTTCGTTCCTCAGCGATTAATTCGCAATTCACGCACGTTTGAGGTATCTCGTGCCAATACCAACTACGGGAAACATTCCATCGCTTATGGGCTGATATGCACGTACGACTCTTGTTTCTCCACCATCGACATTTTCAACCTCAACCAACCGACGTTCGTTAAAGAATTATTCAAATCAATTGCACCTAACGAGCTTGTTAATACCTATAGTAATTAGTTATATACTTTCTATACAACAAAATAAAATTCGAAATTTAAATTCTAAGTGTCAACATATTTTAAAATTTTCTCCCCTCTAAATAATAATTAAATAATAAATTTTAGTGATTATAGTGCAATTCTATAGTCTGGATTAACTCGCGGTTAACACGGGACGCGTCCCGAAGGATCTGATCGGTCTGAGCTGTTCACTTTAAATATTCGACCAGCGTGTCTATGGAAAAGTCGACCATCGAAAACAAGCGAGCTGTAGTTACTGGCTGAAGGCAGATCGACTTTGCTGAAGATACATCGGAGGACTTACTGAAGGTGGTGGTGGATTTGATTGACCAGCCACCTTTCGAAGACTATATGCAAAGACTCTCAGAAGGAGGTTACCGCAAGGTATAAGGACGATCAATTGTGCGCTGGCAGCTTAGAAGGATTACGAGACTCTTGTGGAGGCGATAGTGGTGGACCTCTGCAAGTGGCGATAGCTGACAACCAATGCCTTTTCAACATAATCACCGTTACCAGTATTGGAAAGAGCCCTTGCGGAAGTGCCAAGGGACCTGGCATATACACTGCCGTGAAGAGTCATGTGAAATAAATGGCGTTTTAGGAGTATGTCTACCGGCGAAAAATTGTCCAAAAACTGAGGGGGATTTGCCAAAAGGGAAACTATCACAATTTTGTATAATGTCGGAACAAGAGACTGTATGCTGTATTCAACACAGCCCCATGAGCAACAACACGAGATCATCAGAAAACCAGGATAAATCCAATAATGCATCTTCTATATCACCGCCTACTACAACAACTACCAATAAGTCACCGGTCATCTCTACAATAGCTCCAGAAAAAACTCAAACATCACCACAAGCCATAACTACCAATTTCATAAATGACAGTGTGAAAAACGAACTAAATCCGAAAAAATAGCTCTGCAATATTGAGTAAAAATTTAACAATGACAGTCATTGCTGCGTTAGCGATTAATTGATTTATTTTATTTTATCTGCATCCAAACTTTTCTCTGGTCGTAACGGTCTCCGTTCCATCGGGTTCAGAAGAGGGAGGAAGAGAGAGTGCACCCGTGGTCGCGCGCCCACCTGTGCACTATAATATAGCCTGCGCACTTGACTGCTTCCGAACAGTGGACTCTGAGAAGACTAAAGAAGTCACTAGAATCTACAATGCAGTCGCTGTGGCCGAACATGGCTAGAAGGATATATATACAACATATCAGTAGCTACCACAAATATTTATAAATATCTATAAATATTTATTATATATCTATAAATACCTATAAACATCAATAAATATCTGTATTTATATATCCACTATACGACCTATCTATATCTTTATTTATATCTATATACATATACACATACCATCGTCTAACTCCTTCTTCCTAATCACTTCCAATTCCCTACCTCTCCCATCGGTTTTCTATATATTTTTTATATTTAATATGAACTTTGTTTATTTTATAATTAATTTTTAAGTGTAATATGCTGAAATCCAAATGTGTAATAAACGATTATAGGCGTAATGTTTTTCTTTTTTTTCTACATTTATGCACACGTATGTATATTGTATGCGCTGTATTTTTCCAGAAATAAAATAAAAAATAAATAAATAAAAAGAAATTATATATGGACCTGTCCTTGAACTTGAACGTACCAGTGATGTTTGATGCTGATTTCAAGTTTTCCATCTTTCTGTTTCCAAAATGTCACTTTTCTTTTTCTTGTCGCTTCCGTTAACCAGATTCTATGTGCTGTAATGGGAAATTTGACTTCAAAAATATAATCATCAGATATTCCATCTGGAGAAGCTCCCAAAAATGGAAATTTAGGGTCAATGAATAATCCACATTGCTGAATTTCCACTTTTTCTAGACATATTTTTCATTCTAGTGCAGTTGTTTCATTTTCTTTTCCATGGCAAATTGATGCTACGTTGCTCAAATCCCATTTTCAGTCATGGATTTAACTAAATTGGCGCATTTTGTGTGTTGTTAACTATTGACAATTTTGCCAAAGTTAGACGCAGTTACCATTTTTCTTCGTAATTCCAACCACTCGCTGCTTTCACCTTGAATAACCGTAAGTTTTTCAATTCGCAATCGATCATTTTTCTATTTTCCAATTCTTGAAATAACAGAGCTTTGCTTTTTTCGAATATTTCTGATGGAACATCGGGTTGGTTGCAATGTTCTCCATAATGCGAATTATTGTTTTTTTTTTTTAAAAAAAACTTTCTGCTTTTATTTCTTTTATAAAGAATGGATTTACTTAAATGCCTCTGTCTTCTTTATTCCACTTTTGATATCCTGCCAGAGGGACTTTTGCCTATATATTTTTTATGTAATCTTGAGAGTGGCTGTTTTGTATTAAATGATATAACTGCCGCATTACATCGCGCTTGGTAAGACTGCTTTTGGATGTAATTTGTCCTCTTACCACCAATAAATTTTGCAATGATGCCGTTAAACCTTTCGAGAACATTACTATCTACATCATGAATTAGGCTTCTTGCATGTATTGCTACCTACGTTTTAAGTTATGTAACGTATTCTTTCCCAAATAATGTCACCCATCAAACAACTCATTGCATCCAGTGTTTCATTTTCCGACAAACAATTTTAAAAACTTCTACATTTATCATGGTTTCCAAATGCATCTATCGGGGCGTTCAAAATGTCATTATACAGGCAATCAATTTTCTCATCAATTGAAAAGTTTTGACATTTATTATAAGCTACTGCTGATGTAATATTTCTTCGCATTTTTAGTTTTTTTTTTCACAGACATTACAAGTTGAATAAAAGCTTTTAAAAAGTAGATACCTACGTTTTGTTTTTTAAATTACAATTCTGCCTATCTGACGGTTTTCTATATTAGAACGGTCAGAATCGTAGCCTAATAGTATATTATATTTATACATGGTGTATAGCTCTGTCATATGGCTCTAACGCAAATGTATTGGCATTATTTACTGTCCCCTTATATATGACACATTTTGACTCGCGGGAAGCAAGCTGAAGTGGCGCACTTGTTTTAAACTCGCATAAGATCACACCGGTCGTAGGTTCAAAACCTACCGATATGTATATTTTTTTTTTGTTTTTATACATAAAGAAACATTGTTATCAAATAAATAAACATTTTTTATTAAAAAAAAGTAATATTGTAAATTTTAAAAAAAAATAAATAAATATTAAATATTATTTTACTTATTATTGTTTCTATTTTTCAACATATGATTTATCATGTTTTTAAACCTCTTTCATTTACACGGTGAAATAGCCATCTAAAACCGATATTTTTTTACTTCACATCTCCGATCCATCGAAATGTCAATTTGGTAATAATAAGTCATGAAACAGAGCGTCGCGAACGCAACCGCATATGTCGGCCTTCGAAGCCGAAATGAACCACGTTTCTAAGAGCCAATAACATTTCATTATAAAAGGTTGGCTGTTATGCCATTTGAATCAGTAATTGATCCCCACATAAGAACCATATTGACCCAATGTCGCTTGCGGCATTTTGAATGCCAGCGCGTCGTCGCGAGAAGAGCGCGCTCATCTCATTGTATGACAAAAATAATATAAACGGGCTCTGCAAAATATTATTTTTAAAATATACTGATATTTTATTTGAAAAAAATAATCGTCAGTACTACAAGTTTATTGTACATAGTTTATGTAAAAAAAAACAAACTTGAAAAAAACACACAGTAATAAGTAATATTTAACAGTGAATATGGATGAAAGTTACACTTTTTATATAATTTTTTTTAACAAGAAAAACTTATTTTTTTAAATTTATGCGAAAGCATTCCTCTTTACAACTATTGTTAAAATGCCGTAGTATTTTTTTTGAGTTTCTTGATCGTGCAGTTTAGTGTGAGGCACGTTTCAAAAAATGCTCTAAAATGAAAATTTCCTGTATAGCTCCCAGATTTAATTATTTTCCTCAATTTTCCAATACTTAAAAAAAAATCTGAAATAGCTATCTACTTAAGAAAGGTACTGTGAGTTACGATAATTTTTTTTTGTTGGCTAACATCATCAGTTATTTCAGTATGACTGTTCAAAAATTGCCAAAAAATGTAATTTTCGATATTTACCTACATCGTCGCCTTAAATACGAGTGCGTTGTCGTCAGTAGCCAGTCGCCAGACGCCACGCTCTTTTTACACGACTGCCCAACAAAAAAGGAGTGCAATGTGTTCAGGATCTATGTATATTTTCCATTTCTTTATTCCACCATAACTCCTAAACCTTTAACCGATTTATAAGTGTGTGGTATTACACAATAATAATAACATGCTCGCAAATTGCGACCACCTTTTTTCGGAATATAACATTCTCGCAAACAACTGCAATAATAATAACATGCTCGCAAATTGTGACCACCTTTTTCCTGTGGTGAACGAAAACTTCAGTACAACGATATCGCATCATAATTAGATTTACATTTTATTCAAAAGTCGCCATAACGCCCATTTAAAAATGAATTGGCATTTAATCAAAATGAGGTTTATTGTGGTTTTGACGTAGTTTTCGTGTACGGTTCTCATTTGCATGATTATGTAGTGATCCATTTTCGGTTAACCACGTATGTGTATATTGACATGAAATGTCTACGTCATGAAATGACATGAAATGTCATATGCACCACATAGGCACATCCACCCATCTGCTACTACCCAAGAAGAAGTATTGTCTACCACGATAACCTTGCCTGCTTATGCTATTAACAGGGTATGCTATCAAATTAGTCGTACATACATATCAATATTTAATACCAAAAGCTAAGTGAATATCAAATCTCGTTAAAATATCGTATAATAATAATAATAATAATAATACTAATTTTATTCATTCAAAAACATAAATTTACAATTGTATTAGTTGCAGAATCTGCCTAACTAGGCCATAGCCCGTACCAAGGAAAACTCTATGTATGGCAAAGACTTATTCATGTGCACATAATATTAAAATGAAAAATACAAAATATGATAAATTATAAAATAGATAAGCGAATCCAAATTAAACTTATAATTATATTTAAAATATTGAGATAGCATGGTCATGGAAATAAATATTAATATAAAATGTCGTATATATATTTTGTAGAACAAATAAATAAATAGTATTAAAATTTAAAGTGTAGTGCAATGTATGACAATAATAATAATCGTTATACCATAGTATGTTAAACCATTGATTATATAGCGCAGTAGATTGATCAACGTCGTACTACAATTTGGCAACCAGTATTTTACTACGAAACGCCACTTGTAGATGGCACTTATAGTTCCAAAAATTGATTAAACTTCTATTTTTATGTTTTATGACCTTCGTGGTATGACAGTATGGCGGCGCACTGTAGATGGTATACGGTATAAAATAATAATATAATAACACACGAATTTTTAAATTATAGCTTTTATTTTAAAGATGTCAATTTTTAATTTCATATACAGGTCAATACGTAATAAGACATTGGGACCGATTGCGTTTCTTCGTGAACTAAAATAGGAACTTAGTTCAACGAACCAACGAACGAGCGAGACAGAGCAATAAAACGTTAGAACGGAATATGAAATGAACTGTCGTCGATTTTCCCACACCAAAACTACCTGTCGAACTTATAGACGCCCGAATAAGTTTGAACACATTTCGTGCTGTGTTCGATTTAGCTGATTTACTTTCGGTGCGTAGTTTTAATGCTGAAAAGTGACAACCGTTCTTTTTACATTCCGCTGTGACGTACTGCTCTGTCTCGTTCACATACCTACTAATTTTCGATTTTAGTTCAAAAGAAACGATCGACTCATTTGGTGGCATTCTATCTCTCCGTATTATTTATGTGATGTATATCAACTGATAGATGACACTAATAATTGAATGTTATTATTTATTAATTTTTAATGAAATCGATCGTGCATCATTCAATAAAATGGGAAAAGTCTTGTGTTGCCGGAAAATCAATCTAAGACTTAGAACTCGTTTCCTGCATTGCTACATCTGGCCAGTGGTTATTTACAGCAGCGAAGCGTGGACCATAAAACAAGACACCAGACGTCGGCTAGAAGCTTTTGAGATGTGGTGCTACCGTCGAATGCTCCGTATAAGCTGGACCCATAAAGTTAGCAGCGAAAAAGTGCTTCAGCGTTTGCTGGTACGACCCGAAAATTGTTGCACACCGTCAAAAAGCGCAAGATTGAATATCAATTTCAATTTCAATTTTCAATTTCAATTTATTTCCAAAAAATCTTAACAGATTGTAGAAAACTTAATATTTAGGTACCTACATTAAAATTACAGTATATTAGTTCGTTTTTACAATATTTAAATTTATCACCACTTACATACAGTTACTTCATTATTGCTTTTAGGGCATCCAAATCATTTTTAAGATTTATTTACTAAAACCACAAATTAAAATAATTGATAAAAATAATCAAGAAATTAAAATCAGAAAAAGTCAGAATAATTAAAAAATGCTACTTAAAATTGTCAAAAAAATGACCAAAAAATTTGAAAAATTATTTAAAATTAACAAACTCATCGATCGAGTAAAAAGCTTTGTCTAATAAGAATTCTTTAGGTAACTTTTTGAATAAGCTTTCCACTTGAATAGTTTTTAAACTTTCTGGTAGCCTGTTAAAGTAATATGGCCCTGAGTATTTTTTGTCTTGCCTTGCTGTGTTTAGTTTAATACATGGTATAAAAATGTTTAATTTATTTCTCGTATTTTTAGTATGTGTATCTGAAAACTTTTTATAATGTGTTTCTTTATTCTTAAAAAACTCAGTTAGTAACTTAAAGAGATAGAGTGAGGTTAAGGTGAGGATTCTTAGCCTTTTAAAAATGGGTCGACATGACTCTTCCCTTTTCACCTTTGCAATTATTCGCACTGCTCTCTTTTGGAGTATAAATATGGGTAGCATAACAATTTCCCCAGATCGTAATGGCATAACTTAGGATAGCTTCAATATAGCTGAAATAAACATTTCTTGTTTGCAATTCATCCAAAGACCTTCTTACAATACTTAAAGCATAACATGCCCGACTTAACCTACTATCTGGGGCACGTGCTGCGGAATGACCTAAATCAGCTGCTCTAACTGATATTGATGGGCAAAATTGAGGGTAAACGACGCCGTGGAAGGAGGAAAAAGTCGTGGTTGTGCAATTTCAGAGAGTGGGCCGGGATCACCAGTACGGAACAGCTTTTCCGGATGGCGCAAGACCAACAAAAGTATTCAGAGCTAACGGCCAACCTCCAGTAATGGAGAGGCACTTCGAGAAAAAGAAGAAGAAGAATTGGTTAAATTATTGGGTTTTTTATAATCAATCAGTCCTTTATAAAAAAAACATTATCACTGATATTATAGATGGCCAAATAAATGTCTATTAGTTTAGCCGTCAATGCTATCAGCGCCATATGCATTTTGTCGTTTCAGAAGAGTTATCAAATTTTAGAAGAGTTACCAAATACCGTACCTTTAAGCTGAGAAATCTAATACAACATATAATCAATGGTTATACAGTAAACCCATCGTTCAGTAGACGTGCAGCAAATGCACACCTCCATCTGCTGTGGGATTATTGCATTCGACGCACTCATTTAATTAAATCATCGCGGCTTCAATTACCATTTGCGGCTGCCGAGAACCAGTCTGCATGCGATTCTGCGATAAAGTTGCCTTGAGACAAATCGCACAAGCAACACGATTGATCGATTGGAAGTTATGAAATCGACAAGAATCTTAATCGATTTATCGATACTGGGCCCGATTGCGTTTCTTTGTGAACTAAAACTAAAATTAGTCCAAGCGAACGAGACAGAGCAATGCGTTAGAGCGGAATATTAAACGAACGATCGTCGATAAATACTACCTGCCGAACGTACGTATACTCGTCTGAATAAATTCGAGGATATTTCGTGCGGCGTAAGATTTGACCTTGGCGGGCAGTTTTAATGCGAAAAAGTGACAACCGGTCATCTCACACTGCGCTCTGGCATATTGCCCTGTCTCGTTCACACGGACTAATTTCCGATTTTAGTTCACGAAGAAGCGCAATCGAGTCCATTGTTTACCTACACTAGCAGAGTTTTGTTAAAAAATTCACAGCACAACCCATAAGTATAAAGGGATTAAATATGTTTAGGCGCTCGTGAGACTTCTTGAAGCATCTTGGACCTGTTCAGATTGGAGGTTGTGCATAAGGGATGCAGTTACAATAATTTATGTTATTCTACGAAGTTGGAGGATTTGCATATTGGAAGATTTACATATAGAATTTTAATAATTAAGAAACACCATATGAAAAATCGACGGTTATCACTGGCCGGGTATGCGGAGCCATGCCACGCCCGCCATGTTTCGCGTCGTTATACCTTTTTTGCTGAAAGTAACCCCCAAAGTAACAATTGTGATGCATTATGGTTGCATTCTTAGTTTTAATATATGACGATTAGTTTGTTCTTCTGCCACTAACACGCAATACGGATGTTTTACTGCAATAGAATAGAATACACGTTTTACTTTCCCGGCCTAAGGGAAAGTTTGTGAACGCGCTAAAAAAATGTTTCGTGATGAAGAAGGAAATATCCATTTTCCCCCACTGGGACAATTACGACCATTCCAGGATAAAGTCTGTCTGTGAGTCTGTGTGTGTGTGTGTGTGTTTGTGCATATGTGTGTGTGAGATGGGGTGTGTGTGTGTTTGTGTGTGCGCGCGTGTGCGAGGGTGTGTGTGTGTGTATTCCTCCACGATAGCGCCCAAACGCTTCATCCGATCGAGATGAAATTTGGCATGCAGGCATCATTTAATAATGGCCAGAGTTGAAAATATTGTGGTTAGAATCGGTCCACCAGAGGGCGCTAGCCATACTTCAAACTTGAAATATTGGACTTAGAGACTAAAATTTGGTACACAGATGCGTCGCTGAGCCGAAACCACATAGTGAAAATATTTTGAAAATTGAAAAAAATTAGAAATTGATTTTTTTTTAGAAAATACTACACGATATGGGTAAATAGCAATTTTTTACCACGGAAATACTACAAATATTCTACGTTTGTGATCCTCATCACTTGACAAAGTCACTATCGGGGTAGGGGTAAAATTAATCACTATCCGGAGGGGATTGTGGGGGGCGAGGGCAAGGAGTTGACGCACAGGGAAGGGGGAGGGGGTCCCCTCTTTTGACACGGCTGCCCGACAAAAAAGGAGTGTAATGCATTCAGCGTTCGTCTATGGTTTGTCTGCTTGCCGGGAAAGTCTTGGGGTGACACAACCGTTGCTTTTAGATACAATGACGTGGGTTTTTGGTTTAGCTGTAACTGTTTTCGCGCAATGATTGAGGACTGACTGCCATAGTACCAAATGACAGTCTTAAAAAGAGCTTTTCGGCGACATATGTCGGGTCGTTATTGGTGGTGGGGACGTTTTGTCGCATCCTCCTTTATTTTTCTCCGTGTAGTGTCTAACGGTCTAGAATGTATCGTATGCCGAATTATCTCATTATTATGTAGACAGTCGGGAAATGGAAATCCGATTGCTTTGTGCACATACTCGTATGGATGCAAGCTTGTTTGTGGCTTGACCGAGGAATACTGCGGTTTTCGCGCCTGGCGTGCAACTTCCGTCTGGCGGTCGTCGGTGGATC
This sequence comes from Micropterix aruncella, assembly GCA_944548615.1. Classification (NCBI taxonomy): domain Eukaryota; kingdom Metazoa; phylum Arthropoda; class Insecta; order Lepidoptera; family Micropterigidae; genus Micropterix; species Micropterix aruncella. The sequence continues at coordinate 25,812,678 of OX155952.1, read as the reverse complement.
GAGGTTGGCTGATTTATCGCATCATATACTCGTAGCTGCTGTGCAATTAGAGTTATTCCTGTATGAACTTTTAACTATGAAGACGGCGCAATGCACGGTAAGTTATTCTTACCTTGAGTGAAAATGTATTATAAGTAACTGACCGTTGGCACGCTTCTCTGGCTCGTCTAACGTTTGGGCCTGCTGTTCTCACGACAGCTGTATGAAAGTAGGGCACTGCTAGCCTTTAGTTGGACGTCCACCTGTTTGATACTGATGTCAAATAATTTGAAGATTGAATGACAAATCGCTGAGGGTGTTCACAGGCACTTCATTCCAAATTTGATAAATGCCCGATGCTTAAAATTTTTCGCAATGCCATTTGACATACTGTTGTTGTCAAACGGCAGCTGCAGTTTGGCTCCTGCAGCTTGGACAGTATGACCTGTTTATTACCTTGGGTCGTCTCAACTCACGGTATATTTCCCATCCGGTAGCATCTACGAAAAGGGACGAACATGAAAAGGTCTCGGTGAACCCTGTCTCGGCTGTGTCGTGGACAGGAGGGATCGGATCCTCTGGGGCAAAACCTCGGGCGGTTCTGAGCGGCTTACGCATCGTGCGGCGTTAGTCAATCGACTGTGCACTCTGGCAAATAATCGGGGGGGGGGGGGGCTGTAAACGAACGTTTCATATGAAGCGAGGGTGGTTGTTGACCTGATGACAGCTACTCTTAACACGACCCGTTAGCCACCCGACCCCTTGTGAATTTAAAGGGCGAGAGGCGCCATGGTCTGCGGTTTATTCGAACTGAATTACCGCTAACATCAGGTACCTAGACGCAACGCAAGCGACTTTGAATACGCGACCAGAGTGGAGGACGCAGAAATCCGGCCAATCCTGGAAGTGAGGGCGTGAGGTTGGCACGGCTGTTTTCACTTACCAAGGCGTTAGACTCACGCGAGCGCCGTTGGAGCTAGACAATGGATATTGACAATGGAATCTTTGTCCGTTAAATCTTTCCCGCTCACTCCATGGGAGATAAAACGACCTGATGTTGTTAAAACTCCTTGGGATAACGAGTTCGCCCGCTGTTTTGACACCCGCAGATGTTGTCAAATATTTGGACACACGTCTATTAGTATCTTTGCCAATTTACAATCTGAATACATTATGTCGATTTCACACGTGAGTATTTGTGTGTGGCGGCCGTATCCACTACGTTTTTCGTGTGTGTGCGCATTTTTAGTGAATGGTGTGTTTTCAGCCCAGTTTTCAGCAATAATCTCGACGAAAGTGTGTAGCAGATAGAATGTAGTCAACAGCCAGACACAAACCACCAGTAGTCAACACACAATTAAGGTAGTCACCAGCCAGACCTTCTGCCAGAGAGCGTATATACACCGAATTCGATTCACAGTTGATTTCCAAAATATCCTAGAATCGTTCACCACTACCGATGATCTGTATATGTATCCGTCATTGAGCGAAACCATAAAATTTCATCTGTCGTGACATATCTTGATGTCAATTTCTTGAAAAAGCGTAAATGCTGTGAAATTATTTTCGATGTTCAAATTGGGCCTTATGTTTCTCAAATAATCAAATAGAGTCCGTCCATCTACTGCGTGAAAAAATTAACCATTCTGAAAGGCGCTGACAAATAAAGATTTTGACACTAATATTTGTCACGTCCACTAGCATTTGTCAATTTGATGTTTTGACAAGTATAATTTAGCAAGTGGACGGACATCATTAGGCTCTCAGTGGGGCAGTGTAATATACGTAGAGCTCACAAAACGCTATGATTTCCAATAAACAGAAAGGCGAAGGCTATTTAGTGTCCAAGAAGGCAAGTATCCAAGAAAGGATGCATGGGCGTCGTTTATTTGAATGGATAGAAAGAATTATCAACAAAGATACCACCAATAAGAAGAGGGAAATCATTACTCTATTCTTCGAGGAAAGTATAATTTTCTTTGCATATTATTGTTGTAAGAATAATTTAATATTATAATTCGTGGATAAAACGCCAGAAAAGTCATGAAATTTAACCAGATCTAGGTAATAATTTCATATAATCTGCTTTGAAACAAATGCTATCCGGAATATAACACAGCTTCAAAACGAAACTTTAAAGTCTTCCGAATCCAAATGCATTATCGTTATATCTTGTAATCAAGTCTGTAACATAAGGCATGTGTAATACGGATTATAGCAAAGCACAAAATAGAACGAGTCAACGTTAATGGCATTCTGCAACATTCCGCATTTAATAAGTCTCATTATCTCTTATACGTTCTATAAAAAAATAACTAAGCTGCAGAATATTAAACAGCTATGACCTACTTTCCAAATGTATATATTGCTTTAGGCGATTCACTGATGGATCTTCGTCTGTCTGGCCTCTTCCCAGGGAGCATTAAGTTCACTGGGAGCATTACATTTCATTGTCATTAGGACATCTTTGTCGATTAATGGGTGTCCGAAGCTGTCGCTTTCTAGTCCCCTGATTAGATCTGCCCATTGCCATTTGAATTTGTATTTTAGCAATGGTCGTCTTAAAGTTTCGTTTGACTATGTATGACTTTCTTTTTCAACTTAGACATTACTTTCTTCACAGACCTGATGTTAGCGGTAATTACGTTCGAATTTATTGCGGAACGTACGTTTCTAGACACCCTCGGTTATTCGCCGGAGTGCACAGTCGATTAACAAACGCTGCACGATGCGCAAGCCACCCAGCACTGCCCGAGGTGTTCCCCGAAATTAGAATCTTCGATTCCACCATATATCCACGACTGGGCTTACAACCGCAGCTAGGGTTCGCTCAGGGAGGGAGTCCTCTCAAGCTTAGTCCCTCGGCAAGGAGACTACCGGTTGGTAGCTGAATCGTGAGTTGAGCCGACCAAAATGGCAAACAGAACAGAACCGTTAGGAACTGAACTGAACGGAACCGTTAGATGCCAGGGGATAGGCAACTTCCTGCCGTAACTTTTTTTTATTTTAATAACCACCTTTAAGCCTTTGCGTGCCGCGCACATTTGGACAAACGAGGTAACTGTTGACCTGGTGTCACCTATCTTTAGAAATGGCCCGTTGCCTACCCGTTCCTAGTGGTTATTACACGCAAAGGGCGCTATGGGTGTAAACTTGTGGGGGAGATACGCTCACAACAGGTAGAAGTTAGCATAACTTCAAACTGCAACCATACAAAAGGGCGGAGAAATCTGTCCAAATCTGGTAGAAAAGGCGCGTGGTGATCCCACTGGGTCTCCTTCCCAGTGCCTTGCGATCTGGCGTTGGATGCTGCCAGGTTCGTGGCGGAAGGGGACGGTAGATTTTCTTCATCCACCTAAGTCTTTTGCTGGATGAAGTTGCGCTTTATTCCAGGGTGGCAAGACGGCAACAGTCTATATGATATCATAAGATAGCGGACATAATCCGCAGCAGCTGACAATCTCCTAAATCGAATGTCGTTAGTTTTATTTCATTTCATTTAAAAAAGGCATAAACACAGCCTTACGAAGGCCTTATCTCATGAGATACTGTGGCGTGCAAAGGGTTAAACCGTTTTTATAGAAATGTTACACATAATAGAGAAAACACAAGCGAAAGAATCAGCGCAGAAGTCACAGCGGCATCTGACACACGCATACTGCATATATCTGATTAAAAGAAAGCGCAAGCGAAAGAATCAGCTCAGAAGTCACAGCGGAATCTGACACCACTCATACTGCATATATCTGACGCAAAGAAAACACAAGCGAAAGAATCAGCGCAGAAGTCACAGCGAAATCTGACACCACGCATACTGCATATATCTGACGGAAAGAAAGCACAAGCAAAGGAATCAGCTCAGAAGTCACGGCGGAATCTGACACCACTCATACTGCATATATCTGACGCAAAGAAAACACAAGCGAAAGAATCAGCGCAGAAGTCACAGCGAAATCTGACACCACGCATACTGCATACATATATCTGACGGAAAGAAAGCACAAGCAAAAGAATCAGCTCAGAAGTCACGGCGGAATCTGACACCACTCATACTGCATATATCTGACGCAAAGAAAACACAAGCGAAAGAATCAGCGCAGATGTCCCAGCGGAATCTGACACCAGGCATACTGCATATTTCCGTACATTCCAATACACTGAACAAAACGGCGCTGACGCCATTCATTGTAGTCGCGCGACATGATCAGCAGACCGTATCATAAGGTTTGGTGGCATCACAAATTTTGTAGCACGGCCTTGAGATTTCTGCAAATTCTTTGAATCTCCTTAGCTGCTGTTCGTCCTCCCTATTACCACATACTCGCCCGGTTTCTGTACAAGGGCATCGAAACCCGCTTGCCATTCGCGGCTCCATATTTGTCCATGTGCAGTAGCGGCCTTGGTACTTTTTTTCTGTATCCCTGATCGGGCGGATGTATTTTATGGGGTAGAGTTGTTTGTGGCGGCGCAGAGCCGCCCTGGTGCATGATTACTTTTACGATTCCGAGCGGGGATTTATTATTGCGCGCCGCGCGGCTCCTAACTCCTTGGACGAAACGGAGGGCGTTCGGAGAACCGGGTTCAAGGGTCGGCATACGAGTGGTGTGGCCGAAAACGCACGTGCCAGTTTTTCGTGCAACCTCAAACCATGGTTGAGCGGTTGCACAAGTAGGCTAAGGAGCAAATTGCAGGAGAGTGGGCTTTTGGCAGGGAAGGCTCTGTGTGATTTTTAATATCTATGATGGATTGGACTCGTGAGAAGCTGGATTTCGTTGTCGAGTTATATTATGTAAACAAGCGACGCAGAAACAAGCGTTGGGAGGAAAGTCACCCAGTTAGATGGAATTTAGGCTGAGGGTAAGGACGGGCAGGGGACGCCCCCCCCCCCCCGATTTTTTTGAGTAAAAAATAAAGTTGAAAAGAAATTTAGAATCAGTGAGAATCCGCGATTTATGTACCTGGTGTCAGGCACGCATCCAGGGGGGGGGGGGGGGGATTTACCCTCCGGAAGTCTGGCGTATTTTCGTTTTATTGTACGGGAAAATTCAAGTCTGGTTTTTCAATGAATGTCCCTCCCGAAACTGAAATCTGGATACGTGCCTGGCTGAGGGTGTGTGATTCTAACAAGATGATTCCACGGCTTTCACATCTCGAAGTTCACTTGGAGTTTTAGGGATATATTCCCTGGCAGGCAGTTTCTTTTTGAGGAGTGGCTTTGGGTGGCCGGCAACAGGGCCCTCTCACTTCAGACGAATTTGAAATAACAAACGAAATGAGGGGAATTTATAAGTGTTGATGATATTATTTTATCATTACCAACACTCCCTGAAATATTTTGGCCAATGAATTATCAATGTTGGCCGTCATTTGGAAGACATTTTTTCTTAAATGATTTTCGCAAGAGCTTATTTTTTTCTAACACTCAAAATGTGTCCGTTGTTTTCGTCCAGTTTGTAAGATAATGAATTTTATATAATATAAGCAATGATTAATATTCAAAACTTGCGCTTAGAAACTCTAGATAAAGTTTAAAAGCTTGAGCAAATGACCTAATTTTATCTTCATCTAGTGCAGTCGATATTAACTCGTTTAACTGTCGATCTGTTCTCGCCACTACAGTGAGTGAACAAATTATCATAATTTTTTATGCAGTGTCTCAATGTTATTAAAATCCTTTTCAGATAATTCGAATGGATGAAACTTTTTAATTATTTAATTTCACTCAAGTAATAAAGTAATAATAAATTTCGAATGATAATTATAGATATGAACATTAATATCTAAAAAGTAAAAATATTGAAAAATGTATTTCGCTGAGTGCTGAAAGCCACATGATCATAATAATTTAATCACCCACTGTATGTGCTATACATAGAACATTCCTGCGGGAGAATGACTCCACCAATAGAATATGTGATATGGAAGCGAATATAGTTATCAGGCGCGAAGAAACCGATTTGGGCCAGTATATAGGTACGGACTATTCACTCTTCCGTTCATCAACCTATAAACGTGAATGATTGAGTGCGTCTCTCGTCGTAGATGAAGAGAGTTGCACCCAACCATATTCCGAACCTTATTACTCGGATGCAAGAAAGAATGGTACCTATCAGGAAAGTTGCGAATATTAGCATCAGCATCAGCGTATTATCAGCATTGGTTTCAATATCAGCCTGCATCAGCATCCGCATTAATAAATGCTGATTTTATTGTTTGCTGATATTCTGCTCGTGACATGACCTCGAAGGGCGGACCTTAGCCGCATGCGCATACTGTCATCTCCGCCGGCAAGTGTTCCTAGCGAACAATTGTTCAGCAGTGCCAGAATTATATATAAGCCTTCCCATAATCGACGGCAATCTGAAAAGGCAGCTCATCTATTGTTTTTAAAATATAACTCATCTTTATTAAAATTAAGCGATCAACCGCCAATTGTATTTTAGTTTTGTACTTTAGGTAATGGCAATTTACCTATTCAAATGTAAGAAGATTGTTTTTGATAATTAAGTCACATAAGTGTTATAACTAACTTTTAATTTAAAATACCTAATAACATTATCCCTTTTAATTACAATTTCATAGTTGGATATATTTTATTTAAGTAATTCATTAAAATCAGCAGCAGCATCAGCATCAGCTAATATTTATATCAAAAAATTAGCATCAGCATCCGCCGATATTAAAGAAACCTGTATTAGCAACAACCCTGGTACCTATGTCGCTTAGAGTACAGGAACTTTAGAAAACATTAGTGTATAACGTTCCTCGCGAGGGTTTCAAATGGCGGCATTAAGCTCCGCTTTCCTATCCTCGCAATAGTTAGATAGTAATTTAATTTAATTTATTGAAATGCAATTTTTGATTTACCTTATAAGAAAATAATATAGAAAACAATTAATCGGCCAGGGAAACACTGTATTAAGATCATTAGTCATAATTAATGAATGGCTGGGATGGTTCAATATAATCTGATATAATCTAATATGAAAATATACTAAGAGAATTATTGAACAACACCCAACCGATAAAACCGATTTCACCATCGTCTTGCATCTAACACGTGTGTTTTTTGGTCTTAAACTAATCTCTCGCCTGGGTACGTCACCATTGAGAGTGTAATCGTCACACCCTTTTTTCTTTTTAATATTTTTTCCTAAAGCAGTTGCCACGAAATCTCAAGCGTTTAATTTGACCTAACTATATATTCTAATATGTATCCTATCAATATCTATAAATATTGTATCCTAATATACGTTTCCTTTGTTTTCAGGTGAGTTTTAATACATCATTTTGGAGTTTACCGTGAAGAAACGCATTCGTAAGTAAGTTTGTGAAATTCGTAGGAATTAACATTCTTTATTCTCGCATATGCACTAAAAGCTATATTGCGATATATTTAGTAGATAATATAAGTTTGCTTTCGTGGATTTCAAATGCTGCTCTGAGTGCACCTTACGACACTTGCTTCAATATAGATAACCAAACGGCATTGTCAAGTTTGTGTCTGGATATTTTTACTATCTGTAATGGACTAAAAACTATTTAAAAACATAGGTATTGTTTTCTGAAACTAAATCCATATTTTTTGAGGTTTATTGTATTATCCTTTATTTCTTTCTAATATTTTTTTATTTTGGAGTTTTTTTTTATTAAAATCTTTTATATTATGATATATTTTTGCGAATAATAATTAGATTTTACGAGGGCCACACTAAAAATTTTCGGATTGATAAGAAAAAATATAATGAATGGACGAAAATCAATTTATTTTTTCTTAAAATATTCTTCATGAGAGTTAATACACTTTTTCATACGTATAAACAAATTTTCATAACATTTATTTCACTTCTCTGTGGTGACCTTGTAGAGACGTGATTTTCATATTCTTCGACAACCTATTCTTGCGATGAAAACCGGTGACCGCGTAATTGATTCCTTATTTTTGGGGACAAGAAGAACCACCAGGAGTTTGTTTGTTTGTTTCTACCCTTTATTGCGAAATTTTACAATGGGCGGGTTTATTGTCATATGACAATTTCTTACAACCAACCTTACTATGACGTGTTTCATGTATGTATGCGTGTAACATGTGTGTCTTGTTATTGCATTCGATCGGCGAATTGAAAATGCAATTCCGTTAATTAGATCCCAACGGAAAATGGTGACCCAGCCGGGAATCGAATCCGGGACCTTACAACGCAAGATCAGGCGACCTAACAACTATGCCACCGGGCCGTGTAAACTGGGTAAAACTAAGGTGCCAAGTCGGGACTGCATGGAAGATAGCTCATGAGTTCTACGTTTTTCGCCTTCGAAAATTCGTTTGTCTAGTCCTATAAGAGAGCTGACATTATAGTGCAAGATGGTGTATTGTTTACGGTTGCTTTTTCGGAGTTCGTCAACAACTTCCGACAAGCAAATGGTCGCGTTCCAATCAGCATTCAGGGTACGATGACTATGCAAAGCAACAGTAGTAGTAACGTGTCCAGTTTTCCTAAAAGAAGAAGCAATCAGCCGCTACGCGGCACTTCGCACGCTTGCCACTTTGTTTGGGTTCGGCTCATCTTGAAAAACCCAAATGGTCGATTGCTGCTTTGTTTCGGGGTCGTAGTTGTAAATTCACGTTTCTTCCGCCGGTTACTTTTGTCCTCACCAAATTTGACGCACCTTCCTTAAATCTGGCAAGCATAACATTACACCAAGTGACTCGTGCTGTTTTTTGAGCCTCAGTCAAATTATGTGGGATTCCCGCAAGTACAGCTTACAGACAGCCAAATGATGGTGTAGGAATTATTAAACCCGATCATGCTTGTGCCTAAGAATGACCGAATCCCATGGCAGATCACACGTCTGTCTGTTTCGATCATATGGCGCACAGCATCGATGTATTCGTTGTTGACATTGGACGGCGACTTTCACGGAATTTGCCTGAGATTGACACGACCACGTTTGAATTCTGCAAACCAGCTATTGATTGTCGTCTTGCTTGATGCTTCATCGCCGAACGCAGTTAGATGCCGTACGGGTCTGTGCTGAGCTATCGAATTACGCTTAAAATCCTAGAAAATCACCCAGCGAAAATTTTCGCGAGTCAAATCCATCGTAATACGTAATGTAAATGACGCCATAATGAAAAACAAATGACAGATGGAACAAACTTTATTCTCCAGCCGAAGAATTAAGTTTTTTAAATGTTGTAATTATTTTTCAAAGATTGTTCATGAAAGTGGCAAGTTCCGGAAACTTTCAGTGTGACCTATTTATAAACAGCTTCAATTTCCATGAATCATCTTGTATTGCAGCCGTTTCAATGAAATCGAACAAATGTCGGTGTTTTTTTAAAAGCTTTGTTCATTTAGATACAAATTGGAGTATGATGATGTTATCGATGCTTTGACAATTCTTTCAAAGATCTGTTGTTTCGGGATCTGGATTGTATAGGAGATCTGCCAGTCTACGTCAACATGTTTATGCAATAACTTTCACAATGCGTCTGTATTACCGTATCATAGTAAATGTTCGGCGAAACACTTTACAGAGGGACGATAAAAACACTTACTACACTTGCCACACGGGGACGATAAAAAGTGGACGTCAGCAATGTCCATTATCATTTGTGATATCGCGATTCCATTTTTTAAATCCTTATCATTTCTTATCTAATGTTTGATGACACTTATCTCATGTGTGATGACATTTTTATATTAATGAATCGACACGATTTTTAGCTTTAGGTTTTTTGTTGTAATAAAAATGTAAATTAATTGTAATGTTATGGACCTTCGGAAATGTTTATATGATAGTTCGGTGGGTGGTATAGATAGTAATGAAGGGGTTGTACGGAATGTAAAGGGTGTATTACCTCTCATCAATGCGACCCCAGGATTCTGCTGGTTACAATGTTACCGATATCCTCAGGTGTTAATATCTCTTTTCTTAGATGTCAAATTCTGTGGTTTGCAATCGGATCGCATATGCGCAGTTCATAGTTTATTTCCAAAAACATTACATAATGTGTTGTAAATAGAGTGTTAATTAATTGCAATGTTTTGGGCACTCGGAAATGTTTATATGGTAGTTTGGTGAATAATGTATATGATAATGAAGAGGTTATACAGAATTTAAAGGGGGTATTGCCCTCGTAACTGCGACCTCAGGATTCTGCTAGGTACATTTTACTCATCTTCTCACGTGATAATATCACCTTAGATGTCAAATTCTGGGGTATGTGATTGGATCGCATAGGTATGCGTAGTTCATACCTGATTTCTAAAAACATTAAGTAATGTGTGAAAACGATGGCAAGATTGTTACACGCACGGGTAGATGCGAATGAACATCATGGAATCAGGACGTCCTGGAATAGATAAAGTGGTTTTTTGCACCAGACTATCTGTCTCATGTTGAGGAAGATGCACGTGCGAGAAAAGGAAATACACGATTTATTTTTTTATTAATTGTATAGTGGTCAAATAATAATAATAATTTCTCCTGCTTTAATAAATGTCCTTAAAGAGAAAACTAAGTTTATAGTTTAGATATACACGCTAAATGAAGTTTTCAGATATACACGCTAAATGAAGGTTAATATTACTAACAGCGGAACTGCACATGGGGTTATCAGGGTTGATTTGATGTAACAGTCATCTGCATGCAAAATGGCGATCACTTAATCGGTTCTCTCGCTGTACTTGAAAGAAAGTTTAAGCTAGAGAAGGACCTAACACGAACACAATCCTGTATGCGATAACATATATGAATATAATTGACCAAAACATACGCCCGTTCATAGCGGGCTGTTCGCTATGCATAGGAAAAAATTTATCTAATTTCATTGGCCGATCCCAAACAAACTTATCAACGTGCGGAAATCGATCGTTTGGTAGTATCTGAAGACAACGCTGATAATAAATAATCGTCGTATGTACCTTTGGCTGGCATATTGAGATGTCAACCACAACGGGCGAACCCGTCACCGCAGGACGTTTTAACGATTGATCTTTCTATCGACCGTGCAGTGAGCGTAGAAGACTTTGGACATAACAAATCCGACGTCTAGCTACGCCACAACCCGTTAGAGACCAACGCCTTACCGCGAGTAGCCAGGTATGTTACCTGGCGGGCGGCACTCGCGCCCTAACTACCAATTGTGACCAGATTTCTCCGGTCTCTCGATTGGTTCCGAGTTCGAGGTCGCTTGCGCGGTCCTCTCCCTTACGAAGCGGTGAAACGGAGTATACCGAATCTGTCGCGGACCAAGGCGTCCTTTGCCCGACTCTGAACCGGGATCGGATGGCCAATGGTCATTTCAAGAGCAGTCGCCGTAAGGTAGATAACTACCCCCGCTCTGTAGGAAACAATACAGTTCCCAGACTCCCCCGATTGTTAGTCGGAGAGCACAATCGATTGGCTTGCGCCGCTCGGTGCGCAGACCGTCCAGGAGCGCCAGAGGATTGATATCCCAGGGGAGACTGGTGACCCAGTGTCCTACCCGGGCTCGCACGCCATGTGTGGAGGCCGTCGGATGGGTGTTGACCCGTGAGTGTGACCGACCCTGAAACAGAATGGGTCTTCGTGACTTCGACCTTTGGCTGGCAGTTAAAAAGTATCACTAACAATCTAATGGTCTGCTACTCCAAACCGTCGGGTCTGGAGTCTCGTAAGCAGTGAGTAAGACTGTTGGCTGGGCGTTAGTAGCTAAGTCGTGGCCAGGTAATCCGGAAGCCTCGCCCCACGGTCGATCAAACCTTGCCAAGCTAAAATTTTAGCATGGCGCTATAAAAGTTTAGGTACATTTATTAGCTTGATGTATGCGCTGGTAACATTAATCAAACTGATAGGCGTATCAGTTAGAGTTTCAAGGCGATAGGTGAGGGCAGCAAACCCCGCCCACCGCCCGGGCAGTTATAACGACGAGGGTCGTCTTGTCTGCCCGGGATGTCGTGCTACGACAACCCTGCGCGTACCAGAAGGGTAGAACGCGTAGGGGGTGAAATAGGGTAAACCACCCCCCCCGTACCGCCCCGAGAACCCATTTATTTATAATAATAAAAGAATTTACAAATACTGGCCTGATAGGCGTATCAATCGGGATCCTACTATTTGTCTTTTTAATGCACCTACATAAAGCTTGAAATAGAACACATCCGAAAAGTAGATTTTAGAATGTCGCCGCACGTTGCCAGCCGTACTTGTGAACTCGTACGTTCGACAGTAAATGATTTCATACATTTAAAACACAAAAAAATTTCGACTGGCAATATTGATAGTCCGGATGCAGCATATAAAACAGAATACATTTATTTCTTTGCAGCAAACATGCGCGTAATTATGCTATTTATTATTTATTTATTTGTTTATTCATTTATTATTAATCAACATTACATGAAAACCAATGCATGGAAAAGTAAAATTAATAAGGATATAAATTAGTAACTATTCAATCAGAATGTCGCGTAAAATACTAGCTATATTATAAGAATAAATAATTAATTGGCTGTAATATAAACGAATTGGTGGTAAAAATATCAAAAAGTGGTGCCATAATGTCATTTAAGCGCCGCAAAGCACGCGGCAAAAAGTTCCATCTCGTAAAGTTAGTGGACGAGAACGATCATAGGACATACATAGTCAGCATTTCACTTCTGAGACAGAGAGAGTTTCAGCCAACAATGCCTGTGACAAAAAGAGATCGACACGAAATCAGTTAGCAAATTATGAAAATAATAAGTAATGAATTTGATATGGGTAGGCTACTTGTGAAACCCCAATTCTCTAGGTATAACTTTTTTCTCGATACATGTACGTAAAATTCGAGTTTTTCGTGCCGAAGAAAACTTTTAGCCTGCTTATGATATAGGATGCATATTCAGCCTGAAAGCCCCTGTAGCCAAAGATCCGAATCGCATTTCAAGGGCAGAGTGCCTTGAAGTTGATACGCCAGCGGTAAACCGGTCGTCGCGTGGGTCTGGCATACTGCACACCACATATGGCAGAAGTCGCCGAAAAAAAACAACCATCAATTCATCCGCCGCGAGTGGGTTGGTGACCTATAATCTCTTTTCGCATCGATGATGGCGATTAAACGGCGATACTTTCATTTGTAATTCTAGCTGGACTCGATTGATTCGCATTAATATGGTAATTCATTAGTGAGAGTCGTATCATAATATTTAATGATCTGTGCGAAGGACTGCCAAAAAGTTTCGAACTGGAATGGTTGCATCCGATGAGCGAACGAACGAATTGTACCAGGGACCATATTTTTTAAGGTTAAGAAGCAGCCACCTGTCTTTAAGCAATAGAGTAAAAGTTAAATCAATCGACCAGTATACAACTATGTATACTAGCAAGCAACTAGTACTTAGTATGTTGCTAGTAAGCAACATTGCCAATAAAATCTAGTCAAACTATCGAAAAAAGCTATTCCTTTTACTTTTCGTAGCATATAGAATATTACTTTTAACATCACACAGTAATCTTTAGTTTCTGTTACATACATTACATTACATAGACGTCGTGTCCAATTGACGGCTAAACACCGCTCTTGGACGTATCAAAATATTTGTGTTGGGTAGTAAGTCTTATTACTACTCTAATCTTTACTTAACATGCATAGGTTGTCAAGAATTTAGCTATTAGATTGAAAAAAATAGTATCTAAGAATCTTTGGAACCTACTAAAAGTCATCTGTAGGTTTTTCTTGCCAAACAAGTCGGAAAAAAATAATTAATGATTAGTTCAAACGTTGTTTAGGAGTTAGTTTTTGAAATGCTCATGTATACAAATATATGTCGAGATACGTCCCGCTCGTTTTCACGACAAAAAGGAGTGTTAGGCTGCTGGCGCCATCTTGGCCGCCATCTTGAAAATACCTAACGAATGTTTTTTTACAGTGTATTTTTGAATTTATTGTGCCCAACAACATTAAACTAAACATTTTTGACGCGGTCCTATGTCAAAGAAGGGCTTTACAGCGCCGATTTCGGGTTTGGACGCCATCTTGGATAGCTCCTTTCCGGTCAGCCTTTTCGGTTTCAATAGGGTCGAAATATGGGAAAAGACCTTTTGCCCAAAAGTAATATGAAATGCTTCTATAATGTCGATTCTCTAAAATCGGCACTAGACTAATAGGAAGGTAATACTGTGAGTATCTGATATTGGGAGGGCAGTAAATAGCCTCGTCTATTTTTGGTATACTCTTGTAAATTTCTGTTTGATGTTTGACGTAACCAAAGACATACAGTCCCGTACGACAAATAAAAAGGCACCGTATGCGCTACGCCGAGTGGCATTTCGGTGTGATCTCCAGACCAAAAAAACGCTGTGGTATCATACGGAACAAAAAGGTCATGCGCTCCTGCCATAGCCCCACTCATGCCGGATGTAAGTAGCTGACACAAACGTAGACCTATCGGCAACTAGGGTTCACCTCAGGAAGTTTTAACGATTAGTCGTTCTATCTCCCTGGAGTGAGCGCAGAAGACTTACAAAACAGTCCACCGTCTAGCTACGCCACAAGCCCGTAAGAGGCCAACGCCTTAACCGCGAGATAGCCAAGAGTGTTACCCGGCGGGCCTACACCTACGCCCTTACTTCCAATTGTGACCAAATTACTCCGGTCTCTCGATTGGTTACGACTTCGAGGCCGCTTGCGCGGTCCTCTCCCTTACGAAGCGGTGAAACGGTGTTTACCGAATCTATCGCGGACCACAGCGTCCTTTGCCCGGCTGTTTCCCTAGGATCGGGTAGCCGATGGTCATTTCAAGAGCAGTCGCCGTAAGGTCCGCAAATACCCCCGCTCTATAGGGAACAGTACTGCTTCCAGACTCTCCCGACTGTTAGTCAGAGTGCACAGTCGATTGGCTTACGCCGCACGGTGCGCAGACCGTCCAGGAGCGCTAGAAGGTTGATTCCCAGGGGAAACTAACCATAAGGCCAGAGTCCTTCCCAGGCTCGCACTTCATGCGTGGAGGCCGTCGGATAGAGGTTGACCCGTGAGTGTGACCAACCCTGAACAGAATGGGTCTTCGTGGCCAACTTAGCAAGGGCCCATTAACTCCCAGACCTATTGACAGACCGCTCCCGTACAACGAACAAAACGGCGTGTCTGATGCCATGCAGTGTAGTCGCGCCAATTGATCTTCATACCATAGCTTTAACGGGCCAGCCTTTGTAGACATTGCAGACTGTATTAGGAGCACTTGTTCTCGGTTTCTCCCACCAAACTAGGACCGAACAGTTGGTTATTGGCCTAATGATAGGCCTAATGATATTGGCCTTATTAGCATAATGCTTACTTCCAAAGGTCAACAACATAATACCCTGGAGAATCCTGAAGTATACACGAAATCTCGGGTTATACACGTTAAATTAAAACATTTTAGGTTGGATGAATAGGATGGCAAAAGCGGAAACATGTGATTCAAAATTTTATAGAACGTTGATTTCAGTCCGTAGCTTATTTTCCCAGTTAGCGCTGATACAGATAAATATTTTTTCTTTTATTAATTGCATTCGTTAAAAAAATACAGCAAATTATATATTTTATTATTATATATTTACATTTCAGGGATATATCGGATCATTTAGTGATCATTATTGTAATTAAAAATGTTAGAAATCTATTACATATTGTCATATATTTTTACTTTTACTCTACACGTTAATAATTATTATCAAAGTAATAGAATTCGTACAAATTTTAATTGTTTTAATTTTATTTTTTTTTATATAATAATTATTTAGTAATTTGATTAGATACATCTAAACAATATTTTATAAAGTCTGCCTTAGAACAGGCCCTGGCCTAGTTAGGTGACTTTTATTCATTACTCTATCTCCTCAAGAATCATTTTTTTGCTAACGTCTCATATATATACAACATGATATGGTAAACTGTACAAACGAACTTGTGTAATACTATAAATAAATAAATAAATAAATAAATATCAATGAATATTTTTTTTTGTATTTTGTTATCTTAGTATTACTTCCGGTGCTGATTATTCTTGGAAAACTTATTGATTATTAAAAAAAATATTGACCTATTGATATTTTTTGTAATTTGAGTCTAATTTCTATTTTTGAACCATAAGTACTTTTATTTAAACAGTGTACTTACATGTAATGAAGAATAATTTTGCACAATGTAAAATGACGTATTCCACAGTATGGGACTTTTTGGAATTAATTAATTATGACTTTATGACTAATATATCTCTTTTTGTGATAGTATTTTTTACAGTTATTCAAATGCCAACCACCGGATAAATGTAAAATATTTCCCACCAAATCGGTTTCTTACACGATATAGTTAAATATATTTTCCTTTCTCTTACTAGATAAAGGTAATATATATTTCCTCCCAAGGAAAACATATTAATAATAATAATAACTACAAGAAATACCTTATATATGCGTTTCTATTCCATGAGCGCCCCATTTTATTCGTAATATTATATCATGTTTTAAAAAAATAAACGTTTAAGGGTTAAGAAGCAGGTTATACCACAAATATCTGAACTGGTCAAAGGAATGAGAAGCAAAGCAGCCTGTGCGTAAATTCCTTTCATTGTCATCTACGAAAAGGGGAACTACCTCGCCTAATCTACGGTAAATCGGTATAACTTTGACAGAACCGCCCGTAACGGGCTTGTTTATTCATTACCGCACGTGCGAGGTGCCAAAGAACGGTGGGAGAATAGAATACACATACAGAGGGAAACGTCTCGCCAGTCGGTCGGTCTCATGACGCACGACTCGCCGGAGTCGGCTCCCCTGCATCGGTTGCAATCGGAGTGACTCATTCCGTCCGCTAGCTCGCTTTGCACGCGCCTCAAATTTGTTGTACAATGTACGATATCGCTTTGCGTATACGATACGATTGTCGTCGCAACGATACTAATTCTGTTTTAATAACTTCAAACATTATTGAAATCTCTGCAATAACGAACAACAAAGTCGCCATGCAAGTTAGCTCTTTGGTTTTATTGTATTACTATATCAAATACTCATTCACCGTTGCAACGAAAGACTTAACATTTTAAGATGTACCTATGTCGATGGTTACAATTAGGTCACTTTTACCGTAATAAACATTTTAAACAAACATGTTTTACCTCAATATGTTTTATGTATCGAGATCGCAATTGATGTAAATCGGTAAAAATGCTCAAAAAGGCTTTATTTGAAGAATCATAATAATCGCCATTGAGATACTAAGGGGAAATTCTTCCGCTAACTTCAGAGCTAATGAGTTCGAAAACACCAAACAATTTGTACTTCTTCACTAAAACTCGGTAAAAAATCGTTTGTTTGATTTTTCCGGAGTTCTTATTTATTGCTGAAAAAGTTTAATAAAATATACTGAAAAACTAATGAATTCCGATAGATTTCCAACCTCTTTTGAGGATTTATCATCTTATTTAATTATACATTGTCACTGGAATATGTCATTTTAAAAATAAGAACCCGAAAATCAGTCATTTTGGCGTGTTTTTATTGATATTTTTCTGCGTATTTCTTTAAAATATAGAAGATTTCGTTTATTTGAATTCCGATCTTCAAGCTTGATCTTTTAGCAACCCCTTAAGTCACAGGCTTTTCATATTGGAGTCCGTCAATTGATATCAAGATTGGATAAAGCAACACTCTAGCTTATTAAACTCAATGATGTAATTATGGCTCTCTCGAATAAGTTTAAATATCTTGGTGTCACCACAAGTCAACGAAGTAAGTCACGAAATATTCGTCAGCTTTTACGCTCTACAGGCGCTTAAGCAATTCCTCCCTGTGGATACTAAAATAATCCTTGCGAAATCGTTCCTTTTGCCAATACTAGAGTATGCGGATGTGGCTTACCTCAATATGACTGGAAACTGCTGGATAAAGTAGAACATTTGCAGAATGTTTGGATACGATTCATCTTCAGTCTACGGAAGTATGGCCGCGTGTCAGAATTTCGGGCCTATTTGAAGTAGTTGCCCATACGATAAAGGAAAAAAATCACCCATTTTCGGTCCTTTTACGCGTCTTCTCATCGTTTTCACCATTATATCGTTTAGACCTCTTCGAGCCATTATCTTCTCGCTTCCTACAGCCTCGTTCAGGCTCTAGCAATCCCTTTCCACAGGACGGACTATTTTCGTATAATTTAACGTGCATGCTGCGAGGTTTTGGAATGGCGTCCCAGTTAACGTTACGGTCTCACCTTTCTTTCCGAACTTCCGGCATACATTAGCCGCTATATTTTATTTGTTATCTTTTATTATTATTGTATGTTCGTAAGTATGTTATGCATTCATCGATATTATACCAAAGGTTAGCTGTTGAATATTTCCAGGTAGCAATAAGCTCGCTAGCCTTTTTATTAAGAAATGTACGCAAATAAAGAGTTATTATTATTAGGATTATTAAATAAAACTAGCCATATGAAACTTCAGATCTTTATCTAAAAATTCGTATAACATTTGTAATGATATTAGGGTGGTACATCTCCATAAAAGGAAAATATGGACTATGAAAACCGCTTACCGAAATTCTATTTTCCAGTTTTACATAGGTTTGTTTGTTTCTACTCTTTATTGTAAAATTTCAAAATAGGCGGGTTATTATCATACGACAATCTCTGACAACCAATCCTACTACGAATCGTTTATATGTAAGTGTGCATGCAACGTATGTGTAAATGTGCGTCTTGTTATAGCAGTCGTCGACTACATTGAAATGCAATTCCGTTAATTTTATCGCAACGGAAAATGGTGACCCAGCCGGGAATCGAACGCGTGAGCTTACAATGTCAGATCAGGGGTCCTAACCACTATGGCACCGGGCCGTAATTCTAACTGAATGATAGAGAGAGTATTGCGAACGCCCATATTTTTTTTTTGAGCAGAGGGCGTGCTAGTTCTACTTGAATCTTTAAATATTGTACTTAGCGAAAACCACATCGTGAAATTTTAGTTGGAATACCTCCAAGCTGATCCGGGGCAGAGTTGATAATCCTAGCGTGCTGGCGAAGGTTTGTCTCTTTGTTCCGGATAGTTATAATCGTGCTCGCTCTCATAATCTATTTGCTGAGCCGTCTATGTCGTAAGTCGATGGAGTCTACTTACGCGTGCCTTGCGAAACATAAATGCGCTATGTTCGGCAGTGCCAGACCTTGATATTTTTACAGCGAGCCCACATCTACCAAGATATGGGTATTTCGCTACTTGTCGATGTCAGCATAAGATCAATTGTTTTTAATATCTATGTATTCTGTAAATTTCGTTATTGTATTCTAAATGCCTGTATTTGTATTTAATGCTTATTTAAACATGTTTATGTACAATAATTCTGAGTTTTATTTTTATGTTTAAATTGCTTCTTTACACTATTATTTTGATCTGCTTATAAAATTAAATAAATAAATAATAGTATAATCCATAATATGATTTTACTTTAATATGAAATACTATACCTACTGGAGATTATTTTTTCAAGCGACAAAAATAATTTTAAAATTCTGCCATATTTAAGAAAATACTTTATCATCAGCTATTAATTAATACCTACCACGAAAATATTTCAAAAATACTACAAATGTTTTACATTTGCGATCATAATCACTTGACACAATCACTATCAAGGGGGGGATAGGGGGAGGAAGCCTTGTCTGCTTGCCGGTGTTTTTGTGATTATATTTGTTTAAAGTACGTTTTTCTATGATAATATTTTATAATATCTGTTTGGAATAAATATGTGCATTCCCCCGTACGATTACTTTAGTCGGCGTACAGCCCTGGCTCATCAGCGGCAGCGCCGACTCGACAGTCGACACTCCTCACTCCCGACGACTCCGACTCTCCGGTCTCCGACTCCGCCGACAGTCGGTAGTAAACAACGCGAACACTCGCTAGCCGTCCGCCGGCCGATGCGCTCGTACAAGTGGTTTCGTCGCCGCCGCCGCGTATTCCGTCCCCGCAGCCGACACGATCGCGATAAATGAAGTTAAGTTCAGTGGCGTGTAAATATTTATGATATAAAGTGTTATGAGGTCGGTTTAAGTTGTGTTTGGAAGAACTGCAGTTTTATTGGGAATATGAACGGGTCGGTGAACGGTGTGAACGGGGCGCTGAACGGAGGGGCTCGCACGGCGACTCTGGGGTCGCCGGGGAGCTACGCGTACACGTCCAGCGGAGGCCTGCTGGGGCGCGCGACGGCCGGCGGCGGCGGGGGCGCGCGCCCCGTGCCGCCGCCCACGCTGCCCAAGTACAGCGGCTCCTTCTCGGCCGGGTCCGCGTCGGCCTCCGCGGGGCTCCGCGAGCGCGAGCGCGACGGCGCCGGCGGCTCGCACCGCCTCGCCAGCCTCGAGCGCCTCGCCTTGAGGCAGCGCATCATAGAGCACAGCGCCAACAACCAAATCGTCAAAGACGGCGTCACCACGGTCACCTTCACTGATTCTACCTCGGTGAGTGGCATACCTTCAACTTCTTGAAGGAACGCGAACTCCTTCAACTTCTTGAAGGTGTTCGCTGAAACAACATACTCGAACGGTCTGTAGCAATCCTCCATACTAGTATACCATATATCATTTCGTAATGAAAACAGGCATGACATTTCCGTCATGGCTGTTCTCATTTAGAAATGACGTATGGTATAATTATACTAGTATGGGGGAATGCTACAGACCGTTCGAAGATGTTCATTCTTCGAAAACACCCATGAATAACCCGTGTTACACTTTATCTGTCAAGTACAAAATACTCATCTTTACTGCCGAATACATTTCTATAAGATATCTACTATATGCAACATTTAACATAAACGACCTTGAGTTAAGCAGGAACTGGCACTTTCACAATACACGCATACGTGATGAGACGTTGTCCTCCCAAAAGTTCACCTCACGCAGATTTAAAAATCCTTTGAATATTTGCCAAACCAGCTACCACTCTCTACAAGGCAGATGGAAACACAGGCGTTTGAAAGTTTCCTAAAATCATATCCAATAGCTTGTTGGGTACCATACCTTTAAGAATAGGCATGCCTATATTCATTCGGGGATGCATATATTCATTCATTGCATAATGAATACCCATTCATTATGGGTATTCATTATGCAAACAAATGCCCGAGAGCAATTACAGGAGTATCACGTGATACATCCTGACCTATACTTTTTCAAATATAAAACATTGGTCTTCACCGCCGAATGGTCTTCTATATGCAAAATATAACATCAACGACCTTGAGTTACGTGAGAATATGCACCTTCAGAATACACGCGTACGTAATGACACTGTAGTATCAAAAATGTACCTCCGCAGAATCTAAAGTCCTCTGGCTATTTGCCAAAACACATAACACTCCACAAGATAGATGGAAACGCGGGCTTTCAAAAGTTTTTTATAAAACAACTCTAATCCAAATAAGTTTTTGAGAAATCAAACCTGCCTAAACATTAATCTGGTAAGTTCCTGTTCAGGGAATTCATGATTTAAGACACTAAGGATGACACTGTCAAGACAAAGTCATCGGAAGATTTTCAGGACCAAGAAAGGAGACATAAGGAAAAATATATCTTGTATAACTCTTTTCACATACGCTGCCACTTTACCGCGTACCTAAACTACTTAGACCAGTTCCGAGTAACTCGACCACTCTATAAAGGAAATTTGATCTGTAGCTAAGTATCCGATGACTACTTGCAGGCGAAAGGTCAGGAACTAATTTGATTTTACGAATGGTAGCAACGTAGTGTGCGAGGGATATACAGAATATCTGAAGACAAAATACTTTCTTTAATAAATCGGTATGGCGATGATATTGATAATCATACTTTTTAGATTAGGAAAACGTATGTGACTAAAGATACATTACTAGGAAACCAAATAAATGGCTGTCCACATTGAAAGAGCAAGCGCAGCTTCACATCTTGTTGTTGGTACTTAAACCTGCGGAGCTATTATGAAATTTACATACCTCGGCTTCTTAGTTACTAGCGACAACAACCAAGTACATTTAATGGCTGTAAATACGTACTACTTCGTACTCCAATCTCAAATGAGATCTCGTTTCTTATACCGCAGAACGAAGGTAACCCTCTACAAGACACTAATCATATCAATCTTAATTTACTAATGTTTTAGAAACGTAGACCCTCAATAAGGTTGATAAAAATGCACTGGATGTGTTTGAACGCAAAACACTCACCAGATTTTTCTGTGCTGAGTATTTTTTTATTTATTGGTTACATAAACATTCAAGTTCAAGAGCACAAAAAAGAAAAATAATTTACAATCTAGGAATTACCGTTACACGTTTCATTTAGCCGTAATTTATACCGTCTAAATTTAGGTATACATCTGTCTGAGCCTAGGTTAAATATAAATAACGCATACATTATTTAGATGTTTATTCTTCTAGTGTGCTAAGTAAAGTGTAAACGAGCCCGCTCCTGTGTTAAGGCGAGTTCCCTTCCTGAGTCATATTGATGTCAGAATGATTTATGTCGGAATGAAAGAAAAGAAAATTGTATTATATATTATAACTAAATATTTGTACCGCAGATTACGTCATACACATGTGAATACTGCCCTTTTGCCACATTGGTGACTGCAGGAGGATGGCGCGTGCGAACAATCAAAGAACTATATAATCCGTACAATTATGTGCATGTTGTGAGTATGCTGAATCTCGGAATGTTCAGAATGAAAGATAAACGCAGCCGTTGAAACGTAAAGTCAAACGACTAAAACTATGTCGATGACTTGATTCTGTGGTGCACTGGAAAACCAACGCTGAGGATGGAATAGAGGAAGATTCTTGACGCACAACTTTAGATTTTTTGGTGCTGTGCAGGAGAATGGCGCGTGGATAAGACGAACAATCAAAGATCTGTATAATAGGTACGATGATGTGCATTTTATGAGTATCCTCTAAGGCTGATGAAAATGCACTAGATGTCTTTGAACGCGATTTTTTTGTGATGTGCAGTAGGATGACGCCTAGGAAGGCAAACAATCAAAGAACTGTATGGCTTAAACGCTGTTAGAACGTACTTCACACGACCACAACAATGACGACTTGATTCCATGGTTAAAGACCTTAAAGCACTCGCCCATTGTGAAATTTCACAATAAAGATTAAAAACAAACAAACAAACGTCCAAAGTGGAATGCAAGAAGATTCTTGACGAAACCAAGACGTCTCATCGTCAATGATAATGCTGATGGCGAAATACTAAAATGTCACTAATGGAATAACGTCGTTATCGACGGAAACGTGCGACTAAAACACTCCTTATAAGATTCCACTATCGGGCATTGTTGTCATCGTACACGGTTCGGCTATGCTATCGCTTCGCCCGATCTAAAATGTTACATCGAATGCGCTGAATGGTTTTTGGTTGAACGCGATAGGCGTACGGCTGTTTGGTCGATTGCACGGCTATTCCCTGTGCCGCCAGGCGACCTGCGACAACGAGGGTCGCTTCGCGTGCCGACGGAACCCCCCCTCCGCGTCGCCACCCCTTTTTGTGTAGGGGGGCCATTACGTCCTTCCAAACCAGAGACGATTTTAGCAATCATCGCCTGATTAGCGCTATGTTGGCGAGAAAGACGAATGGTTTATTAGATTTTTTCAGGAGTATATTCCCTTTCTATCCTTCGTCTCCATCGATTTAGATGTTCGTCTCCTTTCTTTTCTCTCCGTCTTTATTTAGTTTTTTAATAATTTGATTTTCTATTACTATTATCAATTCTAAAATTTGAATTTGAATTTTTGTGTAACCAACGCAAAATTTATACTATAAACTTAAGCTATAAGTTAGCTGATACACATTTCCGCAAGTCCGTAAGCTCGCCTTTTTGTTGAAATAAAGAGTTTTACTATTATTATTATTATATCCCTTCAGATAGCAAATACGTCGAGAACAAATTCATTTTAATTACACATAAAACAACCAGCTTCAGAGGCAATTCGTATTCGAATTTGTCGCGGGTCCTTGCCGCCTATTGTGGTCGTCAATATCACTCGCGATCCGGTGATCAACGATTAACCAACTATGTTCGTTTCTAAGGAAACGTACGGTTACAGATTCCCCGGCAATTCGCTGATTGAGAAGCGTAGCTAGCAAACCGGCTATAGCACAACCGCAGCTATTGCATAACCGCATTTCTCCGGCGCACAACAGATTCAGATTCCAACTATCAACGAACCGTAGGATACAGCCGAAGGCAGAGTTTACTCCAGCTCTTCCGGGGTAGTCCCTCTTCGGGGAGACAGATGAATAGAAGTTGAACCGGAGATTGGACCAGGCGTCGCAACGTAATGGACGTTATTCGTGTCCAATCTGCACGGCTCCTTTATCCACGTATAAGCCCTCGCTTACTCTATATCGAATAGAGACCCTCATAATTTTTATTCATTGACATTTTTGAATTGGTTTTTATCGTAATTCGTTTTACCATGTGCCGACGTTTACGATGAAATAGGAATATAATTATAAAACGACGGTTATAATAATGTTTTGTCGTTTAATGTTATTGTATTTTGTATTTTTTTGCGAATTTGTATTGTATTTTTTTACGAATTTATTAAACCGGATAGGGTCGGATAAATATTGTAATCGGCAGCAAGGTAGCCGCAATTCTTTTTGAGTCGTCAATGTGTGGTCAGACGTAGACAAAATGGAGAATTTGCGCCTAACCTGGTAACACTGTATTGAACTACTTAATAGTTGTGGATTTAAAATAAATAATATTTTGGAAAGTAATCTGATAGGATTAACAAATCCCCTGTCCTAAGTTTACGTAAAATACAAACCAGTTTTGAAACTTGACTTTTCATAACCTTGATCCTGTGCCAAGTGTCAAATGTCAGACGGTCACCCTACGCATCTATGACTAACCCTCGTCTGCGGGCTCGGGCGCGCGCCACCCGAAACTCATGGCGAGCCGTACAAACTTGCCCCTGTTTTATTTTCGTTACCTTCCCCCAAATCTCGTGCGTTTCTACGTAGCTATTCAGGGTTGGCACGTGGGCGCCGTTGGGGTGCATCCCCATCTGAGACAGACGTCTACCACTACACCTGCGACGGAACATAAAACTTTCGATTGGCGAGACCGTCTTGGGAATGAGTCCACTTTAGCACTTTCTGGGTGGAATAGTGTAGCGTTATTTTATTTGTTTTTATTTTAATTTATTTAATTTTATTTATTGTAACTTATTTTTCTTTATTCACTTAGCCTTACAGCCTAATTACAAAGTCAATTTATGTATTTGTTACCTACGTCCATAATATATGTAGATATATGTACACAGATGAACATGTATGACGTGCTTTATATTATATGGTAATATGCAAAGTATGGCAATACTGTTAGGTTCATTCATTCTACAATGTTTTTCCATAAAAATAAAATACGCTGTATATAATGTAGCTAATATATAAATAAATAAATGAAGTAAATGTAATGCGACCTATCATTTTTATAATAGATATTAATGTGAAGGACGAATGATTATATAATTTAGTTATTTCTCGTTTCAATTTAGGATATTCCTCGGACACAGATATAGAAACACTGCTATATTTTCACACGCCAGCGCTTGCGACATTATTGCATTAAACACCTAGAGGTCGTTAACCTCTGGCAGTGACACTGCACACCGAAATATTTATAGTAACTGCTGCGCTCACAGTTTTGTGTGCATTCAGCAGGAATTTCACGAGGCGACGCGTCGCAAAAATGCCGAGCGACGTCATCAAAATCATAGAGAATTGAGTCACAAATTTGACACAGTATACAGAATTAACTTCGACGTCTTTGGGCCTAGGTCACCATGGATTAGATTTTGAATAAATTATTTAAAAAATATATGTTTTAAATTCTAATACCAATCATCGGTTTTGCATAACTTTAACGCTTATAAAACAAAAGCTCTTGAAACTCAATTACATATTGATTTTAAAAGTTGTATTCCGCTTGTACGTATTCCAATATTCCTCCCATGAAAAAACTCCCGTGGACACGTCAATTAGCACAGTGACGAGGATACTTAAAGGTCCAAAACAAGACCAGTGACCATTTTAATAAGAAATAAGCCTAAAATAATCCCCTCGGTGATATGGATAGCTTTCGGGACTGTCATTGTCGTCCCCAGCAGCAAAACGAAGTCTTATTTATTATTTAAACATTTGGAATACTTTCAGACTGTGTCGATATTTCAGACTGCTGTGATTACGTTAACACGTATAACTTAGTAACTTGTTTTTTTTTAAGATTACGATAATCTCGTCCACTTCTGATACATTTCTACGCTTGCGTGAAATGTAGAGTATTCTGTATATCATACGAGATCTAACTCAATGAATCTCATGATGTATATTAGTGAGGCCTCAATTCTTTGCAGATGTCTTTTCGCTAGGTCTTTGAATTTATTTTATTTCATAAACACATCAACATAACAGTTAAGACCAATCCTTTAAGATGTAAAATATAATATAAACGTACATGGAAAGAAACACTAACATTATTATAAGTACACACACAACATGTTTTAAATAAGCATTAAATATGCAAGTAAAGGCACTAGGAATTAAATAAAATAAAATGGAATACGTAAAGAATACATGAATAATAAAAGCAATCGATCTCATTCAGACATAAACAAGTAGCGCAATGCCCACACCTTGAAGAGATCGTAGCCATATCTATTCTTCTCTTTATTTCTGATAGCTAAGTGTCTTCATCGTTGGATATGAAGTCCCTACAAAAATAATCATCTACAATTTCAAGAGTTTAATAGATTTTACCACCCCATTCAGAAGAGGTGATCAGGTGTTTTACTAAACGCGTTTAAGAGCTGTTGACCGACTGTTTTGCTCGGATTCACTACGTTGAGAAATAAACGCAGTGGTGACTAAATCTATATCCTCGCCAAACGTGTTAAGGCCGTAAATTATCGTCACCACTTTTATTTAGTATTTAATCCCCATTCAGGATACACTTGGTCCATGAAAAGATGAATAATCGATCGGTACCCATTTTACGGACTTATCGTTGCCAATCATCACTTTCGTCTAATTCATGTAATACTTGAAAACATCCCACCCGGAGTCCCGCAAGGCTCACATTTGGGACCGCTACTGTTTAACTGATATTGGCCAATGTTTGGTTACGACATTGGCAAATGCTTTTCCAAAACTGAATACTTGGTTTATGCTGATGATTTGAAGGTATTATCAAAGGATGTCATCACGATTGATAGTCCTGGTAATCAGGATAACGTACAATTAAATAGTCTAGTAACATATAACAGAGTAAACAAATTAAGTATGAATGCATCAACATGTTACCAAGTAACGCGTAAATCCCAAAGACTGAACTTTCAATATTAATATTTGTGAAAATATTCTTGTTGAGAAGAAGGGCAGATTAGATTATGGTGTGCATGCATCTAAAAATAATAGATAAACCCTACAAAACCGTCGGATTTGTTTGTAAGATTTGTAGGCTATTCAAGAACGTACTCCCTATCAAAGTGGTCTATAATGCGCACGACTGTACTTGAATACGGGTCAGTCATTTGGAATTTTAATTATGGGTACAGTGGTTTGGCATTAATTAATGTTTTGGTGAGATAGTGTCATATTTCAATTTATTTACTAATTTTTACTAAAATATTTTGGAACATCAACTTGTCAATCGGCTGAGGGGCCGAGGTCTGAAGGGTTAATATAGTAGAGCCAATCCAGAAACGCGTTGTAAAATGAATGTCAAATTGTGATTCTCTACAATTGAACAGATACGATTTTAACATGACCTCACTAAGATTTGGCGTTCTGTCGCTGGTAAGACCGTATTTGCTTGCTGGTTTACGGTAGCGAGTGACACCGAGTACCGCTTTTGTTCCACCTGCCGCGGATAATACAAATTACACCTACAATTCAATTCTTTACGCATAACAGATACTTACAACAAAATAATCATGGTGGGTGACCCATTTCATCTGAACACAAGCGGATTTTACGCAGACTTTCCGAAATAGTGACAGAATTTAAGCCCACAGAATCATCACCAATCATCCCACACACGCACACACCTCATTCTTATATACTTATAATAAGCACATCCTTTTTACTTCACTTGCACCCTTACAACAATATTTTTTTCAAATAATATACATTTTATAATTTAAATTAAATTGTTAAATATATTATTATTATTTTTAGTGATAATCGACCTTATACATTTGTATATTTTTATAATCTGGATTTATAATGCAACGCTGTAAATTTATATTTAAAAAAATAGGGAACTAATTATATTGTAGCTTTCGTGTTTTGATTCATCTTGTCTTTTGTTGGTTATTCGTATGCCTTGTTTTGTTGTAGTTTTCCAAATATTGCCTTGGTAATTTGTTATACTTTCGTGTTCTTGTTATGTGGAGAATTTCTTCTTTTAACGTGGTGATAATTAGCATACATGGACGATACATCCTCGCCAAACGTGTTAGGGCGGTAAATTATCGTCACCGCTTTTATTTAGTATTTAAATTAGCATTCGCTATTCTTTGATTTATACGCGACACCAAATGTTCATCTTGCGCATATATTTTCTCATTTACACTGAGAAAAAATCGGACCAGAGTGACTACTATCGCAGATGGTAATAGGTGAAAACAAAGAATGCACATCACTATATAGATTGTTGTGACCACTATATAGATTGTTGTGGGTTACATTTTCCTTTGCTATATTCGTATTGTATCTGTAACCCTACGTCTATGTGTCAGTTGCACTACAAGCATATGTGTGATTTCAACCTACGTTTTACTTTCCCGGCCTACCAACCGACGAGAAGGGAAAGTACTGTGAAAGCGCTTCTATGTGTCTGTCTGTGTGTGTGTATTCTTCCACTATATCGCCCAAACGCTTAATCCGATTGAGCTGAAATGTGTGATTCATGCGTCATTTGGTCATGGCAAGAGTTGAAAAGGTTGTGGTTGAAATCGGTCCACCAAGGGACGCCCTAGTCATATATCAATCTCGAAATTTTGGACTTACGGACTTTAAATTTGGTACACAGATGCCTTGTTGGCCCAAAATCACATGGTGAAATTTCGGTTGGAATACTGCACTAAACATATTTGAATTCCGCCATACATCTTAACCGGATAGGTTAATTTCTCGGATAAGGGCCAATAGATGAAACGGAACCCAACCGGGATCGTCCGCCGATCGAGATAGGGCGCTCATCGATATTTTTATGAAATTAATATTGAGATAAAATTAGTCCTTGGCTACTTGCCGGGAAAGTCTTGGGGTGACAACCGATATTTTTCTCAATGATTTCCCGATATTACCCTCAACAATAATGGCTTTTGAGAGTTTGTCAACCCAGTTCATGTTCATGAGAAAACTCATATCCTCACTAGAAAAGTCATATCCTCATCCTGGCAGTATGACCATTTAGCATTTTTTAAACGTGTTTGGGCTTTTTTAGGACATGTCTCTCAAACATATGCGACCTGGATGGCCTTCGTTTGCCTCTTGTAGATCCTGTTGTGTGATAGAGGTTGACAGTTGTGGGCAGGATCGGAGGTGCTCCTCATCCTGAAGCGTTCCACATAATAATATGCATATAGGGTTCTCTGTGTAGCCCCAGCGAACGAATTTAGCATTAAAGCATGATCATTTCAACAACCTGGATAAACTCTGTTTTGCATCAATAAAAATGATTTCCGGTGGATGCACAAAGCAACGGATAGACAGACCTCGAATGAGATATTTTGTGATTCGTTTTAATTCACCGCTCGCCTTGCAACAATCGCAGCTCTGGTATATAATATAATATAAAGGAGATGTTTATCCAACCGCAGATCGCGGTTGAAAAGCGATTCTTTGTAGTGCTTGCTGTATGCAGCTTGCTGCTAGTCGCCAGTCGACCGTGAACTTTAAGCATAGGCATAAATCGTATTGGCAAAACATAGACAGCTTTTGTGACTAAACCAGACCGAGCAGGCATTATTTAGTTAATCCAAATATCGGCATCTTTGGCTGCTTGTGATGCTTGGCTGCTTGTGACAAACAGCAATTAGAGCTGTCGACTACAACGGGCGAACCCACCTCAGGAAGTTTTAACGATATTGATCGTTCTGTCTCTCGTGAGGTGAGCGCATTAGACTTAGGACAATACAGTCCACCGTCAAGTTCACCCGCATGGCCGTAAGAAACCAACGCCTCACCGCGAGATAGCCAGGTTAGTCACCCAGCGGCCCGACACTCGCGCCCTTACTACCAGTTGCAACCAGATTACTCCGGTCTCGCGAATGGTTACGAGTTCGACGTCGCTTGCGCAGTCCTCTCCCTTACGAAGCGGTGATACAGCGTTTGCCGAACCGCGGCCTATCGCGGACCACGGCGTCCTTATCCGGCTTTCACCCGGAATCTGGTAGCCGATTGATAGTCGTTTCAAGAGCAGTCGCCGTAAGTTGAACAGCTACCTCCGCTCTTAGGAGACATTACTGTTTTCAGACTCCCCTGACTATCAGTCAGAATGTACAATCGATTGGCTGACGCTGCACGGTGCGCAAACCGTCCAGGAGCGCCAGAAGATTGACTCCTGGGGAAAACTAGCCAGCAGGCCAGAGTCCTACCCGGGCTTGCACTTCATACGTGGAGGCCGCCGGATGGAAAAACGCAAAAAATAATATTATTTTAATTTAATTTTATTAATCAATAAATCGACGTTACATTAAATACTATCAAGTCATTGAGATGTAAAAAAAAATATAGATGTAAATAAGAAATATAAAAATTATTACAATTACATAGGTAATAAATTATTCAGAAGAAAACACGACATTTGTAGCAAACAATTTGAATTTAATTGTTAGCAAATGTACTAAGTCTCGAATCAACTTGAAAATATAGGACATGATCAGGAATTGCCTTTCGAGAGTTAGAGAATTATAGCAAACCATTGCCAGAATAAAAGCAGTAGGATTTAGAAATTGATATTATAAGTACTGTTAACAATATTAAAATGTTAAAAAAAACTTTTGAATTTTCGCCAACATGAGAGATGTAATGTAATTCCAGATAATTGCATTAATTTATATTTAACTTTTAACAGACGTGTGTATAAACCGAATGTTATTGGCGTGCTTCGATTTTTCGGATTACAAGACTAAAGAGAGTAGTAGGTGTATGTGCTTCGTGAAGTTTAACTGCGGATCGAATAGAACTCCCAGATACTTGACTTCAGTTTATCTAGGCAGCACATACCCAGCGATAGAGTAATCGTACATTAGGCAGACAACTATGTGTCCACTTCCACTGGACATAAACAGCTTTACATTAGATAATGACGCGATGCAATAACCTTACCAAGAGCAAAGTATACCAGCCAGTAGCTTCTCTTAGAACAAAATTGAAATCAAAGCGAATTCGTCACGAGTCGCAAGGGCTCGCATATGACCGTTAGATATCCGCTATACTCGGCCCACGCGAATATGCAAACGTTCCAAAACGTCGCCTACCTTTACCCGCGCCTAATGCTAACCAAAGGCGTTCGTCGAGACCTACCCTTCTACCCACTGCCCTCGCAACCTATTCCTGCAATGCCCTGTAGCTCGAGAGAGCATCTACTGTTCTCTCTTGTTATACTGTGCATAGAGTATTGACAAATGTATTTAATAGCATAGGCTCCAACTTTAAGACTCGTCGGACTCCAGATAAAGTTGTCTAATCTGGATTCAAAACAAACTGCTGTCGGCCTCTTAAGTAGTCTGCAAAAATGCTAGCCATCCACCTGAGAACCCAGTAGCCGCAAGTTCACTTAGAAATGTATCATTGACACGGTCAAACGCCTTTTTGAAATCTAATAAGGCGCTGTGATGTAATGCAGGCCATCCGGGTCTGTTTCGCTTATGGCTTTACTTACCCAGCCGGGCTTTTATATGAATTAGGATGGCAATGGCCACAGATGCGCGTCCGAATTGGCAATCTGCCGATACAAAAAATTGGCATCGCGGTTCCACTCTTTGTCGGTATGGTGGTCGGTTTCATATCCTCTGCTGGATGAAATAAACATCCAGATAAAACGGTTATTTGCATTGCTATAAATGCGCCTTGTCGTGTGTCCTATATGCCATGTCCTAGAGCAGGGCTCTTCAACCTTTTTAAGGTAAAGGGCCGACAATACTTTGATTTTGGTTCGGCGGGCCGCAACACAAACAAAATATTCCAATATAAACTTAAGTAATTGAAGAACAATAATCGTTGAAGTTTATTATACATTTTTACCAACAAAAATATATTGTATTAAAATTTAATCAATGATATGTTTCACATTGTTTAGTCCTAACTATTTTATCAATATCTGCCCCTATAGTGGTCGTTGCAATTCTCAAACTGGTCTCAAGGTTGAAAGTTGCAACGTGTTTTCTATTCAACTCTCATTAACGCACTGAGCGAGCGAACGAAACGAGTGTGTCCGTCCCAACCCGCCGTAGTAGTAAAACTGCGGACGGGCGCGAGCGGGCCGCCAAGAACGCCACCGCGGGCCGCATTCGACACGCGGGCCGCGAGTTGAAGACCCATGTCCTAGAGGAAGGGATAGGGAAAGGGAACTTTAATATTGCAGGTATATCATCCGCGGTAAAGTACAAAATTCATTTTATATTTTAGCGACGGCTAAGTTTGTGCTCTGTTTAAAACTGCAGCATTTAGTTATTGCAGCAAGTTGCAGCGTCGCAATTATATAGTTAACTTCTGTAAGAAGTAATAGCGATATCGTTGATAATGCCTGTGCTTTCAAAGCTGAACGTAGATACAAATTCTTTTGTATATTTGACAATTGGCAATTGGAATAAACCGTAACTTCGAATATATCATTGAAAGTTGCCTAAGTTTTGCCTAAGTCCACTAAACCCTGAAATCTGCAATTTCGAAACACTGTGCCGCAGATATCGATTCGTATATGAAGTCGCTTGTTTCTGAATTTTAGTAATGTTACAGAGATATTGGGCTCTATTACGTTTCTCCGTGAACTAATATCGGAAAATAGTTAATGCGAACGAGACAGAGCAGTGCGTTAAAGTGGAATGTAAAATGAACGATCGTATCTGTACCCGCAAAACTACCTGCCGCAAATAAACTAATCTGAATTAGTTTGAAAACATTTCGTCCAATCTTAGATTGTGCCGCTTCATGCTCGATTGGTAGATTTATGTGATTATCATTCATTTCATATTATGCTCCAATGCATTGACCTGTCTGGCTCGCATGAACTAATTCTAATATTAGTTCACGAAGAAACGCAATACCGTAATATTTTTATTAGAATTGAAGTTCGTCCAGTTGCAAGTTTTCCTCTGCTTAGGATACCTGTTTATATACTTTCTCTGTAATACAAAAAGAATTTGTCTATAATAGTCTAATGTTAATCAAATAAATCATCGATATAAGTTGCCATGACTTTTAAAAGTGGTGTATCTTCGACCGACGTCGAAGTATTTTCCTCTAAACAAATACATTTGTCTGTGAGTGATTGCTTTATTTTGAATTCAAGCTCATCAGCTTTCGACACATTTGCAAATATTGTTAGAGTACAATGAAAAGCAAAAACGCAAATGTTATCAGTTTATATCAAAAATATGATTGTTTTGATCCATCTATTTTTTTTGAATTTTCTAATGGCAACAACCAAGCTCTAAAATGAGAGTCAAGCTTGTATACAAGATATTTCTGTCCTAAAACTTCTATTGACCTGAGCTTTAGAAAAGCTGTTTTCGATTATTTATTGTTAAAAATGAAATGATCTACTGTAATACACAATCATTGAATTATATCTAATTTTAGACGCTTTCTATTTATCTACAATTTCCGCAAGAATAGCCCCGTAAATGCAACTTAACAACCAGTTACCAGTGCACTGAATCTTATTAGTATCTACTATTCATTATGAATAATAGAAAAATAACAAAGAAAAACCAATAACAATAATTTGAAATTCTATTAGCTTTCTTTGCCGGTGATATCTCTCTATCGCCGATGATAAATGGCTTCCATCTGCAATTCGAAATATATACGCATTTCTTCGAAATTTAGTCATCAATCAACCTATACAGCATAAAACGCCTCGCAGTCACGTGACATCGGATGAATTTACAGAATCGAAAGTAAGCGAAACAGAACGTGTTGCTTATTGACGAGGCGTGTTCGGATAATGGAGTTTCGCAATATTACATATTATTGCTCTCCTCCATCCTACTCGTTTATCGGGTCGCGCTCGATTGCAGACGATCAGAAGTGCACTTAGCAATACTTTACCACCGCCTATTATTATAGCCCCCTCTTCCGTTCGACCCACATTTATTTGCTTCTTGTGCTAATTTCTATATTGAGCGGTTTCTTAATCTCAGCCAGTAGTTATAAGAAAAATGAATAGTATCGCGCGAAAGTGGGAGATGAGGTTCAATGAGTATAATTGAAGTTATGTTGATGGTAAGTTTGCCGGATAGCAATTACAGATTTTTCATTCTTGAGGTTAAAGTCATGATTTTAATGTGTATTTTTTTATAGGTTAAGATTTAACTTAATGAGCGACGTATCACAAAATTAAATAATATGAAAATAAATGCATTCTTCAGCTCAACAATATCTTCCATAGAAACTATGAATACATAGTTTACAGTATGTTTTCAATGTATGGAAAGCTAGCTGATTACATCTCTAAATATCGGAACAAACTTCACTGTCTCATAATATCGGATCGCAGAAATCTTCATTCCTTATCCTTAAGATGCGATTCCACCAGTGTGCAGAACTGTGCGGCACTGCAATGCACATTGTGCGACACAAATGTTTATTCTGGTCGACTCTCTAAAGCAAACAATAACAAATTGTGCGCGAACATTCTAGAAATGTTCGCGCACATCTGTATACTTTTGTGCGCGCACACATGCAGGCAGTGGACTCGCGTCGACGTGTACAAACCTGTTGTGCGCGAACTCAGTCTTGCTTCCGCTACCGGAGTGAAAACATTGATTTGTGCGCGTACATTGTTAATTAACCAAGCTAAATATGGATTGGACGAATGATAAAATTATTAATTTTATTCAAGCTATTGAAACTTATCCTGTATTATGGGATTCTAGTCACAGTGATTATAAAAATAAAAACAAAAAACACGACGCCACTCAAGAGTTGGCGCAAAGTTTCAATTGTGACTCGACTGAGGTAATGAGAAAATGGAAGATTATTTTGGCTCAATACCGAAGAGAAAAGAAGAAAATCGCGGACTCAAAATCTTCAGGTTCTGGGATTTTAGATATATATAAGCCGAAATGGTTTGCTTATTAATATTTTCTTTCAACACGCTTATCAACGCCTTACAAGTCTCAGGTACAATCCGAGCAATAAGCTCTTTTGAAACTTTAAATAAGAACATTAAACTTGCAAAAGAATCTCCAGTAGCAAGATATCTTAAGGTGATTGCAAGCCTTATTGAAACAGGGACACATTTTCTGTAGTTGGTATCTTGCTTAGCAATAAAAGGACTAGTTACATTAACCAGCAACTCAAAATCTTCGCAAGATATACGTGTGAAGTTTTTAAATCCACTCAATGGATCTATTTTTATTTCTTCTAGAAATTTATTCGTTTCTTCATTCCGTCGCTGTAGTAACGGCCTCACCCAACATCGCGGTTTCTTCCTTCGTTTCTTTTTAAGGAGACTACATAGTAAAACACATGCTGCAGCACAAAGCACTACGTTTTCCTGCCCGTTCATATTAACTACTGAACTGTCTCGGCAGAAACTCTGCTCAGTGAACATGTTCGCGCACAAGTGTGCTGAACTGTGCGCTTACAAAAGTTACGCACAGCCTTACCAGTGGAGACGGAAGCCAAATGCGACACCAGCTTAGTACCTGCACTGTTGGAGTTTTGCACAAAATGTGTGCAAGCAAATGTGCTGCACACTATTTTGGTGGAATCGCACCTTTACTGTACAATATGCTGCACAATCCAGCTTTACCATCCTATTTCAATGAGAAATTCTCTTTACTCGCATATGATGGTTTCTTTCTCCGCTCTTTCCTTTCAACCCTACTATAACACATTTCTTTTTACCCTCACTTTTTCATCGTTTATGCGGCTTGACTATGGAACCAGCATACTTTCGCTGTTAGAAACGCCACATCATTAAGTGGCTTCCAAGTGTCTTTAAAAATGCATTTCTTTGAAAGATTTCTATTGAAACATCGTAATTTTACTTCCCTCTTTTCTCTGCTTTACTATGCCTTCCTTAATCCCTTTTTCTATTAAGACATACAATTTTTATATTTTTTTCGCTATCCTTTATATTCTCTCACATATTCTATAGTGGCTGTAGTTAGGAATACAATTTCTATGGCCAAATAGCGGTTTGGTCAGTTTTACTGAAATCTAATTACGATGAAAGAACAATAAAATCTTGGGATATGTGTACCCTTGTTTTTTTTTTAAATTTTGCTTCTATAAATAGCAAGAAGGGCTAGATAATTATGACATTTCGACCCTGAATAATTCAAGGTTTCCTAACAATTCGTAGAAATAAAATTAAAAAAAGGGGTCTGTCGCCGTCGTATATAGTATACAACTCTCAAAGACTTATATTCTTTGACCTCAATGAATTATCTTTTCAAAAACTTCTACACTTTGGTAAAATTGTTGAAATCTCCTTTCAGTATGTTTATTTAAGAATTTTGATATATTTTTACTGCCCATATAATAGTGTTTCCTGACAACTACTATATTGTACTGTGTGATACTGTAATACTGTGTGATTTCTCAATAAAGAATTGAATTGAATTGAATTGAATTGAATATTGATCTCGCAGAAACCTTATATCAGTTTGATATTTTTTTCCGAATTATAGAATGCGTATTTTTAAAATAGCTGAAAACCAAATGGACCCCAGAAATTGTCAGAAACTAAAGCTTTAGGTGATATATACAAAACGAAGAATTTGTTAATCGAACCAAAAAATCGCGATAGTAAAAATAGCCGATAAAAATATGTTCAATCTAAAAGAAGAAAGCAAAAGACTTTGGCAATCGAATACAAAAAAAATATTGTGCTCTTATAGTCATTCATAAAATAGCGAAGCATGTTCCTTCATCAATATGGAATTTGGGAAAGTATATACCATGAATCAACCAGATTTTTTAAATGTATTATAATGCAATGAAGCATATTCGCCACTTTGATATATTTACTGTAATTGCAGTACCTTTTCACTAATAAGTCCTACTCTAATAGAACAAACATTGTGCGTTATTGAAGTTTGAGGTAATTGTAATTGAAGTTTTGCTGTAATTGAAGTTTGAAGTAAAAAATAGTGATTTTATTATCCATAAAAATATGAGTCGAATATGTATAGTATTCAGTATTCAGTAGGTATTTCAGTATTCAATTTATTCATTCAGAATATACAATAAAAGTATGAATTATCAGTTCAGAGCCTTATTACAAAATAGCGTATTATTTTTTGGATGTAACTATAAAAGATAGGATAAATAAATAAATAAATAAATAAATAACTATTCAACCCTGGGAGAAAACCGCGGCACTGAGCGCTCTTCTCTTGCGCAAGCAAATATATACACAATTTCTAATTGTTTTTTGCAGTGTTTTTTCCTTTCTAATGACAATAATTTATATTATGTCGTATTGCTAAAAGAGTGAACTTTAATATAGTATAAGTATTATATAAGAATCTTATTTTATTTCTGAGAAAATTAGAATGATACAGGAAGATTTTTTTTTAATTTTGTGTAATTGTAAGTAATGTATACCTTGGATATGTGGTCAAAAAACGAAAAAATAAAGCCGTAGTGTACATCAAGAATACATGACGGACATAAAAAAAAATAGTATACGGTTTTCGTTGTAGTGATATTACTGTATTAAGGAGCTCAAAGTTTGCCTTCCGAGCGTTTTACGAATAACGACTTTCGGAAAATGGGCTGAATAAGTAAATAATATTCGTTATATCTAAAATTAAAGGCCGCTATGGTCAACATCAAGAAATGGTCCAGGTAATTCAGTAATTAAAGTTTGTAGAAATCTCTTCATTTCTTGGAATTAGAACGCCAAAAATCCACTTTTCTTGCCTTTCTGGAAAAAATATGTGATAGGGCTCTTAAAGCTAATTGTCGCATATTAGAATTCGTCAGTTGCTAGTAATATATTAATATATGTAGATATAAAACTATTAAAGCAGAAATATTAATTAATTTGACAGTAGCGTTGACTAAAGTCGGCCTTGCACGGCAGTTAAATAAAATTTAAAAAATATAGTATATAGCAATCAATCATACGCCATAAAACAGTTAGTATTTTGTTGGTTCATATCTATCTATAAATTGTCTTGGCCAGCTGTCCTGCCTATCAATTGTCTTTTAATGTGATGATAGAGTATTGCCATATAAAAAAGAAGCATCTTCAGGGTCTGGTAGTGAAGTAGCAAACAAGCTGACGGTGAGAATGACCAGATTGAAATTTGATATAGATTGGCGTGATTTTATTAGGAGGTACCTGCGCATGCATTGCTTAATGTATGGTAAGATCTTCCTGACCGTGCGTGGAATTATGCATCAATGAACGATCAATATGTATATAGGTATAAAAGAAAAAGATCAAAATAGAAAAAATTTCAATAAGAGACAGTTTAGCTGACCAGTTACTTGCCAGGTACAGGGCCTTGAAAACGTTTCGACGATGTCTGAGGCAACTGACGCTCTTCGTTTACTTTTACACGATGCGAGCTGCTGGCGGGAGAGTTGGCAAGTAAAACAAAAAAAACGATTGAATTGACTCGCATGGCGAGCTACTAACTAACTCGCACATACAGTAACTTGTCTGATCTGATTACACCATGTCAGCAGCAGACCGACAGTAACTGGCCTTTCAACTCGGCCTCCAGCTCGCCCGATGAAAATTAGGGAGGCACGTCCTCGTCGGAATTCTGAATACCAGCGATATAT
This sequence comes from Micropterix aruncella, assembly GCA_944548615.1. Lineage (NCBI taxonomy): Eukaryota > Metazoa > Arthropoda > Insecta > Lepidoptera > Micropterigidae > Micropterix > Micropterix aruncella. The sequence continues at coordinate 25,773,671 of OX155952.1, read as the reverse complement.
TGTTGTTAAACTATGATGTTCACCGTAGTAAAAGAACAAGCTAAGCGAAACATTTAATTAAATTTGTAAATTACAATAATCTACATCAAAATGGAGTAACATGTAGAATTGAAATATCATAAACAAACATCCAGTACTAAAAACTAATAACATGCTTTGTCAAAAACTGTTGCTAGTGATTTTTAGCGAACCCATTTTAAGCGTGTTCAAAGCACAATTATTTTTAAAAAAATATGCGTTTAACTTGTATATAAAGTGTATATATCCGTCTTCATCCCGATTTCTTTAAAGCGTTCACAAAGCTTTACCTTATTGTCGGTTGGTAGGCCGGTAAAGTAATATAGTAAGATACCTAATCATAAAAATAAAAAAAAACATTAATAAATGAGCTTTCAATGAGTAGATATAGACGTAATATAATATCATAAAAAATATAATACACATAATTTTAACAAAAAAAAACCGACTCCATTTTTTTTTATAATTGCAGGACAGCAGCCATGTCATGGTGATAATTGAATGCATATACAAAATTTTATGTCTCTTCTGTTGACCGTTAAGGAGTCCTCTCGTCGGGAGAAAACCCTGGGTACAGCAACCATGTCATAGTGAAATTTGAACGTGCTGTCATAACTGAATAAGTATACAAAATTTCGTGTCTGTGCTGTTGACCGTTGAGTAGTCCCCTCTTCGGGAGCTTACCCATACCATAAAAAAAACCCGGGTGCTAACCCTTACCATAAAAAAAATTGTCATCCGAATTGAATCAACATGTACATTTTCAACTTCATATGATAATATTTGAGGAGTTCTCTCAATTCCTCATGGATCCCATCATCAGAACAGGATTTTGATAAAAATGGGACCAATCTGCAAGTATATACCCTTTCAAATAAAAAAAGTAAAATTTTCAAATCGGTTCATAAATGGCAGAGTTCTGAGGTAACAAACATAAAAAAGATACAACCGAATTGATAACCTCCTTTTTTTGAAGTCGGGTAAAAAAAAAGAGTCGCATTCCTAAAAACTATAAAAAAAACTTTGAAAATTGTGATAAATTATGGATAAGAATTTCTCAAGTCAGTCTATTTTCTCCATTGACATGTCTTCTGTAACTCATTTTTGCCTATCTGTACCATGTTTTTTCCTGTAAACCTCGTTGGGTTAAAATATATTCAACTACAGTGTTTACGTTGTAGTAGGATTTCCGATGCTGGTTGCGTTTCGATACGCCCTAGCGTATTTTTTGATTAGAGAAGCCACGTTTGATGTGCAAATGTCATCGACATTAGAGATAAGATATTATCTTCAGACGACTTGAGGCGACACTACGAGAACTTGAGTATCGATAATGTTTTCGTGCGACGAATCAGACAGTCTGAAATGCGTTATTTAACTCCAAGAGCGGCGAAACTGAAAGGCTCCATTATATCTGAATGTTTCATGATGTTTACATGCGGGCGACTGAGTAAACTGTGCACCATATGGCCGCAATGCGCACATGAGCGTAGTGCATTTTTATATTATACACACTGCAACGGTAACGGATATACAACTCAATTTGCTCATACATTTCTCTTTTTTTTCAGCTTTAAGAAATAAAATAGGAAAATTCAAAGTAAGATCAGCTTGAAAATATGTTTTTGTGACTATATTATTTCTAGGATAGCCACATCATAAGTAAGTTTAGATCAGAGGTTCCCAGACTTATTTTTCTCGTAGACCACTGTCAAAATTTTACTTGTTTTGGTGGACCCCTTGCTGCTGCATTTCTACCATATTCCCATACATTTCTACCATATTTTTCACGCTATTGTAGACCCCCGTCGAGTCTCCCGTGGACCCCTAAGGATCCACCTGGACCACTTTGGGAATTACCGGTTTAGATGATTTTACGTACACCGTAGTCCATAATAGCGTTGACAAAATCAAAATGTAATAACATCATTAATGGAATGAATTGCGTTGACCTTTGTTATTCATTATTATTTTTCATTGTTTTGGCAGCGAATTAACATTGTTTTTTTTAAATGAAAAATAAACAAAAATAAATATTTTCACTATGGCTTCGCAAGAAGGAACAACAATATCTTTATATGAAGCTGAAAAAAGCATCAAAGTCGAGGTACAAGACGAAATCGCCATGTACAACTTTTGGTAAAAAGGCCTATTGCCAGTTTTAAATATGCTTTTTAATGGAAAGCGACAATAATTATATTGAGATAAAACTACAATGTGTTATCTCATCAATACTACAATCTTCGAATGAACTTGAACTCGAATGATCCTCTCACTTGTTTTTGTTTATGTCTTGCGCGTAGCGACTGGGTGTCTTGAGATGGTCGAACCAGTCTTGCACCCACGCTTTCTTTGTACCTACTGTAGCGACGCGCTTGAAGTCCCACTTGAACTGTTTAAAAATAAACGCCTTCGACAAACCCCTCCTACTTGCCGTCATTTCTCATGCACAATATGCGAGTATAACTGGCTCAATATAACTTGGCGTTCTTTTAAGGAGGAGCACCACCTTGTACATCACATCAAAAAAAGAGGTATTATAACAAATGCTATAACTGCAAATGGTTTACAATAAGTTAGACAACGGTCTAAAGTTTCCCGCGGTTTAAAATTTTATTCAATAATCTCTATATGGCTAATATGTTCAGATTCCGATTTTTAAAATACCATATTCCAGTGTCATTTTATAAGAATATGTTGATAAATTAGGGGTTGGAAATCTTTTCCTAAATAATCCTCTATATGGTAGGCAGTAGATGGTAGAGAAGGAGTTGTACAGGTTGTGTTGACTCTCATCCCTGCAACCAGTCCTGATCTTTTGTGATATACTCTGCTTCTTAATTTGGCAGTCCAACCCGAGACTTCTTATAAATCTCACAATTCTTCTAGGCGTGATGTTGATGAACTCCTATGGTGTTAATATTACCTTTCCTAGATGACAGAGTTTTTGGTATGCAATTGTTTCGCTTATGCATAGAAGATGCTCTGTCGTCTAAAGCGACCGGCTAAAAGTCCTGTTATTAGTCTTAGTTCACATTTGCCGAGAGAAAGTGGTCTCAATGTCTTTTTCGATGAAAGGTTTATTGTTTTTTTTTTCGCTTGTTTTTGTCCTGGAATTTTAGCGCAGTAGTTGGATTTCGTTCTTCTGTCAGTATCGGATTTGTTTCGCTGCCTGACTTCTTTAGTCACACAACAGAATAGTTCATATCCTATGACGAGCATATTGGCTCCCTTATTTGCAAAGTTGTCAGCATTTTTGTTACCTTACACCTCTTCGTTCTCTGGTACCCACGCCAGAGTTACTTTGTTCTCTTTTGCCGCAGTTTCTGGGGGGCAGTGTTTTTCAAGCTTCTTTAAGATCGCTCCACTTTTTTGGTAAAAAAAAACTCTCACGCAACCCCCGTTTGACACGCAATTTGACCAACACGCAATTTGACTAACACTATTTTCAAATAATCCTAGGAGGCTACGAATCTTTTAGCGATTGAAGAGATGTTAGCCCAGATTATACTGACGCAATAGGTAGAGTAAAAATGCACTAATAATCAAAAATGTTTCATCGCAGGCACATCAAAACCAATATTATTAAAAATTTACTGACGCGTCATGCTGAGTCACTGTATTTCTAACGTTTATTAGTCATCAATGCAGATAATCAGTGTATTGAAATTAGAACGCTTGAGTAAGCACGAACACGTGAACTCAATCATCTGTAATGACACGTTTGACGATAATTGCAAACGCTGTTTTTTTTTCTTTAGTTTTATTATACCGGTCTGTTCGCTCGTTCTTTGTAAAGTTCACTCAAAAGTATTCAAAGAGTGAGCATTTCTATGATCCGGCGGCCACGTACGTTTGTACGTGACATTTCGCATAGCGACATAGGCTTTCAACTTTATCACGTCAGCCTCTCAACATTCGCAACAATTTGACGTTTTTCAACTTTAAAACTTATTTTTATATTTGATTTCATATCTGCTCTTAGCCTTAATGCCACCTTATTTTGGCGCAATCTTATATAATAAACAGGCTGAGTGTTTTATTTTGGCACCTGAAACTCGATTTTTATTACAGTAATCGCGTTTTATTATACCAGTCTGTACGAATCGAGACAAAAGTTATACCAGGAGGATTGGTTTTTCACAAGGAGGGTCCTACGTATAATTCATTCGTGCATTCATTCACAATTACCCATTTATGAGCAAACTAATTTCGTGTCGTTCTCTTTCCAAGATGTCGCACGTAGGTTCTTGACAGATATAAAAATATAATCTGTTTTATAACTCGCGTCCAGATTATTAACCTTGTCAGTTGACATTTTCAGCGTTTAAAACGTATGATATCATTTACTCCACGGAACTAAACTGTACAACTGGTAACGTTCTTTTATACAAAAATAACTCAATTTTCCCTTTCCGCGCCTACATACCTTTCGGACGTGGCGCATGAAAGAGAAAAATACATATAAACGAAAATATACCATTGCGCCACTCTGCAGGCTTTGTTAAGGTTGTCGACTTATAAATTAAGGGATTAAAACGTATGCAACGCTCTGTCACAGTCAACGACGCCGCGAAGCAGTCAGGCAGACACACGCCAGTCACCAGTCGGCTGCCACGCGCCGCGCTGTTACGGTTACCTGATCAGTGGCGTCGACAAGCACCCGGCAAGCCCGGACGAAGGCATCGTCGCTTAGACGCTTATTACATTCCTGGCCCACCAACCGGCTAGGAGGCAAAGTGTATATTTTTCGAGATAAAGACGGATATATCCATTTTGAGCCCCCATGATATGATTAATACCACTTCGAGATTGAAGTCTGTCGGTGTGTCTGTCTGTCTGTCTGTGTGTATGTATTCCTCCACGATAGCGCCCAAGTGTTTAATTCGATTGAGCTGAAATTCGGTATGCAGGCATTATTTGGTCCATGGCAAGAGTTTTGCTTGTGGTTAATATCGGTCCACCGCGGTCCAGCGTACTATTTTTTATAGTCATATGCCATCCTCGAAATATTGAACTTAGGGGCTCTCTAGACGATCAAGCATGCTTGTCAAGCATCGCGTCGCGGGCTGGGAGGGGATCGTAAACCGCAGGAAATATGCAATTTTTTTTTTATATGTACCAATAATGCCTAGTTTTGTAGTTTTATACCAGGGACTCACGTCATTCATCAATCAATTACGTCTAATTAACGTGACTCCCTGGTATAAACTACAAAATTAGGCATTTTGGTAAATATAAGAAAATGCATATTTCCTGCGGTTTACGATCCCCTCCCTGCCCGCGACGCGAAGCTTGTCAAGCATGCTTGATTGTCTAGAGAGCCCCTGACAGACTTGAAATTTGGCACACAGATGCCCTATTTGGGCCGAACTCATATTGTGAAATTTTGGTTGGAATATATATAGATACAAGTTACACTAATAATATTTAAATTCATCCATACATTTTGATCGAATATTAACGCCGAGCTGCCCGAGACTAGCCGAGAAACGAACTGCGCCGCCCGGGGCCGTTGTGTAACAGAGCCCAAAAGTGTTCGTCCGCCGGGCGCTTATCGATTTTATTTATGAAATTAATATACATATGAAATTAGTCCTTGGCTACTTGCCGGGGAAGTCTTGGGGTGACACAACCGAATTTTTATACCACGTGATACGAACCAGGATGTAGGTACTGTAGACCTTTATATAGATATCCGTACTTATATAATTTAAAGGTATATATTTCGTAATATTTCAGCAATTGTAATCCTACGACGTAATGTTTTCTGGGTTTACATAGTGGTGACTGTCGTATATTGTTATATTTAGTAAAAGTGCGCAACAACCCTGAAACGCGATGGCGCAATTATAGGACCCCATGTTACCTACGTATCGTCCCAGGTTACGCAGCACCCATAAAATGTTTAGGATTAAATGAACTGTTCACGTCTTCATTCATGTATCATTTAGCTCAATTCAAGATGTATTATCTAGTGCTCTAAAGGGCTCCCTAGGCGGTCAAAAGTACTTCTCAAGCACGTGCATTTTTTGTGCTTGACAAGCAATTTGACCGTTTAGAACTAACATCGATGGCCTGATATGCAAACTGCCTGCTGTGGACAGTGCTTGATGAATATATATATTTTTCCACGCCTGACCATCTATAGATATGCTTGTCAAGCAACGAATGTTTTTGCGCTGAAGCTCTGTTTTGCGCTGAAGCACTAAAAAGATATTAATTTTCATTTTGTTATTAAGGTTTTATACAGAATAACGATTTTTCAATCGTAATTTTGTTTAATTACCAGCAATTTTGTTGAAACTCTATTAATCGATTATATGTATCAATGTTTTATTAAAAATTATATGTTTATTACGGAAATAACAGTATACTGTAGTTTCAACATGATTCATGGGGCCCGACTATAACCGTACGTGTACCACTACATGCTGTCATGTTAAAGGCGGGATCCCAAGGTCGCGACGTAATTAAATAACATTACGATACGTTGACTACCGTCACGTCAACACCGTTAGGGCCGGTGCACGCGATGCGGTAAGGCGTCGCACCGCAAAGATTTGTTGAGCAATCGTGTAAAAACTATTCCCAAATGAAATTATTATTAGAAATCCTTTATATCATGGGAAATTCTGTACATAAAACTGAACAATAAATTTAAAATAAACCGTTTTTTTTAATGTTTTCGATGTTTTTAATATTGTTTTTGGCACCGCTCAGGCGCCGCGCCGGAGCCGCACTGCATCGTGTGGACTGGCTCTTACGCGTCATGTTAATTCATACGTGTGGACCACAGTCCGCGTTATACACGTAATCCTTGTTGAAACACGCGTATTTCCGTGTATTACATCGTTATATTTTTCTCAGTGTTAGTGTAAATGCTTGACAAGCATGGTTGATTTGTCATCAGTCCACATTAAACATGATTGTCAAGCAATTTTGACCGTCTAGGGAGCCCTTAAGAATGTTTCCCACGTTGCACTACCTCTACTTATCCTTTTGAGTGTGTGTTACTTTGTGCTATCGATCCGCACGTAGGGTCATCCACTTCGTACACATGGACGGCTCCTCGGGCACGCTTCGTCGCTCGTCAAATGTGCCCACCCTTCCATCCATCCGTACTAGATTCCTCTACTACGTTGGCTTAACAAAGTGGTGCGCCGTCGGTGATTAATGTAGCCCGTCGATTGTGCCTGTGCTACAGTCAGTTTTAACTGCGTTCAGCGCTTTTTAACCACTCACCATGATGGATGAGGAAATACGAAGAATGGGTTGCTCTGTTTGATCATTTTGCATGTTTCGCGCCGCGATTGAGCGGCTGATCAGCAGCGGTCGTTATGACGTGCCATCCAAGGGCGGTCCCAGGGGGGGGGGGGGGGGTCAAGGGGGTCATGACCCCCCCAAATCTTAAATATATGGCTTATAATAAGCTCCTTATGTAAATACACTTGTTTCCATAAATAAATTATTGTATAATAAGGGGAACTTTGTTTTATTTACAAACCGTTAATCCAATCTCATCGCCCATAACGGCGACCCCCCCCCCCCCAAACCTTAAGCCCATAACTGTGACCCCCCCAAAATGTAAGGCTAGGACCGCCCTTGGTGCCATCGCGCATTGATTAGACGCTAGTGTAGAACAGAGGTACATACCCAAAGTATTTTACCCCGTTAGCCAGTTGCCAATTTTACTTTCCCGGCCCACTAACCGATGAGAAGGGAAAGTATTGTGAACGCACATATTTTATTTTTCGTTATGACGACAGATGTATGCATTTTGAGACCCCCCCTGTGATGATTAAGATTATTTCCAGAATAAAGTCTGTCTGTGTGTCTGTGTGTATGTGTGTGCTGTATGTATTCCTCCACGATGGCGCCCAAACGCTCAATCCGATCGAGCTGAAATTTGGCATCAATTATCATCTGGTCACAGCAAGAGTTGTAAAGGTTGTGGTTGAAATCGGTCCACCCTAGTCATATTTCAATCTCGAAATATTGGACGTAGGACTTGACATTTGGTACGTAGGACTTGATATTTGGAAGATGTGTCGTTGGGCCGAAATCACATTGTGAAATTTTGGTTGGAATATCTCGTATACGTTTATTCAAATATTAACGCCATCTGTTGGTGCTTAACCCAACCCAATCCCATATGCGGTTGCGATAGAACCCAACCGGGTTCGATCGCCGGCCGTGAGTGGACGCTCGTCGATTTTATTTATGAAATTAATATTCAGATAAAATCAGTCTATGGCTACTTGCCGGGAAAGTCTTGGGGTGACACATCGATTGCTTGATTGGCCAAAACTGCGACAGCTTGATTCCATGGAGTGAACAACTCAATAACCAAAAGCCCAGCATGGGGCGGAATGGAAGAAGATTCTTGACGAAGCCAAGACTCATAATGAGTTGTAGCGCTAATTATGCTGATGATGATTTTAAGAAAATAATTGAAGATGGTGTTATAAAAAACCCAGCGAATATTTTCGATGTAAGATCAGGCGACCTAACCTCTATACCACAAGGCCGCGTAGAATTTGTGGTAGAACTTCGAATAATGGTAGAGTTCAGGTATACATTAAAATACCACGACTGAAAGAGTTGCACTATTTACGCTCAAAACATGCAACATTTCGGTGAACCATCAATGTTGTTTACACGTTGCGCAATGTAATCTCCATTCGAAGCGTAATTATCCCGTATGCATTGCAAGCTATTTTCAATTGTGTGCCTAAGCCCACGCATTTGCGTGTAGCAACAACACCGAACAACGCCATCAACCTATCCGCCCTAGAGCGATATTGTACCCAAAACAACTCCATCGGAGTCCATCGCCGTAGGTGAAAGTCGACATTGCCCGACTCGACTTTGACGAGTCGACTCGGTTATTACACACCCACGACTCGTGACCTTTTTTTATACGGGAATAAAAAGGACTAGACCACAACCCTGCTTTAGTCCATATCGCATATTTTTATTATTATTTTTAATGTATTGAAAGAATCAGAATCAGACTCAGAATTAATTTATTTGCCTGTTTCATTTTGTGTTATACGTTTGGACATGCACTCATGTGTGTCAGCTAACTACGAACGTCACCAGTAGATGCGCAAGCATTCTGAGTGGTGCCTCCACGAGAGACGATGTTAGTCCCGCAGGTTTATCAACACACTCATTTACAACACATCAGTTGTAAATGCAATTACAAGACTTTCGCGTCAAGTAGCCAAGGACTGATTACATCTGAATATTCGATTCATAAATACAATCGATGAGCGCCCTCTCTCGGCTGGCGCACGAACCCGGCTGGGTTCCATTGCGACGCACACTGGGCAAAAGAGCCTATTTACGGCGACAAAAATGTTTTTGTGATAACTAATAATAGGAAGCATTTTTAATATTAAGAAAGTTGATTACTGATCATTTAATTGTATGTTTTAAGTACCTACTTTAAGCCTATACAAATTAAAAAGTATTGTTATGTTTCTTATGTATTTATTCAATATAAAATTATATTAAAAATAAGGCAAGATTAAACTAATTAAACATACTGGAATCACTTTGTTCTTCGTCATCGTCAACCTCTTGATCAATAGCCATTTCCGGAAAAATATTTTCTAAATATTCGGCAATTGTAATCATTGTCAACGCTTGATTACTGAATCGTTCTTTCGTTGTTGATGCCGCTTCAAAGTAATCAGAGAATCGAATTAATTAGCATCCAGTGAATAATATCTGTGGTAGTATCTTTTCGACTGGTTTTTCTTGACTGAAATAGCCTAATGTTTTTGTAGTCTTTCTGGCTAATGTCCAAAACATCCTCTGAGAGCTGGCCTACAGGCAATGGCAAAGAAGCTATAACGTCGCTGCCATGGATGAGTAGCTTATTCATAGAAGCACTCATTTTATACCATCCATATAGTTGGATACAAAGCTTAGCTGTTTCTAGTCAGTACGCTTTAAAAGATCCTATTATAATATAATGGTAACTTGAAATCGCAACTAAGATATTGGCAAATCTGCTGATAACATTTTCGTCCAGGCCTGTTATTTCATCTGAAGCCGCTAAGTTTGCGAAAACAATACTAGCGTTGTATGCACGACGGATTTTCGAAGCGAGCAATTTGGGTTGACTTGAGATATAACATTGTATGCTGGGTACAAAGATGCTCCTCGTGATTTTGCTCCTCTTTGAATTATTATATAGGTAGTCTCCCTTACTTAGGCTTGTCTCGACTATGAGAGCCAATGCTTTTTCTGGCGTAAACGCAGTGAACGTAGAATTGGTTAATCGTTGCATTTTCTTTAGCTTTTTGGGTGAAGCTTCTAACTCTAATTTCATAACTTTTGTAGTTCTTCTTTTCCCAGACTGGAACAAGCTAGATTCAGCCGCATATGTAAGCTGCTCGGGAGAAATATTTGTTATGAGCGATTAAACACTTCTTTGTTTAATACGACTTATTGACACAGAAAATGTTTTTTTTTTGGTCTACCTTTTCGTTGATCCTTTTGTTTCGTTTGACTGACATCACGCAATCGAGGTAGCTTGATTTCTCCTTCTATCCACAGTGAATTCTTTTCATGAAACTTCTCTTAAATGTGATGGCTCTCCTTCCATTTGGCTACAAACTTCGTTACAAAACCTTAATTGAGTTTTTGACAGATTTTTGCAACTGCGAAGTAAAGCTGTCAATGTAAAATTTCTCCAAAATATAACTCACTAGTCTTTTATTACACTTTGATAACGACAGCTTAAAAAACTTTTCTTTTATTAACTCTAAAAATAGTTCTTTTCTAGTAATTTTTACTGACTCCATGAAATCATTTCCACTAACTGAAAATAAAGATATATTAAATCAAAAGTTGGAAAAAGTAGGGACTACAACTGCTTTTAAATGAAAGAAAACATTAACATCTTTGAGTTAAAGGTATGAATAGAGTGGAACTCGGTGCAACTTTTTTTAAAAACTACAATGAAATCGAACACTAATTAAAATATTGGCTTTGATGACTTCCTATAAAATGTGGAGCTATTTTTCAAATCTGTGCATTACTGTGTATATAAAAAGTATTTTAAAATGAAGTACTTACTGCTAGGTAAAATATCCATGGTGGAAAATATTAATTTGGTACGCGGATATTATATTAAAACACAACTTATTGGCACTAAATTTTGCACACAAATGGATGCAATTTTCCAGGTAGCGGGAAGACCCAACTTTTATGACGCCAATTTAACCGTTTTTTTCTATTCTGTTAAAATCCTTTCGTTGTTTCGTACGTAAGGAATGCTGAGGTAGACTTTCCAATTTAAATCATGTGTAATTGTCGAATTTGATTTTTTGATTTTTGGCGCCGTAAATAAGCTATTTTGCCCAATGTGCGACGCCTCGGACGGCGCGGTTCGTTTCTTGGCTAAGAACGGGGTTGGGACAAGCACCAATAGATGGCGGTAATATTTAAATAAAATTAATTGCGGAATTTAAATACTATTAGAGTAGCTTGTATATGAGATAGCATCTGTTTACCGAATGTCATGTCTCTAAGTCCAATATTTAGAGGTTGAAATATGAATAGTGCGCCCCCTGGTAGACCGATTTCAACCTTTTCAACTCTTGCCATGACCAAATGTTGCCTGCATGCCAAATTTCAGCTCAGTCGGAGTAAGCATTTTGGCGCCATCGTAGCCCACATACATACACTTAGACAGACACACACAGGCAGACTTCAACCTAGAAATGGTCTCAATAGTCTCAAGGAGGGCTCAAAAATTGATATTTCAGTCTTCATCTCGAAATTTTCTTTTGCGAGTTCGCAATACTTTTCCTTCTGTTCGGTTGGTAGACTGGGTAAGTAAAAATACCTATTTCTATAGTATAATATTAATTGTGAATAGAAATGTAGTACAGTATAACTGGCTGAATAAAAAACCTTATTATATTATTTCACCCATCTACGTACTTTCAGTACTTGGCCTGAATTCGAGATTAATATATAGCTTCACTAAAATGACGTTTATCTCTTTTAAATAATATCATTGATTATTTAGGGTATTACATTGCTCATTGCAATAACTAGAGTTGTCAACTACAACGGGCGAACCCGTCACCTCAGGAAGTTTTAGCGAAATGTAACGTTCTGTCTCCCGTGAGGTAAGCGCAGAAGACTTAGGACAAAACAATCCACCGTCAAGCTCCGCCACCTGCCCGTCAGAGGAGGTACCGGGAAAGGTACCAGCGGGGAGCCTTGTCCTCTGACTACCAGTTTTGGCAGGATATCTCCGTCTGGAATTAACCTTCAGGATACCTCCGTCCTCCCGACTGGTTACGGGTCCGAAGTCGCTTACACGACCTCTACCTGTTGTATACAGCGGTAATTCAGTTTGAATTTATCGCGGACCTGGGCGTTCTTTGCCCGTAGTGCCACATGGGATCGAGTGGCCCAAGGTCATTTCAAGAGTGGCATGACAACAGGTCAACATCCACCCCCGCTGCTTAGGAAACAGTATATTTCCATAGTCTCCAGTAATTAGTCAGAATGCACAGCCGATTGGCTTCGCCGACCGGTGCGCAAACCGTCCAGTGGCGCCGGGATGCAATCCCGCCGGGAGAAACCGGTCCACCAGCTCTGAGGCCTGAGACACTGGGGTCTTACTCGGGGTAGCCTTCCACTCGAGGAGGCTTCTGAATAGGAGCTGAATCGTGAGTTGAGCCGATCCGAGAACAAAATGGATCTTTTGGCCCAAGCTGCAGGAAACCGTTCACCACCTGCTCATTGCAACATCTTGCGGTGTCGACTACAACGGGCGAGCCCATTACCACAGGACGTTTTAACGATTAGTCGTTCTGTCGCCCTGCAGTGAACGTAGAAGACTTTGGACAGTACAATTCTACGTCCAGCTACGTCACAACCCGTGAGAGTCCAACGCCTTACCGCGACTTAGCCAGGAATAACCCGGCGGGCTGGAGATACTCGCGCCCTCACTTCCAATTGTGACCAGATTTCTCCGGTATCTCGATTGGTTCCGAGTTCGAGGTCGCTTGCGCGGTCCTCTCCCTTACGAAACGGAGTGCACCGAATCTATCGCGGACCAAGGCGTCCTTTGCCCGACCCTAAACCGGGATCGGATGGCCAATGGTCATTTCAAGAGCAGTCGCCGTAAGGTAGACAACCACCCCCGCTCTGTAGGAAACAATACAGTTCCCAGACTCCCCCGACTGTTAGTCGGAGAGCACAATGAATTGGCTTGCGCCGCACGGTGTGCAGACCGTCCAGGGGCGCCAGAGGTTTGATTCCCAGGGGAGACTGGTTGACCCAGTGTCCTACCCGGGATTCGCACCCCATACGGGGAGGCCGTCGGATGGGTGTGCTCATTGCAACAGTGCGTTTTGGCAACCCTTCTGCGCCGGCGACATGCAGATGGCGCTGAGAGCGTGAACTAATATTAATTTATCTGGCCATCTATAATAACTTTTAATGTAATTGATAATGAATAAAGGACTGATTGAATAATTATAAAAACCCATTATTTAATCAATTATTACAATAATAACATTCAATGAGTCTGTTGCATTTTTATGTAGGCTGATAGCAAAAATAATAAGGAGAGATTAGAATGCCATCTATTCGTATATTTGAACATTAAAGCGTGTAATTATCACATATTAAAACTTGCATCCAAAATTAAAAATTTACACCTTTGTGTAAATAAGAAGAGCTATTATTTAAAAGTTCGTTTGTTATTATGTTATTATTCTGTGATGGATACCATAATGGCGGGTTTAGAACGCATCTATTGGGCTACTGAACATAAGAGAAGAATAATCGATGTTTGGAACTATGAGTGCCATCTACACTTTGCGTTTCGTAGTAATCTAATGTGGCTATATAATCAATGATTATAGAAAGTAGTAAACTTATAATAAATGTTATTATAAGAAATTATCTCTAATTTCGTTAGCAAAATGCGATTAACACCTTCCTCTCTGTTCAATATTTCTTATTATTCGTGTTTCCGAATAATAAGACGATGCTTCGACGTATCTAATGCCTCGAATATCCTAATGCTTCAACGCTCAGTGGCGATGGACCCACTAGTAACCGATCATTATACATTTATTACCAGCTATTTTCGGCTATACAACGCACATCTCTAGTTTGAAAAAGCGGCATATGAAAATTCTAAGATAAAACTGGAGACCCTATCAAAGCTTTTTATTTACATCGTTGCATGGGCACGACCGGTAAAGCAGCTGCCATTTGAAGCTCGGGCTCAATATGTCTCCTTTGCGGTAGCCGTTTCTTTACCTCCATGTAACTGTTCCTTTACCGTGGGAACTAATAGGCCCGTGCAGTTGGGCCATTATGACCCATGTGTTAGGGTCGGCCCAACTCACAGGTCAGTACCCATCCGGTAACAACCACGCAGAAGTGCGAGCCCGGGTAGGATTCTGTGCCTTCGGGTCAGTTCCCCTCGGAATCGTCCGTGCGGCGTCACCCAATCGTCTGTGCATTCCGACTGACAACCGGGGGAGTCTGAAAGCGGCTTTTTTTCTATAGAGCGTGGATGGTTGTTAAGCTTATGGCATCCGCTCTTCAAACGACCAATCGGCTACCAGATACCGGGTGAACAGCCGGGCAAAGGACGCCGTGGTCCGCGATAGACTCGGTAGACACCGAATGACCGCTACCCAAGGGAGAGGACCGAACAACCGACGTCGAACTCGTAACCAGTCGGGAGGCCGAGGAGATCTGGCAAAACTGCTAGCGACGGCGCTTGGTCTGCCCGCTGGGTTAACTACCCGGTGCCGGGCAGTAAGGGTTGTTCTCTCGCGGGCTAGTTCGCGGAGCTAGATAGTGGATTATCATTTTTGAAGTCCTCTACGCTCATCCCACGACTGATAGGAACGACCACATATCGTTATACCAGGCCGGGGTGACGGGTTCGGCCGTTGTAGTCGACACCGCCCAACTGTTCCCTTACCCATATCCACGATTTTCATCATGTTCACTTTGGTGAACCGATATCTGAAGCGAAACTCTTCTTCCGTTAGCTTGGAAAAGAATTGAACTGTTTTTTGTATGGTGTATCAATTCTCTAAGGCCTCAACATCCTCAAACTCCTCGAAAAGACGAAACATACTCCTACTTTGTCTATAACGCTGAGAAAACCAGAAAAAGACAAAGATAAGCACTTGCTAAACTAGACTCGCCACGTTTGAGAACTAATTGCCTAGAACTAAGCACCGATTTTAAATAACGATTTTCGATGGACGATCGCAAGTTCGTTCCTAAATTGTAAGGAATAATTCTAAATGATACCGCAAGTCTGCACTACTTGCTGATACAATATTTTTTGAAGACGTGTTTTCCGCATCCGCTTATTCGTCGCGATTGGCACGAATCAAGTGTGGATGTAATTGAGGAAGAGATTCATTTCTTACTGCAGCGATTGGATAATGCCTTGTATTGTCAGCGGTGCTCTGACTTTCAGCGTTGATCGCGCAATCTGATAGGGCAGTTACCGCATCGCATAAATCCATGTCGTTATAGCTGCACGAGTCATTGATCGCTATATAGATTTAGAAATCTCAGCGCTAATGGAGAAGTTTGAGTCGCTCATCTCATTATAATCAAATTTTTTGAGTGATGTTTAATAACGTCTAAAAGACGAGGCCTATGCCTCGATTCCCCTTTCTATAGAACTTTGTTTCCTTTAACCTGTAAACCACATTTGATTGATTAAGCAGCTCATTGCGTGGGATAGCTAAAGCTAGCAAGAATAATTTAAGTCTGTCACTGTCATAGTTTTTGAGAATTTTAATAAAAATATGAGACACATTTGAGAATAAAAATAAAATATTTATCTAAGTAAAATATTTTCGGAAACAAATAAAAATAATTAGACAGATTTTAATGAGATATACCTACTCGTCTATATATTTTGTTTAAAAAACTTTACCTATAAATAATATAAAATCGTTTTTTTTAAATAAATTAATAGTTTAAAAAAAAACACTAAAAACACGCTTTTACAAATGCACGTAAAAACCACATCATCAGACCTTGAAGCCTAATCGTGGTCAAAGTTCATTCCAAGACTTTTCTAACAAGTCCAAACACAGCTATGATACGATGTTCCATCATGAAGTTCCAGTTTATATCTTCCGACTCCATCATCAGATCAGTTCGACAGTACCATATTATTGTATTGTCATCAGAACTACATACAGCTGCCAATTTTCATGACGCTACGATCCTTGGAAGATGGTTAAATTAGTTACCTTAGATTCCATTACATAGTTATATATAGGTCGACCTAATAAACGCGTGTTAACAGTATTTAACTGTAGTTTTTGTAATGAAATTTCCAAAATGTCCTCTCTATAGAAGAGTGTAATAAAATCACATGTAATGTGTTTATCAAAAGTATCATCTCAGATCCTATCATTATCATATTATTTTTACTTTCTATTTTGGCGATACACGTTAAAGAATATTATTTCTACGGAATATAAAGCATTTTCAGTTAAAAAGTCTCTTATACTGTCGTAATTATGCTTCAAGTGCTTTTTGATGTAGCCGGTTAAGCCATTATACAGTTATAAATTATACAATATTATATTGTCTTTGGCCCGACAACGTGAGTAACAAAAAAACGACAGCACAGGTAACTACATTGACGATTCAGCATACATAAACACATATTATGTTACTGCCGAGTACCGCCAAATAAGATCGGCTAGCGAGTTGAGATGGATGCTATATAAGTTAAATCACCTTCAGTATATTGTAGATAAACCGACATTACGCTTAGTATATCATGCCCTCGCTGATGCAGTACTGAGCTATGCTCTCACTTCATTTGGTCGTACTTTTCGCACATATATAGATAAAATATTTAATTTGCAACGTAGAATGATAAAACTTTTAGTAAATAAAAATGTGTTAACACAATGTAAAAAGAACTATAACTTGTTGTTTAAGCGATGCGATATATTACCTATACATGAAAAAATTACATTCTTTCTAGCAATGGAGCATTTTAGAAATTCAGAATTTAAAATACCAATACAGTACAATAGGAATGTCAGAGAAAAAGTCCGTAAAAGATTTGAAGAACCAAGAGCGAACAACTACTATGGTGAAAGGACGTTAAAGTACCTCATTCCAAGAATCTTTAACACTATTGTATCTGAGGAAGACTGTGTAAGCGTGAGCAAACAGATGTTTAAAAAGAGATTAAAAAGCTACCTGTTGGATGTTTATAGTGAAATTAGTGGTAATAAGTAAATTTGTTATACGTTTCTATAATTTAAGCTTGTAGTAATACTGGCCTAATTTAAGCCTGTAGTAAGACCAGTAGTAATACTGCTGTGCATTGTTTTTTATATTTTAATAATGTATTTTTGTATCACAAAATTAGAAGTGTAAGACTAGAAAAATAAAAGTTTGTCTCGCCAACAAACTGTATACCAGTTTGGCAAGATTGTAATATTTTAAAAAATGTATCTTTTTCTATGACTAAATTTATAAAAAAAAAAAAAGAGTTGAGTTGGCTTGTTCCTAGGTCGATCGACCGGTAGCGGCCGCAAAGTGAAATCGGCCGCGCTAACCCGAACTGCCCCGAGACGCTGTGTAAGCGGTGTTTCATTCTTTATGTGAAGTTAAGCTACTGTTTACATTTATGTACTGGATCGCTGGCTTACATCCAACTTTTTAAATTTCTCTCCCAGTCTCTTGTGCCGTGCAGAGGCGATTAAAAACGTTTACTAATATCGGCGGCGTTGTTGGCAAAAGTTGAGAGGAAAGTTTTGTTTATGTGCGGAGGCGATGCAGTTAATATCTCCGGGTAAATGACGAGAAAGCTTCATAAAAGCGAATTCCACCATCTCAATCATGAGTCAGTTCTGGGAAAAAAAGAATACAAAATGAGGCCGTAGAAAGAGGTGCTTACGTGAAAACTCAAGGTCTGCGCCCCAAATACTAACCTAACCTATAGCTGTTATCAGTTACTAATAAAATAAATAAAAACTGACTTGACTTGAATCCAATGCATAGTGCAATCATTTATAAATAATAATATCACGAACACTGCAGGGGGTTGATATATCTA
This sequence comes from Micropterix aruncella, assembly GCA_944548615.1. Classification (NCBI taxonomy): domain Eukaryota; kingdom Metazoa; phylum Arthropoda; class Insecta; order Lepidoptera; family Micropterigidae; genus Micropterix; species Micropterix aruncella. The sequence continues at coordinate 25,755,535 of OX155952.1, read as the reverse complement.
GAATTAGCTCGCAAAAAATACTGCCCAAAGATAATAGAAATCTAGCATTTTTTTAGATGCCTATAGATAACTATGCTTAATAACGAACACACCAAATCATTGGTTTTACGTGTGGCTTATGTCTTTTCACTCCTGGCGTTTGTAAACCAAACTGGCGCTTATGTGGCTTGCGTCTTTTCACTTCCATAGATTGTCATGAGATTACCAACACAACACTATTAGTAGTGAGAAAGAACATGCCTCTTAGCCTCATTTCCCCGATAAACTGTTATGAACGTCCATAAAATATTATGGACGTTCGCTTAAGATGCATATCACACTTGACCGAAAGTCCAACTTCCTGTAGACATATCACTTAGAGCTCTTATCCCTACAACAATCTACGTTTAATTTTGGTCAGGATGACAAGATGGTATATACAATTCAATCTGGCCAAAAGTGTTTACCTCACTTCGTCACCAAGCGACGATATATACTTCGCTAAATGGCCTTAGTTTCTAAAATATTTATATCTGTTTCTTTTTTCAAATTGGACTCACTTCTCATCTATTTGAACATATTTATACTCGTTATAAATCAATTTAATTTGGCTCGGGAGCGAATTTTGCTTTCCAATTACAACTACTAGACATATGGTAATTAACGGTTGTAAATTAAATTATCAACCGTACGCATTCGCTGTACTCGAACGAACTGACTGACCGACACCGAAAGCTTTGCGAAAGCGACACTATAGTTTTCCTAACTACCAAAAGCAAAGCATGTCTTTGATTTTACTCAACGATTTCATTTTCTAAGGGCAGTGGTCATTTTAAAATAAAACTTTAACAACTGACTGAATCCATAGAAGTAATACAGTTAATAATTACTTCTATTACTGTACCCATAAACTGCGGAAAAATATGTAAATGGGCTCCGGAGCAGTCTGGCGAAACGCCGAAAGCCGTCAGTTGTCTTTCTAGAATGAAACCGTGCATTTATCGATTGTAGGAGGCGTCATTACCGATCATCATAATAAGTATGTACCATCTGGACTATCCGTTGAATTACGACGTACTTGTATAAGAAGCCCTTACGACACTAAAGTCTTTCTGGATTAATGATGACGATTCAGACAGTTTGCCCTGAAGTAGCATCAATAATATTGGCATTTACACATCACACTGCATTAGAATCTAGCGTAATGGGTTATAACATCACGTTTAATCGAAAATATGACACTACATGCTTTCTTACTTAATCCTCCGTACTCACATGCCCTACTAGGTGGTGTTTGAAATACCCCGAAAATAAAATGAAATAAAATCGAGAAAAATAATGCAGTTATTAATAGGAAATTTATTGTAATAACTAATAATCAATAGGTTTAAGTAAAACACATATTTATTTATACATTTTATTAGACTTTTATTTAAAAAGAAACAAAAGTCAAGTTTTTCCTCAACTTTTACTCTATTAAGTCTTTTCTTAGGAACTCACAGAAAAAACTATACAAGGTGGGGTGTGTAATACCCAACACTTTACTCACGTGTCGCGCGCTCTGAGGCTGATGCCGGACTGAATTGCACTAATCGGAGGAACGGCAACGTTGCATCTGAGAAAACGAACTCGCGCGTTTTTATAGTTTAAGAATTATTGCGAGTACTTAAGCGTACAGTTCTTTTTTTGTACCCGCGCAGTCTGCTTGATTAGCGGACCATCAGCGTGGGTATCGCAGGACAGCAGTCTCGCCACAGAAGATGCCATGTACCCACTCCCGTCTCATTCCTTCACGATAAGGTGCCTGAGCACCTAACAATGAGTCTTGCCGCAGGGCGCAAAGCCCTACGACGCCATATCCCGAAAGCCGGGCCAATGGACCCGGCTCACGCGAAATCCCACGAAAAGGCAAAATGCATAGTGAAAGACGTCACGGGCCTATAGCAAGGCCCGGCGACAGATATTTGATTTGATTTGGTTCTTAACTGCTGGAGTGTGTCATACCCCACGCACGTACAGGCCGGGTTAAACATGGCGTAGTATACAGTTTTACGAGTGCCAAACAATAAATTAATCTAGCAATTTTCGTTTCACCATTACAATTGGTAAACTTATTTTTTTTCGTGTAAGCTGCGTTACTAGACTGCGACAGTTAAAATGACCGTTCTTCCTGGAATTTTGCGATATCGGGCTCATATACATACAAAACTAATACATGCACGCGTGAACTCCAGAATACAATTTAACTATACATATAATTTATCCTCTTAGAGTTACACAGATTCAGGTCTGGACGACACTTTAACTGACCAAGGAATGTTACTGATCTTATAGAGATTATTGATCCCGGCCCTGGATCATTGATGGATGTGATGTAAGCCCAGTTGCACAATTTTTTTTAGAACTAGAAGTTTCAGTCGAATACATAACTTATTTCAGTGTGTACTCAAAATTCCTCTATCATATAAATGGAACACAAAAACAGATTTTACCATATGGAGTTTCTAGCTCCCAAGGTTTCGACGATGTTACAACCGCTATTGTCCAGGGCAGACTTTTTAACCTGCCGATTTTATACCCTTTCTTATAGAGAGTCTCAATCACGAAACAGTATCTGACAGAACATATAATAATATTTATCATACACGAACAAATTATATAACATCTAACGGTATACTATAAACTAACACTGCATTCTTTGCGAACGACTCTCTTCTGCTCAGATGTTCAAATCGTCACTTTGCACACAAATGGTGTGCATTCCTCGTTCGCAAGTGAACACGCATCTAGATGCAAATCTTTCACCGTCCCGATATGCCATCTTGAACAATCGTGCCTGGTTTATTTATTATGTAGACAGCTGAGACTTGGTTTGCAATTTAACGAAGAAACTAGAATGAAATCTTCTTTTTTGCTGATATAATGAGAAATGGGACATGGGACTCGCTTTTAAAAAGAAGCAAGATACAATTGTAATATATTATTGCCTCCCTATTTGTAAGATAATGTAGCTGAGACTTGGATTGCAATTTAACGAAACTTGAAGGGACTCTTCTTTGTTTGCTGATATAATGAGAAATGTGACATGGGACTCGCTTTTTAAAAGAAGCAAAATTGTAATATATTGATGCCAAACTATTTGTCAGATAATTTAAAAATTAAACATTAAACATTAAAAAATATATTATTTGAATGTAAATGAATTTATAAACGTTGTATTTCCTGCCGGTTATAGAAGCACGTTGTTTCTCAAATTGTAAATTTAATCGAAGGCAACATCGTCCATACGGCACCAGTGAGAGGTATATGTTGTGCAAGAAACGCATTCTGAAATATATTATAAGGAAAGTTCGCACGAGATTACAAAAGCGATCAAATAGAGAAAACTGTCGTACTTTAGATACGTCATTCGGAATGAACAGCATTTTATGCATGGGAAAAACGTAGGTATGAGATAGATAGAAAAACTCATGATTGACAACGCCCGATAATATATGTACCTATATGTAAAATAATGAGAAGAAAAACGGTTCAAAAATAACTACAATGTAACCAACAACCAGTATGTCGAAGACCAACTGCGCAAGTCGATGCCCCTTTTATCACTGATGCCCTAATATAATATTCCCCACCCAAAACAGTAACAAACACACCAAGATAAAGCAGAGTAGGCCGGCGAGTTCAAAGGATTATCGACCTAATGATGTTTAAATTGCTCTTATCTCGTGTGTCATTTTGGCTTCATTCGCTGTGGCGCTGCAGCACGTGGAAAACTGTCACGATGCCACAAATAGTGCTGTGCGTTGACCTCTCTGCAGTCCATTAGGTATGCGGCGAGATGACACGGATGTTTTTCCACCAGTTCTATTTATTAAAGCTGTTACTAATGGCCAGCCATTTTCACGCACAGATGATAAGTGACAAGTTTCATCCAGCGTGCTTGGAAATATGAAAATTCACATTAGCTGCTCTGTTAAAACAAATGAGCCAATTCTGGATTTCCGGAAGCTGGGACCCTGATGTAAACCTCATGCAATAACCTAAAAATACTAGTTCGGAGGGAAATAATGATTTGGAAAGAGCGCGAATTAGTGTTGCTGCAACTCTTTACAGAAGAATACAATTTAAGAAGAATAAGAGGGATTTCCTTTAATGCCTGAAAACTATAGCCAATATTTGCGGTTGCCAATATTAGATAGTATTTTTATTACTGTCAAATCATAAAAATAATGGCGAAACATAGACGTATATACAAAATATCATTTCACATTCATAAGTAAAATTCAACGGGTGTACATTTTGTGCCAATAAACCAAAAACTTTGAAAATAGTCTTCGACTGCATTTATTTTGTTTTTTATTTATTTATAAAACAATTCACAAAAATACAATTTACAACTAAAAACATGAAATAAAATATTATACCAAATTAATTAAACCACAGCAAGAAATTAAACTATACGATGATGTGTATTGTCCGATGTCGCCCAACTAAACAGAGCTTGTACATGGGCGGACATTCTATAAACGCAGTGTACATTAATTAATATAAAAGAGTTATAAAAACCAAATCTCAAATAAAAAAAAAATAAAAGTACAAATAGGTACATGAAATTATCAAAAACATGGTAGTTATTAAATAATCAGTTTAAATAATTAGAATCAAATAATAATAAAATGCAAAATATACAATAAATAGATTTACCCGATAATAAATAAAATAAAACAATAAAAACATTAGTCATCATATTTATCAGAGACTCATAAACATAATCGAATAATCAGTTATAAAAATAATTCAAAAAGTTAAATACCAATTAAAAACAGTTACAATAATCGTAATCGTCATAGTTATAAAAAATATTCAACAACAAATACTCAGTTATCATTTTTTTAAATATTTTTTTGTCTATAAGAGAGTTACCATCATTTAGCAGCCACTGCTTTAATTCTTTTTTGAAGACTTGCTTAGGTGTCTCTTTTATACAAACAGGGAGGATGTTATAATTTTTTGGCCCAATGAACGAGAAATTTCTTTAACCAAAAAATTCTTCCACGACATTAAAATTTTATCTCGACATCACTTTCCTGACGAATATCTTTATTCTGTAATGATAATGTCAGATAATGATGTCTCTCTTCTTTTGACGTGGCCATACTAGCTTAAACGATATGCTTTTATTTTCACACGACTGCCCAAAAAAGGAGTGTTATGTGTCTAGGATTCATGCATGTATGTTTTCCGTTTCTTTAATCCACCAAACTTCTAAACACTTTAACCGATTTAGAAGTGTGTGGTATTGTTAGAATCGTTATTTCATCATGTATCATAAATTACCTTAACTGTCAAAATATCAAGTAAGTAGTTTCTATTAGTCTAAATGTCCAAATGTCGAAATGCCAATAAATTAACATAAATATATCGTGTTAAGTTTTAGACGAAAGGTCTGATTGGATATACATATGGAGAAATTCATAAACTACATTTTTTTATAAGAAAAAAAAACATATTGTGGTTTTTATTCCTTTTAATAAATATGCTTGTCTCCTTCCATTAATTCTTTCATCGATTTACTTAGTAAATTTGAGACCCTTTTAATATTTTCTTTAGTATATAGGTTTCATTATCCATTAGTCTTGTTATATTTGAATTCGTTAAGGCTGAAGCCTTCTGTCTTCGAGTATACGAGTATAAGTCATTATTCGCGAATCCATTTTTTTATTTTATAAATTAGAGTGTTATTTTGGCGTTTGCCATTCCTAGTTTGCAGCGCGTCTTAATAGTGTTCTTTCGGCTGAGGCTCGATAAATAGATTCCCAAATATTTAATTTCCTTTGCTGGTTTAGTTACATATCCATAATATCATTTCATATTTTAGTGTTGGTGCTTAAGGGGTAACCAGTGTACTACTGTGCCGCCGTGTGGTCCGTGTAGAGAATTGATGACCACGTTCGCGGTGTGTGTCAACGGCGGTTTTTACCGGAGGCGCGCGACGGAGGAAAACACGGAGTAGTTGATCTGCAGAAGGTTATTTAAGACTGTTGAACGGGTGAGCGTGGTCAGGCCCGCTCGCGTTCGGACCGATGTTCGTTCGTATGACATTTTTATCTCTGATTCCATTATTTCGTGCGGGTGGCAATACCGCACGCGGCAAATTCGAATTGCTTTCTGACGGGGCGAATTAATTACGACATGTGCTATCATTTACACAATACTGTATCTTATGTCCTGGATATCGAATCACAGTTTTTCTTTACCTCATTTATTTTTAATTCGTCTGATTTCACTCCTGCACTGGTTATGTTAAAGTTTTCTTGTGTTGATTATTCATCTTCTGTTAAAATCTTGGTTTCATTGTCATTGTCCAGGTGTAATTCTTTTATTTCCTCCTCTACAGTTCCGCAAGACTTGATTCATTACCAATGTAAATAATCGAGGTGATAGCGAGCAATCTTGCTATACTCCTTTTACTTTATTTATCGCGGCAGTTTGTTGGCCGCCATTGAATGTATTCAAATATGATAATTATTGTCAGTCTGAAGTTTAGACTGTATCTGTTCACATTTTCATCATGTTTCAGTAGACAGAATTGATGTTGTCTGGTGCACCCCCTGTCGCTGTTTTAATTACATTATACAATGCTCTGCTAGACGACAGCGTTCAATTCCAGTCGGCAGCCTGTGGAACACAGACATCGATATAGCTGCACTAGAAATAGACAAGCTCCCGGCGACTTTGACGATGGGATTAGCCGAAGGATTAATTGTCCATAATCCTAGTGATTTTATTGTTGTTTCTGTGGGCGTGATTCTCAAACTTATTCTGTCTCTTGTTTTCAAGACCTCATTAAGCCACCTTTGACATTTGAATTAACATGGAAATAACTTTGATGTTCGGTGGCTGCACGGCTAAGCGGAGAGACACAGCACAACTTGCAGGGCGGTGCGCCATCGCAACGGTTCCCAAACTTTTTCAGATGCGGTACCCTTAGTAAGTCATTAAGGTTTTAGCAAGAGAGTGAAAAAAAAGCATATTTCCTGCGGTTTACGATCCCTTCCCAGCCAGCGACGCGATGCTTGACAAGCATGCTTGATCGTCTAGAGCCCCTTACATAAGGGAAGCAAAAAAGGTGCTAAAAAAGGATCATACCATAAAAATCATAAAAGCTTTTCCAGGTACAAGTGACAATTCTTTTCTCAGCCCAATCCAAAAGCAGTGGGTTTTTTCTACCTCCGAATTTCTCGAAACAAAAAAACGAACTCTTTATTTAGGTACTAAAATAAATAAAACATAGTTTTTTATGGAAATTTCCGCTCGCTGAATATAGGCCCCCTATTTCCCGGAGCATATTAAAGCGTTATACACGGTATACTAAAGAGGGCGTGTATAACTCACAATTATGTCAAGATGGCTTGACACTAAAATGGTGGAGAAATACTTCCCTATGAGGTCATCTTTCGCCATTTTAAACATTATTTAAATAAAATCGTTTTTTTAAGGGAAATTATTTTCATTTCTCAGAATCATTAACCGCTGTCTCGTTGCGACCATTACCATTTTACCGAGCATTGAACTATTTCGTTTTTAACAGTTTGCCCGTGAAATGGCCTTTGCGCCCGAAACCGCCTGACCAGATGCACGCGGACGGAAATAGCGCGTGCTCGCCCGAAATCACGATTTTCAGTGACAGACGAGCCCCGAGCGAGGGCTTTACGGGCGCGCCAACGAGAATCTTAATTCCTAATAGGGGCATAAATCTTTATTTCACCGACATACATCTTTATTTTGCTATATCCGTATATTTTCTCGCAGCTCGTTTAAACGGTATCGTGAAATGTGGTTGCTTGTCTATATACGGCTGAAAGTAAAAGGACGAGGAAATTTTGAATGCGAAGTTTTCGACTGATAAGTCCCTCCTTAGAGCCTGGTTGAGAAGGCGAAAAAAACATGTTTTTATTTTTTTTTAAATCTAAAATCGAAATCTGACCATAAATCATTTATATCGGTTTGATTAACATTTGAAAAATAGAAATATTTTTTCCAATAGTAAAATAAACTATTTTTGAGGTATTGCATCGCAAAAAATTCTACCGCTACTAAAATGACGGTATCTGTTTGCGCCGGTAATAGCGAGCGTAATTTTGCCTGAAACAAGTAAACTAAGGTATTAATATGTGTAATTTCTAGATGAACTAAGAAAATATCGAAAACTTGTTATTGTTATATTTTTTCAAGGATTTAAAAAAAAAATCTATTTTCGGCCCAAAATTTTGTGTTTAACTAGTAAAAAAAATATTAAAACATCTTTTTCTGATTGTTTTTAGTTTATATGGAAGAGAATTTAATAATCTTTTTTTTTAACAACTAACAGTCAAGTAGTTTTTTTTATCACTAGAGCAGATTTTTTTTTTTTTTTTAGTAAAACGCGTTTAAAGTATTCTTTAAAGAACAGTAGTAAGTTTTTTACACTTGCAACAATCTGCAACTATCAGCGATTCCAGAGGTAAGAGATTCATGAATAGATTTCAACTTTAAGTTGAAATCTATTCATGAATAACATGTGAAACATGTTAAAAACATGTTAACAATTCAAATAAAACATGTTAACAATTTTTAAAAAAACATGAAAAACATGTTTTTTTGGGCCGTCTAAACCAGGCTTCCCTCTTAAATAACGATCTCCCTAACTGCTATAATGGCCAAACAAGGACACATCTATTAAGCATAATAATTTAAGACCATTGCCGGCATGTCAAACGTCGTTGCAGAATTTGCGTTTATGGCAGTGGTTTCTGGATACGCACTGCATGTCTGGAGCAGTCTGGCTGTCAAAACACTAACTATCAAATGTCCCTTTTGTTCATGTATTTTAATTATAATTAAATAATATTGTATGTCGGATATTATAGGAATAGGATATAAAGGCACTTAGGGAAGTATTCAAAAGCGTTAAAGCAGGTTTTTTAAATACGCTTTTATATAATCAGTACAATTAAAAGTGGCCCCCCAAATCCTTTTCAGCGGACGCGAAATAAAAATGAAATCTATTAATTTACCAAAATGTAGAGAAATTAATCAAACAACGTTTGTATAATAAATTGAATTGAATCGTGCGGTGGACCTTCAATGAACGAAACAAGACAAGACCAAAAATTTTCTCGCCACCAACAAAATTTTTACATTCATTTCCGCAATAGTTAATTATGTATAACGCTTATAAATGAAATAAAACGAGTACAACCCCGACGCATACAGGCTATTATTTTATAAACATACTGTGCATAACAAAATAATCCAGCAACGTTTACGTATTGTTACTTACTTATAGTGAGTCATACTACAATAACTGCGAGTCATTTAATTCAATATTACCCATTCTCGCCTACGAAGGTCTGAAAGTCACGAAGATCCGCATAATTGCGGGATTTCTTGACCAAGCATCTCTCGCCAGCGAAATGTAAGTCGTTGCGTGTTGTCACGCGAGGTATTCCCGACATTTTATGAAAAGAGCGATCCGCTTTGTCACGCACACGTGCGAACGAACGTCTATTCTATTGATGCGGATCAGGTTGTCTCCGTCGACAGGGGAGGTGGCTGTAGTTGCATTATTTCGTTGCATGTTTGCTTTAACTGATGGGACACTTAGTTCTTTGAGGTTTGGAAATGGGACACGCGAAGTGTGTGGTTTGTGCCGTATTTCACGGACTGTTGCTATCGCAAAGCAAAATTAGAAATCGTTTGTCATTTACAAATGAACGGTTCGCATTGTACTTGGTTGTTTCTCATGCGGTTATACCAGGTTTTCGAATAACATTGCTGTGGTTCAGCATGCGGGCATTATAAATCGAAAACATGGATTTCACGATGCATTTATATTTTTCAAACTCAAAGTCTATCGATTCATTTGGGCGCTTATTGTTTACCGTAAATGCATCACGTAGTGATAGACAAGCGAACCCGTAACCCCTGGGAGTTTTAATGACATCAGGACCATCTATCTCCCACGGAGTGAACGTGAAGACTTAGCGGACAAAGACAGTCCACTGTAGCTCCACCGACGAGTCCGTGAGGGTACAACGCCTTACCGCGAGGCACTGAGAAGTGAACCCAGCGGGTTACCTCACCAGATCGGTCCGGATTTCTCCGTCCTCCAGTCTGGTCACGGATTCGAAGTCGCTGACGCGACCGCTACCTGATGTTAGCGGTAATTCATTTCGAATTTACAGCGGATCGTGGCGCTCTTTGCCCGCCAATATCACACGGGATCGGGTGGTCAACGGATCGTTTCGGGGTAGCTGACAACGAGTAACCCCCCCCCCCCCCACCACTGCTTAGTAAACGTATCAGACCGTTTTCACACCTCCCTGGAATATTCGCCGGAATGCACAGTCGATTGGCTATCACCTCACGATGCGAAAGCCGTCCAGTAGCACCCGAGATGTTCCCCCCAGAGAACCGGTCCACGACCTTCGCATTTCTAGGTTCGTCGCTCTTCGAGGAGGCTACCGAATGGAAGTTAAATCGTGAGTTGAGCTGACACAGGTCATATGGTCCAAGCTGCCCTTAACCGTTAGCTACCGTTAGCTTTGGCCAGTATTCTAGTGGTGACGTCATGGGTGTGGGAGGGGGCCCTTCATGCGTTGTGCCAACTTATCAAGAGATCTCTTCAACGCCTCGGGCCTTTCAGCCCAATTTGTATTACTTACCCATAACGCAGTCGGTGATTTCTAAGATTACATGCTTTAAACCGATCCGATCCATAATTCGATAATCACGCGGCTTTGTCCCGGAGTCATAACGGTCCCGCAACGATCTTGTCTACTGACCCGCGGGTCAATGTGATCAATTATCGTATCGTATAATCGTATCGTAACGAGACGTGACTTTCGGCAATGTTTTCGGAGCGGTCCTCGACGCCGGTCGTTCGTCTTCCGTGTCATTCCTAATCTGCTTCGAGTTAATTGCAAATGAAGCCGTTTTATGGGCCGTCGATATTGTAATGAGCCGCTCGCGTGTGAGTGCTCACTTCTGTAATTTCGTTTCAGACGAGACCGCGCGAATTTCGAATTTGGTGCCGCGTTGCTTTCGTCGAATTTATTTGCATACAATTTGAAAGTGTTTAAGTTGTAGCTGCTGAACATCCTCCGTTTAAATACTTTGTCAAATCCGCTTCAAATTATGATGGTGAGATTTCATCTGTTTGGCTGGCTGTAAGGGATTTGAATCTCATATCCCTTCTTAAGCTATGCTTATACAATTAACTTTTAATCGTTCGTCTGTTTAGTTGTATATATATATTTTTTAACAAAATCCATTTATGGATAACAAGTAAATATATTAAAACGATTAAGAAACACGACTGTCGTTACTCTTGTGTTTATAATTATTTTCATTACGGTTTTTATGAAATATTTGTGGTTTATGTATGTATCCATATAGATACATGTACATTTCCGAAATGTACTCAATCAGACCTTTTATTTGACACCAAACACGATATATTTATGTTCATTCGTTGATATTTTTACATTTAAATAACTACTTACTTGATATTTTCACAGTTATATTTTCACAGTAACTACTTACTTGATATTTTTCCTATGGCACTCGCGATGGCATAACGGTTCTAACAATACCAAACATTTCTAAATCGGTTGAATAGTTTAGAAGTTATGGTGGGATAACGAAACGGAAAACACACATAGATAAACCCTGAACACATTACAATCCTTTTTTGTTAGGCAGTCGTGTAATAAAAAGAAAAGAAGTCCTTATAATATGGTAACTACATTACTGTAAAATCTTAGAAATTGACTGGGTAGTTAACTACCAATTTTTGAAAATTTTAATATTATTCTAATTATATATTACGTATGTACATGTCTCAATGTAGATATTAAAGTAAATACAAAGAAACTATGAGCTTATTATAAATCATAGAATTAGAGAAATAAAAATATAACTATCAATTTAAGGTAAAACATAATGACTGGAGTGAAAACTAACTATATTTATAACGTATCATTAGCAGCTAGCAGCTAATAGCCATAGTCATAGTCATAGTCATATTTTATTAATTCCAAAAAGTACATACTGTGGAATACGTCATTTTACATTTTCTAGAGGTTATTACAACTTCATTACGTGTACATATACTTTTTATATGTAAAAGCAAGACACCATCGGATCAATTATAAAAATTCAATCTTACACTCAAATAACAAAAAAAAATGTAAACAACATTTTTAAATAATCTATCAATAAGTTTTAAAAATAGTCAATCAAGAAATTTTAAAATAATCAGTTAATAAACAACAAGTTTTACAATAAAATCAAAACTACGGTGACAAAATACAGAACAAATTTGATAAAAGCTAATTTATTTTTTAAAAACTAAAACGGCCTTGTCAAATTCATCCAAATTATAGAGAGCATGCATGGCTAAGTTTCTTTTTATGCATTTCTTAAATGCAACCTCTTGAAGTATTTTAATTTCTGCTGGCAATGAGTTGAAAAATTTAAACCCCAAATATAAATATGATCTCTGGTATAAAGAAAGCCGCACTTTGGGGATTACTACATTATTTTTATTGCGAGTGTTATGTTCATGCAGACTCGAATGCTTTTCCTCGTTTTTCAAATTTGCTTTCGCATAAATTATGCACTGATATATAAATTCAGATTGAAATGTTAGTATTTTTTTATTTTTAAAGATCGGAGCACAGTGGTCGTCTCTTTTTAACCCAAATATCGTCCTGAGAGCTTGCTTTTGCAGTATAAAAATACGATGGCTATCTGGTGCATTACCCCATGTTAGGATACCATAAACCATCTTCGAATGAAAGCACGCATAGCGCCAGATTTACTGATTGCGCTTACGTGTCAAAGCTATGTCAAAGCATACAAAAATCCTGGATGCACACAATACGTATGCGTCCCATTTACACCAATCATTCGTGTCATCAATGTCAACACGGCCTGGGTGCACTGCGTCCTCAATGCGCACACAAAGCGCCATGGCAGTTGGTGTATGGTATAGTAGGCTACCTCATTACTAAAGGCAGATAATTGCATAGGACCGCTCGCAAAATAAAAAGGTGCCGGTAGGTGTAAATTTTACCAACCATAAGTATTGTCATTAGTCTATTCTAAATAGAAGACTAGAAAAAGTAAAACCCGTTTTATTACCTACAAAACTTCAAAAATAAAGGTTATGGTCTTCCTCGCATCGGTGTATATTTGCAGTCTTTTAACCGTCAGGAATTCTGTTAGACGAATCCGGATCCCTTCAGCTGCTTCTTCAACGACCAGATGAGTTGACGATCTCTTTTCGAGTGTTGTTGAATAATGACAAGACGGGGTTTCGAAGCTCCAGTCTTCGGGGTCCAAACCTACGAATTCGTTCGAAATCCATGTTGTTATGACTGGCTATTTTTAGTTTTTTTCGTAACATCTCAGCGACGACTGCTTGTATGTTTTCTTTGCTGGATTCAGGCACCCTTTGAAATACGAGGTGCTTGTGTCTGACGTTAACCTTTAGCTCGTTTATTCTGTTAAAATGAGCGATATGGCTATTAAAAAGATCCATCATTTTTATTGTATTGACTTTAAATGAGTAGAAATCTGAAGTGAGAAATTGCAGAGTATAACTCTCAGGTTTGCTGGTATCTCCGATAAAGTCGTCAATTTCAGCGTCCGCGTTAATTGTTATAGGTGTGAGAGCCAGAGATAAGTTAGTTTTGAACAGGGTCTAAGTTGATGTTAATTACTGCTTTAGATGCATTGAGTTTTATTTTATTTTGCAGTAGAATGACCAAATGATTTAAACCACTTGACAACTCAACATCAATTGATTTGACAGTTCATATATAATTTGAAAAGTTCAACTAATTTTTGTACACACAAAATGGATTGTTTTAATCACTTAAACTTTGTAGAACATATATAACTAATAAAAGACAAATGTTGATACGAGTTATGTGTTCAGCGCGCGACGTAGGTAAGAAAAAAGTATCATTATTAACAATTATATTAAGCAACTTTCAAACGGAGGTGAACCCAAACTAAGAATAATAAACAAAAAGTTTATCTTATTGTGTTAAATCAGGCGGAGGTGGGATAACGTCTCGTCGGATATGGGATAACCTCTCGTCGCGGGATGAGTCGCTCCGCACAAACTTCACACGATCAACCTCGGCGACCGCTTGAAGATCTCTCTTCTATGGGAGGAAGTATTATATAGAAGTAAAATCACGGAACCTACACAACTCGCCTGAATTGTTTGAGTATATTCGCAGGCTTCACGACCCGTTGTAAAGTTGAAGAACCGATACAAGTCGACTAAATAGTTTGGTCGTTGTGGCGATTGAGTGTAGTCTGAGTAACTGTATTTATGCCTCGACATTATTGTCAAGTGATAATTTCGACGTCACTACTTCTTGAGGAAGAAAAGGCAGCCTGGTGTTTCGCTTATAATGTTTTTTCATTTAATTTGCTCCAAAGTTTGCCCAAATGGGGTGCCTATTGTGGGCCCTATTTAGGAAAACAAATTTTAAGCGGTATGGAGAAAATTAAAAGTTTCCAGGTTGAATGTGGAAGCAATACCTGGCGCAGCCATATTCTATACCATGAATTCGCTTTCTGTTGCCTGAGAAAGCTATGGATTGGCATGGAACTGGACTGGAAAGTGTGCATGATGTCACAGCTTGGCCATTGACGACTGCCTGTTAAATAATATTTAGGGCGATGTGTAGAATTTTCGGATAAAAAGTATGAAAAGATGGTTGACGCGGGGACGTTTGAATTTAATAGATTTAGAATAAGAGGGCGTTTTGGTGGAAGATCAGCAGATAAAACAGAGTTGATGAGGAGAATAATTATATCGTTTGCGGTCACATGGAATTAAAAAGGCGATCATCTTTAATGTTCAACCCAAGATTAGGAAATAGAAAAGACCGGACTAGATATTGATCATACATAGGAATGGTTCACACCGAACTGGTTTCCTTTCTAATAAGAGAAAAATAAACAAAAATTGAGACCTTCTTTAAAATAGTGAGAAAAAATTATTGATCGTACGATGTTAATTATTTCAACAATGATAAAACTTGTTACCTAGTTCAAACACGGCCTAGTGGCATACATGTTAGGTTAACTGGTCTTACATGGCAAAGTTCGGATTTGATTGACCCGCCTGGGTCACAATTTTCCGCTGGGATAAAATTAACGAGATTCGAATGCAACACACCCACAATGCTATACGCATACATACATATAAATACTTCATAGTGGTTATTTGTAACTTGTAAGAGATTGTCGTATCTTAATAAACCCTATTGTGAAATTTCACAATGAAGAGTAGAAACAAACGAACACACTGTGCAAAAGAAACGACAAAATATTGGCGAAATTCACTAACATAGTTGGTATTCTAACCGCTTTTTATGAATTCTCTACTACTGGCTGCTGCACTCAGTGAAACGTTTATTTTGATTGATGTTGAGTAATGAGTCGCGTGCGATATCAAATTATAGATAGGCTGACAAACAAAGTCGTTGATGATAGTGGGCAATTTGTCACCATGGAAGCCGACAACGCCATCGGGGACTCCATTGAACTGTCACATTTGAGTGTTTGCTTGCGTAAGCGTTTATCTCCCCGTTGCCGCCAAATGGCACGTTGACATTCACACACAATGCCTACCGAGAGGCTAGAGACCCGCGTTTGGGAAGTGATAAAATTAAATTAACGTATTTTAATTGCCACTTTTTACAAACTGTAACATTTTACTCTTTGCCAGCGGTAATTATTCAATGCCACATGCAAGAGCAGAAAGGCCTGTCCATATCCTTCTACACCTTCAACGGGCTTCGACAGAGAGATGCACTGCCATGTATGCTCTTCAATACGTCACTTTGGCATTAATGTAACCGACAGCATAATTACTACGTCGCTGGCATATACAGGCATATACCGATGATATTAATACCATTACACGTTCTCCGCAAGCTATCAAGGAAGCCTTTTGTAACATTGAATACAGCGGCGAAACATATGAACTAGAAGATAAATTAATAGAAGACCAAATAAATGGTCTTGCAGAATGTACCGTTTGCAGAATGTATGCAAACAATTCATATTCGGTCTACGTAAATATGGTCACGTGTCCGAATATTATAGGCACAGTTAAAGTGGTTGCCAGTTCACCAAAAAAGAAATGTTCATATACTTGCTTTCCTCTATCGTGTACTCTCCCAATCAACACCATCCTATCTCCACTTGCTTTTCGAACCATTAGGTTCCCACGGTCTCGTACTTCGGTCAGCCCTGACAGTAAACTCAAAATACCTTGTCGTAATACCGATTCTACTCC
This sequence comes from Micropterix aruncella, assembly GCA_944548615.1. NCBI lineage: Eukaryota > Metazoa > Arthropoda > Insecta > Lepidoptera > Micropterigidae > Micropterix > Micropterix aruncella. Next base: position 25,739,184 of record OX155952.1, on the reverse strand, counting down.
TACTCTTTCTCAGCAAATATACGAAACTCGCCTTCGTTAGAATCATTCAAGACTCACCTAAAAAAGTACAACTTTTCTAAGAAGTAACCAGTTCTTACGTTTCTCTCCCCTTTCTCTCCAATCTCCTCTCCTCTGGTGTTTTTAGTTTTAAATATAGTAGTTTATATTGTACATGTACGCGCGTATGTACCACTGCAATGTGATATTTCCATGTGGCAATAAGCTCGCCTTTTTGTGTTTTATTTTTTAACTGCAACTAAAGAGTTTATTACTAATAATAAATTGTCACCCATTGAAACAGGGAACTCCGTTTCATCATTTGTTATTATTACGTAAACCTTCGAAGCTTTTATTGAATTCACTTACCTCGTCTCATTAGTCATAAGCGATAACAACAATGTCGAAGAGGTTAAAGTACGTTCAATGGAGGCAGATGTTACTTCGGACTCCAAGTGTTACTTCGGACTCCACTCTTAATTAGAAACCTTGTCTGCTATCCAGGAGAACGAAGGCAAACTTATACAAGACATTGATGGGTCAGTCCTGACAGACGCCTCAGGAATATGGACCCTCACTAAAGCATATATAAGCGCATTACACATCTTTGAATGCCTAAAACTCTTGGGTGCCGCACAGGAATAATATAGAAGTTTATGATATTTATGATGATATTTTCGTTGTGAGATTACTGGTGATCGGAAGACTTAAGTGATTTGGGCTTATGGAAACTGCCGTTGAAACATATTTTTTGTCTAAAAAAAATCTTGAGGACATCGTAATGGGACGACCAAAACCAAGATGGCTTGATTCTGTAGTTAAAATGCACTTGGAGTGACTACTGAAAAAGAAAGCCCAGAATATAATGGCATGGAAGAAGATTCTCGACAATGCTAAGACAATGAGCTACATTTGTCTAGAGCTGCTAAATAAACTGAATCATAAACGCGAGCCCGACACAAACGTCGATGATGTTTTAGTTACATCTCTCAAGTCTACATCGACTTGAGAGATGTGGAGATGTTAACAAACTAGTTAATAAAGCCTGCAAATCATAAAAATGGAAATAGCAGAGTTGCTTCTGGACAAGGATATCAAATCAAGCTTCCGCTAATACTGTGGCATGTACGGAAGATGCCACCGTAATAATAAATATCCAATTAAGAACGTTTTAACGATCGACTAAAAATCAGCGCAACCAAAACAACAATTGTTCGACACACTGGAGTCGAGGTACTGAATGAACTTCTTAATTAAACATAAATGTAAACAGATGGATTTAAAGTATTAAAATACATCAAATATTAAGTACATCACAACGAGCCTCGTCTGAAAGAGAATAACCAATGACAAAATAATACTCCATTTTTGTATGTGACTCGAAAAGTGAAATAAATTTGTTGTAATTTGATTTTTATTTTTGACGAACTGGCTTGCGCGACTTATTCTCCACCATGTACTTGCTCTCGCCATAACTTCTATCATATACAATAATTTCAAAATAGGCTAAATGTTCCTAAATTTCGATAAATAATTTTCAAGAGAATAATGGTCCTATCCTATCCTGGCATACCGGTAAATCGGATGTTAGTTACGAAGGTCGTCAGCTTTTAATAGGATCGCACAGGCTTCCATAAAACCACTAATTAAAGATACATTTTACAGCAGATTAATTTTGTTTATTTTTCACATTTCAAACTGTTACAATTCTTTTATCTTTCACGGGGGAATCGCTCGATATTTTTTAGGTAACGCGGCTTATGGAGATGCGGTGTAGACACTCCCTCTTCAACTGACTAGCCCTCCGGGGTGGGACGCCCCTTTTAAAGCGTGCGGTTGAACGTGCGAAAAATAGCGTTTCGTTTTGCAGCCCTCCATATTTGAAGGGCTATAATACGAAATGGGCAACGTTGGCAAGATCGCTAATAGATGGTTGGTCCCTGTCCTTTTTAAGTTTATTTTTAATTAACTACTAATAACGTACTTAATTACGTCAACGACGGTGAATTAGATGATGCCTCTAATATTACCTACCTTTAAACCAGAATTGAGATTATTTGTGTTATTTTACTTATAGCTGTACTTGATTGTAATAATCAACTGTACTTGTCAATAAGGTTGTTTAAGATTCAATATAATACTAATAGTGAAAGACAAAGATATACCGAAAAGTAGTGTATATTTGCAAAGAAAGAATTTTGATAAGTCATCATCTTATTCACCTTTATTTATTACAACGTATATCTAATAACAATCTATCACTCATATATATTTATTTATTTCCATTACAACCGCACAATTGTTTAGGAATGACGAAATATATCAAACCAATATACCATATTTAATATTGAGTAGAAAATCTTGTCTGTGGTTAGGTATTGGCCGCTTTGGTATTCCAAAACAATGGTGTATCTCTAAAGGCATTGTAGCCGAGAGTGTTATTATTTATTTCCGATGAATATGACTAACCAAGACGTTTTCCACCTTTCATATCACATTTTTGGTGGTCGTTTCTTAGATCCTAAAACGGCAATATCGGGATTTTTATGGAAAGACTATCCGTCTTCTTGGTTTCCTTCAAAGATTCCTTTTTTTATTGCTTTCAACGCATTTTGATCATCAATATAATACTATGGGAAAGCGGTGCGTTTTTGCACGTATGCCTAGAATATTTTTGTCTTTAGGTAAGAAGCTTTTATTTTGCTTATAAAATTAGTTACTAAATAACCTATTGAGCGTGAAAGAGATGGCAGCATTGCATGCAATGATCGATAGGCGTTTGCCCACGGCACAGTTTGTACTGTTTATGATTTCTGCATACGAGGAAGTCCCCGCATCTCCTAGCTAGGGCAACCCACTCAAGAAGATTATCCTTTGTCTCTTTCTGCCCACGTTTTATCTGATCCTCGACGGTAACAATTCTTCGTTAGCATCTTTTGTACGATTTAATAGGCGCAATACGTCTCGAACTATATTATGATAGCACGAGGAATGCTTCTTCTTATTTGAGTGCTATCTCCTCTCATTTTATTGCTGGATTCTCTGAGTGCTATCTCCTGGATGTTTATATCCTTCATTTTGTCAGATATGAGTCTAAATGTCTTATCATGCAGCGGTTGTGTTTTTTATGAGCAAAGTAGGATGGTCCTTAAGAAAGTTGTTAGTTTCACTGATTTAGTATTCATATTATTATTTATTTTACCTATCGCAGGCCAAATCACGGCTATCTGCCTCTAGTTAAATATACATAAAACCATCGCTCCCGATTCGTATACCACAAACTAAGCTTTGCGAAAACATTGAAGACTTTGTTGCGCGTGCATACGAATCGCCACTAAACTTACCGAATCTGAACTTCGTAACTCTAATCTGGACTTTGTATAAAACGGGGTGTCGCTCTTTGTGGATACGGCCTGCTACATGGTTGCTTGCTCATACGAATCAATTAAATAGTTTTTTCTAAAGTTGCAAACTTTCGAAAAAAACTATCCAATTAAGTTGTACATGGGACCATTTGAGTGATTGTGACGTGACAAAATTTCAAGGCATCGACATTTTAGATAGCGAATGTTTGGGAAAAATACACTTCTTTTTAAATTAGCCGTTTCATCCCATTCACTCATCTAAATATCGACGTTTGAAAGGCAAAACTGACTAAGCGACATTTAGTAAACTTAACAGGAAGTTAAAATATTTGAAGATTGTGATGTTAAATCCACCTAATTGTTGGATTGAAATGATTATAAACAGACATAGAAATATTATTTTTATAGCTACCCAAGATATTAAAAAAGCCACCTGAATATTTAAGGTTTTAATCACTTTTCTGTAAAGTTTACTCAGTTTTGCCTTTCAAGCGTCGATATATATTAATGGATGTTGATATATCTGAGCTTAATAAGACTTCGACAGCGTTTGACTGATCACCATGAAAGTTAGCACATATATGTATTTTTTCATGAAGAAGGTTTTTATGCTATCCGCTTTGTTGTAACTCGCCACTAGACGGCGCTGCAGCACATTAATTTCTATACTGTTCAACTGCTCGCCATGGAAGTGTTTATACATAGGTATTTGAGCCCTGATAATATTTTCGGGCTATCTACTTTTTTGTAATTTGTCACTAGATGGCGCTACAGCACATTAACTTTTATACCATTCAACCGATCGCCATTAAAATGGGTATACATACGCCATTAAAATGGGTATAAAATGGGAAAATATTATCCGTGCTCAAATACCTATGTATGTAAAACAACACGTAAAAAAACATACATAGGTATTTGAGCACGGATAATATTTTCGCGCTATTCATTTGGCTGTAACTCGTCATTAGATGGCGCTGCAGCGCATCGACTTCTATACTGTTCAACCGATCGCCATGACAATTGGTATACATAGGTGTTTAAGTACGGATATAACACGGGCACCGCCGGGTCAAACCACTAGTATCGTATAAAAAAGTAAATAGTATTTCGCCTACGCAATGCAATCAATAAATTAATTACTCAAAGTAATATTAGATAAAGTTAAATAAGCTGTTGTATTTTAATATCCGGACTATAATTACAGAAGGAGAATATCAGTAATTGTATTATACTAATTTGATTTTGTTTTCGTTTTTTCAGGTGAGTACCGACGCAGTAAATATCGTTGAAGATGGCCTCAGTGTAAAAAACGTAATATCGTGAGTAACTAATATTAATAAAAAACATTGATTGTCGTTTTGGACGTATCACAGTTAGTGATTTTTATAACGTTAACTTTGATTTAACCGCTCTTCGTTTGGGCAAAAAGTAGGTAAATCCTTGTTATTTTTCATTAGATTTATCTATAAAATATAACAAACAAAATATATAGGTTTATATAGGCGGTTTTTACATAGCGGTTTTATATAAATTTGTGTATTTATTTTTTATATAAATTTTATTAAATATAAAATTTTCTATGTGATAATTTAGCGGACTTATCACGTACGCTCGTATAGGTAGGGCGGTTAATGTTAATTTCCATGTGTTTCTAATAATATATTTTATTTTTTTATTTATTTAAAGTAAAGACGAAATACACGTTAGTGCAGCATTACAAATTATTTGTTCTTGGATAAATAGCAAAAAAAGAAACACTCTGCAGCATCTTGATCACTACGTCAACGTCGCCGAACTAGGCCTAGGCATGTACTAAAGCAGGCGTACCAGAAAATGGTTTTACCCATGCACACGTTTGGTTTTAATTTAAATAAAAAACAATATACATCAATTTAGGACTTAAAAATATTTAAGAAATCATGAAATGTCATATTGGAGAAATATTTGTGTGATTCCTTCCTTGAGTGCATATTGAAGTTTGCTCTTTCGATTTGAATTCGATATTGCTACTGACAAAGTCCCGTCTCTTTAGGAGAAATGTTTCTTCGTTTATTTCCCTGTGTTTTCTCCCCTCTATTCTAAACAGACGTCGATACTTAAGCTCGAGTTGTTTCGACGCGTCTGGTCTTCGTTTGTTTTATCGGACTTCAATTGCTTTTTTTACGCTTATGGAAGCATACCGTTTCCATTTCCATTGACCCTTTCTTTTTATGTATTGCTTACATCGAATTATTAAAAAAATGTGTTTTGTTTAACCTTACAGAGAAATTATTTCTTTTAAGTAAACACCCGATTTATTTGTGGGGATGGTTTATATATCCCGTAGGCCTTTTTGTGTGGCATTGAATCATGGACGCTCACTAATAACACGTGTAAAAATATAGACGTATTTGAATTGTGGCTGTACAGAAGAATGCTTAACATATCATAGGATGATCGAGTGCTTGCGAGTCTTTAAACGAACACAGTGTTAATGAATAATATAAAACCAGCAAACTCAAGTATTTTGGACACTTAATGAGGAACGAAAAGTGAGGCCACCTGCAGCTCGTAATTCAAGGTCAAATCCAAGGGAAAAGGCCTTAAGGACAGAGATGCATGTCCTGGCTTGCCAATTTACCTGTCTGGCTTCCAATGGTTTGAAAAGAGTTCACGATCCTTCTTCTGAGGTGCGTTCTAAATATAGAAATAGCCAGAATGGTCGCCAACCTTCATAGCGAAGAAGTAAAGAGAACCTGGAGAAGACAAAGGCCTTATAACCAATTTTCATGTGAACTGTCATCAATTTCGATTATGTATGTAGGTATTATAAATAGGATAAAAACGAAGTTACCGTATAAAGTTTGTAGCATCCGATGTGGTTCCCGCCATTGTCCGGGGACAGAGAGTCTACCCTGGAGAACGTAGGTTGCAACATCGCTGAAACGTCAGGTGCTACAAACTTCACGCGGTAAATTCGTTGTTATACCATTTATAATGTCAAACAACCGCGATAGTCTTCGAGTTCATACAATGTATGTCACTATGTACTTTGTTAGCATTTCAATTATTGCACAGTGCTTAAATTCCTTACTGCGAGATAGAGTTAATGATTCTTTTTATGAATCTGCACTTGCTTTATGTATGATTCCTCAATATTAAAAAAGTCTGCTCGAGTTGTCGCATTACAAGATCTAGATCCATTGTCGCCTCGGAGCGTCTTCATTGTCTTCTTGTAATCACATTATTGTCCAATTGTATCTTTGTTTTTCGCATTAAGTTCATGTCACACATGATTCTCACTGAACACATCCAACCTGTCGCAATTGAGGCGCTTTTTGTTAACATCCCGTATGTCAAAAAACTGCCTACTACCTACTACATTTTTTTAAATATTTTGAATATCCATCTATCTAATTATTTTAGGGATCATATAAAAACATTCTGGTATTAGCATATTATAGCGAAAAATAGACTCAAACATGAAGGTGTCCTGACAAGTGCTGTTTTGTCATAAAATGTGTCATGTCCAGATGCGATTAGGTATACAACAACACTTCTAATTGTAATTCATTTTATATTTACGTAGTATTATTTCATGCATAATACAGTCCCTTGCTGTATTGTAAGACCCACCGTACATTTCAGTACAAATTTACACTTTTCAATAACCTATAACCACATGGTATACTGTGCTATAACTTTTGAACGGTGCTGACTGTCAGGTGTCTGAGTTGTGTATTTTAATGAATATGTCGAAAAACTTTCACTAATTTACCATTCAATATCAGTTCTAAAATTAGCGTGGGTGGCGTCGTATTTAAATAAAAAATTACGTCTAGAAAACATTCAGTTTTAAGCTATTGCATAGCTTTTATCGCGGGCCTAGGCCAGCGCGGCGACCGAATGAAGAAATTTCTTGATGAAAATTAATGATTTTAAACTGATAATTACGTCTAAACGAGTACTGCTTACGATTCGAAAAAAATATATGTTAAACAAGAACATCTTTCTAATATTCTTAGCTTTGAATATTTTAGATTTTGTTTATATTACATAGTGAAATTAGGTCTAACCGAACACAAAAACGACTACTACGCAAATATTATCTGGCGTATTATTATGAAACCTGCACCATTTTAAAGATAATTTAATTATCTATCTTTTTATCTACGAGTTTTTTCGAATAGTGAAAGAAAAGAATAATATCCGCTTTTTTGCTTTATCGAATAAAATTCGTGCGCGGCGATCTATCAGAAGACGTTTAAATTATTCCGAATCATTTGCTTCCGCAGCCGCAAATGATTCGGAATAATTTCAACGTTTTCCGATAGAGCACAGTTATCTGATATCAGAAAAAATAAAATAAATAAGTAATAATAATTGCATAAGTTGTTAAAAATGCTATGCAATAGCTTTACCGCGGCAGTCCCCGAGTGCCACACGTATTTTTATTTTATTTTTAAAGGAAATTTAACAATAATAGAATTCTCATTTTAGTGTTATATTTTAGTACTAAACATTTCAAATAAACGAATAATAAAGATAAATTCCAGCAATAGTTACTTAACATGATTTATATACTCCCCTTTTGGACCAGTTTTCCTATCTGGTCCGCTTTTCCCCTTTTTAATGTTTGTCTTTGACTCGATTATTTCGGAGTAAATCTGATTTCTCACTTTTACGGGTATATTGTCTGTATTATTTGCGGCCATAATGACAACAATACCCTTCATACTAGGCTTCATGCAAACGTTTCGACAGGATTTCTTTAACATAAACCGAGATGATCGCTGCAAAATGAGTGAAGCAAATCGTGATTTTGTCGAAACCGTTTATGTATACACGACTGCCCAAAAAAGGAGTGTTTTGTGTTCAGGATTCATCTATGCATGTTTTCCGTTTCTTTATTCCATCCTAACTTCTAAACGCTTTAACCGATTTAGAAGTGTATCGTATTGTTAGAATCGCTTTGTCCTCCCGAGTGTCATAGGTACGTTCCGCGACCCCTTGGAGAAAGCGGCGTCTTTATTATAAATCGCCGTGAATGCGGAGCGTGTTCATCATTTAACAGTTTAGTATTTTTTCGTTCTTCCTCTTCGCGGCCCCAAGAATAGTTCCGGTAGGCCTAGTAACGAAGAGAAATATTTGGAATATTAATTTAGTAAAATAAATTATACAAAGTGTTTAACTAATACACAAAATATTACCGATTTTTAAATATCAGTTTTTGCTTCTTACGAATTTATTCCAATCCAACATTTTGGAAAATTATAAAACTGGGCAATTATACTGAAAAAAAAAGTGGTATGTATGAATGATTAAACCCTGATTTTTTATTCCTCCATAACTTCTAAACACTTGAACTGATTTAGAAGTGTGTTATATTGTTAAAATCGTTATGTCATCCCGAGTGTCATTGGGTACCTAAACTGTCCAAATGTCAAAAAATACTTGTCTAAATGTTCAAATGTCCATAAATTAACATAAATATATCATGTTTAGTATCAAATTAAAGGTCTAATTAAGTATATCTATATGGATACATAAAACACAAATATTTCATAAAAAATCGTAATAAAAGTAATTATAAATACAATAGTTCACTTGCTGTAACGGCAGTTTGTATTTTTTATTCTTTTTAATGTATTTAGTTGTTACCTCACAATATCACTGTCATTAGTGATTTTATCGCAAAACGAATGATCGAAAGCGATGCCCATCAACGCCATCCACTAAACTGACTAAAATTTCAGAAAAGCCAAACGGGGTTTTATCAAAAAGCGCGTCAGTGGAGGAGCTCCTAGAGAGAAATGCTTTGATGCGGACGGTTTCTAAGCAGTGCAATATAAAAACGCTCTCGCGTCGTGTGTTTTCAATCACTTTCGAGTCGCATGCAGCGCATACGTCCCGCTGGGATTATGTGAATGCGATACTAATCCTACCTTACTGCATTTCACTCGCTTCGCCCATTGTCTTTCGTTCGCTTCTTTGGTATCACATGCTCAGCTTTGCGTCCCATTTTCACACGAAGCATTGCGATATTTATGTTAAATCCGATGAAAACATTTCTTAACCGCTGTAGTTGATATTTTGTAATAAACTAACATGGAAAATGTCGTTGTGGAAGAACTGCACGGCTCGTGATAATGTTTTTTAAAATGAACTTTCGGTCCATTTTCGTGAGGATTATTTATTTGTTAAAATCCTGGACGAACCAAAAGAAATCTTACAAAGAAACTAGACCGCTTAAGGTCCAGCTAATTCAATGTTTTAAAACAAACTAACAAAGTCCGAGTATTTAATTATTAAGCTATTGCATAGCTTTTATCGCGGGCCTGCCAGCGCGGCGACCGAATGAAGAAATTTCTTAACGAAATTTAATGATTTTAAACTGATAATTACGTCTAAACGAGTACTGCTTACTATTCGAAAAAAAGATATGTTAAACAAGAACATTTTCCTAATATTCTTAGCTTTGAATATTTTAGATTTTGTTTATATTACATAGTGTAATTAATTTGTGAAATTAGGTCTAACCGAACACAAAAACGACTACTACGCAAATACTATTTGGCGTATTATTATGAAACCTGCACCATTTTAAAGATAATTTAATTATCTATCTTTTTATCTACGATTTTTTTCGAATAGTCAAAGAATAATTAATATCCGTTTTTTTTGCTTTATTGAATAAAATTCGTGCGCGGCGCTCTATCGGAAGACGTTTAAATTATTCCAAATCATTTGCTTCCGCAGCCGCAAATGATTCGGAATAATTTCAACTTTTTCCGATAGAGCGCAGTTATCTGATATCAGAAAAAATAAAATAAATAAATAAATATAATTGCATAAGTTGTTAAAAATGCTATGCAATAGCTTTACCGCGGCAGTCCCCGAGTGCCACACGTATTTTTGTGTCCAATAGTTTTTTTCTCTTTGAATTGAAACCATGGCTCTGACAAAATGATCTGCCGAAAATTTTACAATTCACGACATACAAGATCATTAAATAATTTATCTACCTCTATAAGAAAACAAATTACTATGTATATTCGAACCAGTTGGTGCGTATTGCCATCCTTGTTTTGAAGTATTAGGTGCAGTTTCCAGTCATTCAAAATACGTAAATATAGTGTTTTACGTATAAGCGTAACTTTTACGTAAAGTGTCAACATGGCAACAGTGTCGATTTGTGAGCTTACTAAGAAATTGCTCGATTTGGATTAGCGATCGATGATTGAATTTCTCACAACAGAAGGGAAGAATCCGAAAAAGATCCATGAACGCATGGTGGTAGTTTACGGGGAGTCGGCGCTTTGAAATTATAAAGTAAATTTTTGGACTAGGCAATTTTGGCAGAATTGACAGTCATTTGAAGACGATTCTTACACTGCAATGGGCAACACAGCGACAGCAGATAGGAAAATTTTCTCAACAAATAATTCAATTGTATCAAATTCTGCCATTTTCGAGCTTATTTTTTCTCCGCTGTTTTATTTTAAAGTTTCAATCTAGTCGCCATTTTGACAGTTTATGGCTCTTCCCGCAACGACTATATCCCTTTCATAAGGAAAATTTTTGATTGCTCTGAAAAACGAAATAAAAAAATCGGTTGTCTGTAAAGTCGGTTTACTGACGATAGTTGAACGTGACAACGTCAAGCTGTTGTTCATTTAGTTACCTAATTATTTTTGCAAATTTAATTGTAATTTGTTGTAAAAAAGTAATAATTTTGAATAATTTAGTATAAGAATAAACTGTGATTAAATTATTGTTCATAAATCTTAAATTTAAAATTTAAAATTTGGAAACATCATTAAAATTTTTGTAACTCTAGCTTTTAAAAAGCCCGCCTCAATGTGTTTGATATAGGAGAAAATTGTTCCCTTTGACGACTGGCTGGTCCAACCTGTCATTTCAGACACGTTGTTATGGTATGTGGAAGATTTAACGAGATCATAGCTACGCTCGATAATTATTTGATCGAATAGTAAAGCCATTGATTTTTTACTCATCGTGAAATAGTTCTGTTAACTTATTGTTATAGTTTTGTCAATTTTAGCATAACCTACAATCGCTGCACTAGCGGACCGATGCTATTTATTTTAATGATGAAAGCACTAATATTCGACAATATACCTATCACTGAACATATATTTAATATCGAAAGAATCATTACCTTTATCGCCGCAATTATCGTTGCTATAAACAATTGACACCACATTCACTTTTCACTGCACTTCATACTTGACGAAAACATGTAAATGTATTATTGTATAGCAGCTGTCCACGCGGACGCATCGCTCACTCAAGTAGGAGAGGGACAGATGTCGAACGCTGCCGAACGCGGAGGCCGATTGTGCCTCTGTCGCTCGTTCCGCGCTCTCATGGAAGACGTTGTCACGTCAAAAAATGTCGTAACAAATAAAAAACACGTGTTTAGGTATGGCGACCCATAAGCCCCACCATAAAAGTATGACATTTTGCTAGGGCTGAATCATTATTTATCGACAACTGAAAAATACAAAAAAAAATGTGTAACAAATCCTCTGAAACACGTAATTTATCCGACAAGTTTAATCACTTACCCTGCGATTATGCCCCGACGACCAGCACTGTGACCATTTTTTTACAATAATTACCTAATTTGACCGCTGAATGGTCGCCATACTTGTAACAAGTGACTTGAAATTTCTCGGTCTAATAGTGAATCACAAAGACCCAGAGTCTAAAATGGAATCAATGCAGTTGAAGCACTAAACTTCTCCCACCCCTAAAAAGATTAAAGTGGGGAAATCTGCAGTCAAAGTCACGATGACTGTCTTCTGGGACGAGGTAAGAGTATTTGTTTTTGAATTCATGCCACATAAGACTAACAATAACAGGAGAGTTTTACTCTGACAGTATGACTGCTTTGCGAGATTCATTTTAGGAGATAAGATGTGGAAATCTTACATGAAGCGTGCTACTTCTTCCTGATAACCCGCCGTTGCACATGCAGGAAAAGTGCAAGCTGCCATTCCCTAGCCTACGGTCCTGACCTGGCTCCTACAGATTATTTCCTTTTTTTTAATTTGAAAAAAGATACTTCTATGACAGCCTTTCTCAAACGACGAAGAAGTCAGGGCTTGGTTTCAGAGCAACAAAAGATTTCTTTACGAAAAATGGACGAACAGCGCTAAACTGGTCTGCGAAAATTAACAGGGAATTAGATCGGAACGTAAAAATAAAATAGTTTCTATTCGCAATTGTTTTCTTACTTGAGTAGATAAATTATGGAACGCTCCTTTTACTTTCAGAGCAATGAAAATCATCTTATACTCCATTTCACTCCTTAAAAAGAAAAAAAGAGAACGTTACAACAAGTAACACGTTCCTCTAGCTAGGGTGTATGCCCTCCTCATGTTTGCCCAAAATTCTAGATCGAATATATTTATTTTCCTGATATTTCTTTCAATTAATAATTTACTTCTTATCCAGTCCATAAACATATTATTATGTATATCTACAATACTCAATAGGTGTATAGTTTTTCACAATAAACTTGGATTTGAGCTGTTATACCTATATACGTTTAGTGCATCAAGGGATGTGTCGGTTGCAAGGGTAGGTACATCGCAGGCGCAGTCAAGCCAACTTAATTAGGGGCTTCCGGAAACTAGTATATATTATTATTATTGCAAGCGGGTTCATCAAGATGTAAAGGGTGTCTCAGATTGTTTTCTTTTTTAAACTTAAAAAAGGAAACATCTAATTCGCTTAAACTGTGTTTAATCGATGTTGAATTATAGAGTAATATTTTAATTTTTATTTATGGAAAACAATTTTTTTTAATGCACTTCTTCACACTCGTTTAACCTGGCACTGAAATTTTCAATCAATCACTAGAGCATCGCTCTTGGAATACCATTGATTTCGTCTGTGATTAAATAATCACAGACGAAATCAATGGTATTCCAAGAGCAATAATGGTATTCCAACTTTAAAACATTCAAGTTGCCTGATATTGGATTAAAAACTTTACATTTCATGTAGTCACAAGAAAAATCAGCATGCGTTAAATCTGGACTCCTCGGTGACAGTTGATGTCTTCTTGGCGACTAGTTACTCTATCAGGAAATAAATTGTGTGTCTAATGTGATATAGGAAGTGGCCCCATCTGGCTGCAAAAATAGGTTACCGTTGTAACCATTCTGGTTTTGCATCTCTGGAACCAAAAAAGTCCGGATCATAAGGCAATATCGGTCTGAATCAACGGTCTGCGCGCGACCACAGTTATCCTCAAGAAAGTGCGGTCCTATTAACTCTGACTCGATTTGATTGACAGCCCAAACGACCATCTTAAGCAAGTGTAATTGTTTTTGATGCAGTGCCTGCGGACTTTCGGTAGCCCAATACCTATTTTTTTATTCACTTGGCTGTTGATGCGAAAATTGAATTCATCAAAGAACCAAATGTTGTTGAAGCTCCTAATACGATTTTCATTACCCTATAGAACTCTAATCGTTTAGCAGGATCATTACGCTTCATCTCGTGTACAATAACAATATTGTTTTTGGGTGAAAATATAAGTTTGCGAATAATGCAATGAATCATATATTTGTTCAAATTTAGAGAAGCTGCGCGCAATCTATACGACTGCTGATGGAACGTATGTGTCAACTTACATTGAGTCAGTTACAGGCGTCAGTGCTGGCGCCAAGAACTGATTCACAGTTTTTATATACAGTCAGTCAGTCGTGGTTATTTATTTCCGGTGTATGCACATTATTATAGTTAGTGAGGGGGAATTGAGTTCTCGAAAACGGCAGAATTTGACACGAGTGAATTATTTACTGAGAAAATGTTTCTATCTGCTGTTAGAAGAGTTGACGGATATACTAGAGCTGTCAACTACAACGGGCAAACCCGTCACATCAGGAAGTTTTAACGATTGGTCGTTCTATCTCCCGTGAAGTGAACGCAGAAGACTTAGGGGACAAAAACATTCCACCATCAGCCTACGAAACATGCCCGTAAGAGGTCAAAGCCTTATTCGCGAGATAACCATGTATGTTACCCAGCGGGCTTACACTCACGCCCTTACTTCCAGTTGCGACCAGAATACTCCGGTCTCTCGACTGGTTACGAGTTCGAGGTCGCTTGCGCGGTCCTCTCCCTTACGAAGCGGTGAAACGGTGTAAACCGAATATATCGCGGACCACGGCATCTTTTGCCCGGCTGTTCACCCGGGATCGAGTAGCCGATGGTCGTTTCAAGAGCAGTCCCCGTAAGGTCAGCGACCACCCCCGCTCTATAGGAAACAGTACCTCTTCCAGACTCCCCCGACTGTTAGTCAGAATGCACAATCGATTGGCTTATGCCGCACGGTGCGTAGAAAGTCCAGGGGCGCCAGAAGATTGACTCCTAGGGGAAACTAGCCCCAAGGCCAGAGTCCTACCCTGGCTCGCACTTCATGCGTGGAGGCCGTCGGATGGGTGTTGACCGTGAGTGTGACCAACCCTGAATAAATTGGTCAGCAAGGGTTCATTAGCTCCCGAATGATGGATATGTTAGAAGAAGTTGACGGATATGTTAGAAGAAGAGGTATCGAAAAGAAACGTCATTTTCTTTAGTTAAAATCGACGCGACGTCACCCTTCACCGTAGTGGCTGCGACTGACTAAGGGCGCCTTTTCACTGGCGGTTAGCCGCAAGGCGGCTAGCCGCGCGGCACGCCGCTCGCTCGCGTTCGTTCTGCGGCTAGCCGCCTGGCGCCGCGCCGCGCGGCTGGCCGCCTTGCCGCGCGGCCAGCCGCGTCGTTCTCTCGCAGCGAGCCAGGCGCCAGTCTCATTGAGAAAGCAGACGAAAATGGACGCCGTTGAAGCAGCTATAATTATTTACGTGTATTGTAGAGAAATGGAGAGAAATAAAAAACGAATGGCGGGAGGCGGCGGAGGCGATGCAATGTGTAGCAGGGAGGGGGCCACGCGGCTCGCCGCGCTGCGAGCCGCCAATACAAACATTGAACGCGCGGCTCGCCGCGCGGTACGCCGCCAGTGAAAATGGACAGGGCGGTGCGGCGTGCCGCATTCAACCGCGTTGGATGATGACGGCCGCGCGGTCGAGTGCGGCGCGCCGCATAGTGAAAAGGATAGAAACGCGTTTCCATACATTCTCTTTGCAACACCTTTCCCGCGGTACGCCGCCGCGGCTAGCCGCTTCGCGGCTAACCGCCAGTGAAAAGGCACACTAAAGTACTATCTTCGGTGTTTAAACGAGGTCAGTTCCGCTGGGGGTGGCGGGAGGAGCGGACTTCAAAATATATAGCGGGAATATTGAAGTCAGCACTGACGCGACAGCCCTGTACTGACAAAATCAATATACACTGCAGTACGGGTCGGCACTGTCTTGTCTTAAATTTGAAGTCAGTAACTGATTCATTGTAAATCTGCCAAAATAGTCTGATAACCGCAATCGACATTCCCACACGTTCTTGATGTCCTTTTGCATCCAGTTTATTTATCCAGCATTGCGTTTCCAGTCCCTTCAAACTTGCGAACCCAGTGCTTGATTAAATTCGCACTTGCCACATTTCTCATCGACTGTCAATTAAAATGTGTCATGTAAAGACGTCGAACAGCAACTGTGTACGAATAGTTGTTTTTATGAAACTCGCACGCAAAATGTGCGCTCCGGTCCCGCGAAACGATGCATCGCAACAAAAACTAAACAAGCAGCCAAGCGTTAGACACATCTCCATTCCCATCGATACTCGTGTTTGACGCGTAACTTTCGAAAAAAAAGACGAAAAACATTCTTAGCCACCCGTTACTTTGTAACAATGCCCATTTCCATCAGTATAATACTATAATAGATAGCAAAGTAACTTGAACGTGCTCTCCTGACTGCCCCCGTGTTTAAAATTTAAAACAAGTCTAAGAGCCTCTTGCAGTTTCGCCTAGGTCAGCCACAAGAATCAAACTAATCTGAGTTGAATTTTTAATGTATTGTTTAGTAATACTTATGTACATAAAAATATCTTGCAATTCAAATAATCTAATTAGCATATTATAGAATTAATTCATTTGTTTTTATGCTTCTGAATGTATTCCGCTCTAATATAAAATAAATAACAAATCTTGACGAGGGAGTGTAAACCTAACTATCATTTCCTTATATTCACCCGGAAATTAGGTTTCCGGTATTGTTACCAAACTGCAGCAACTCAGTGTTACCAAAATGTTTGTAGGTCGTATCATCATCGTTACAGTATTACATTTCCTATTATTATTATTATGGTATTATATTTTATTGGTTATTTTTTGTATAAATTATTATTTTTAAAGTATTTAGTATCATTATTTATGTTTCAGTTATCTAGATTAAAACCGCTCTTGAGATACATACTTCTTATTTATTAGGGCTTTTAGATAAATATTTTTTTCCTTTTCTCAGTGATATTACATTGATTAGTGTGTGCACAATTTAAAAATCACAGTCTACAACTAACATAGTCGAATATACCTTGGTAGGGGCTTCGGCCAAGTTAGGCAGACTCTGTATATCACCTTTTCAAGCATTTCATTTCGGAAAAACAAATTTTCTTATGTATTCTGATGTTTTGTATATTACGAGACGTTTCGCCTCGCGTGCCCGATGATTGGTGTGAACTACAGAGGGCTTCCGGACCGTGCAGACAGGAACAGAGAGCGAAGTTATTCGACAAACTGTTAATCAGGTTACTTCGTCACGAATTACGCGCTCCGTCAGCGCGCCGCGTTTGTATCGCTCGGCTGGCGGTGCCGTAATTCGTCCATTATTCGCACAATTGCATTATCTTAGTGGATTCTTGTGCTTTATTTAGCGGGAGAGCTGCTTTACTAGCGCTATAATTCAGCGAGATTTCAGCAGGTGTAGGTCGACCAAGATAAAGAAAGCCCTGCGATAGTGTCGAGCGAGGCGCGGGGGGAAACGCGGCGATAGCTGGTTGGCCGAAATCTTCCGATTAAATACGACTATATTAGGTTAGCTAAACATAGAGAGAATATAGTGAGAAGCACCTTATTCTCGCATTTTTAATCTCGTTAAACCTGTTTATTTGTCATTTGGAATAATTTTATAACTGATTATTTCAATATGTTTATGACTTCAAATTCAAATTCAAAATTCCTTATTAATCTATAATGTTACATATAATTTTATATGCAAAGCCATCCTAACTAGGCCTCGCCTGTACTAAGGTAGGCTTAATATAAAAGAAGGTTCAGTGGTTTTCGTAACTTGCTGTATTATATTTGTATATTATTATGTGACTATGACGATTATGATTATTTTTTTTTATTTTTTTTTAAGTGATTTAATTAATTAATTTTATAATTTATATGTTATTATTATTTGATTATGATTATTTAATATGATTATTTATTAACTACATTGATTTTGATCATTTTATCTATTTGTTATTTTTTATAATTTATCTTATTCCTTTGTGATTATGTTTTTATACCTCTTATTTATAAATTAATGTGATTCGTTGTTTATAGATTGTCCGCCTAAGCATAAGATTCGCTTAGTTAGGCGACATCATTCAATAATTGAGTTTAATTTCTTGCTGCGGACTAAATAATTTTGTATAATGTGTTATTTGGTGTTTTAATTGTAATTTGGAATTTATTTGTGAGTTGCTTAAACAAATAAATAAATTGCGTTAGTCTATCTGCAAAGGAAGGTTGTCGTTACTGTCAGGTATGTTCAATGAATTTTTAAATTCGGGTTAGATTCGGAAGACGGGAGGAATACTCATCAGGTTCTTTGTTATAGAAATATCAAATATTTGATTAAATACGCAACCGGGCTTCCACCCTTCCTGGCTTTCTTATTTCTTTTTAATGTTTGATTTTGATTCCGGGAAATGTACGTTAAATCTACATTATTTTGATTCTATTTTCCTACATTTTTTTGTCTGTCTGTGGTGCATTAAACTATATAAATATGATTTTGATTTTACTCTTTATTATGAAAGTGTGAAAGATCTTACAACCAACCCTAGTCGTACAATATAGTCAATAACTTCCGTTAAAATGCGAATCGTTATCCGGGATTGACCATTGTATTCCATCGAAAGTGCTGTATGTAATCGTATTTTAGTGATAAAAATGCAATATTTAGCAATCCCGCTGTACATTTATATCTAATATTGTTTGAAACAAACATAGTTTGAAGGTATCATAATTTTGGAGTTTTGATGTCTTTGAGACGCGCTCTTAAACAGTCTGAATAAACATATTTTATCGCATTGTTCGATTCGTATCGTACGAGCGAAACGATATAAAATAATATTTACGATGCTCTATCGCGTTTTGAACACTTCTATTTGAATAAGCGATATTTATGGCACTTTCTTACTTGAAACTGTGCTGCAACCTTGATGTTGTAGCGTCGATCGAAGTGGGTCACCACTCTATATAGTACGGAAAACTCAGTGTTTTTTCCCGTACGTCGAGTACGGGATGTCGGAAGTGAGCTCTGTAGCTGATTTAGCTTTCTGCTAATTTTTACTTTCCCGGCAAAGGGAAAGTATTGTGAACGCGCTTAATTTTTTTAAGAAATGAAGACGGATATATACAATTTGACCCCCCCCCCCCCCGCCGAGGCGATTAAGGCTATTTCCAGCCTGAAATCTGTCTGTTAGTCTCTGTGTGCATGCATCTGTGTGCATGTATCTGTGTGTCTGTGTCTGAGTGTCTGTCTCTGCGTGAGAGTGGGTGTGTGTGTGTGTGTCCGTGCGCGCGTGCGTGCGTGTGTATTCCTCCGCGATAGCGCCCAAACGCTTCATCCGATTGAACTGAAATTCGGCATGCAGGCATCATTCGGTCATGGCTAGAGTTGAAAAGTTGCGGTTGAAATCGGTCTACCAGAAGGCGCGCTAGTCATAATACCATACCTACTTCAATCTCGAAATATTGCAGTTAGAGACTTGAAATTCCGTACAAAGATGCCTTGTTGGACCAAAATCACGTTGTGAAATATCTCGTATACAAGCGACGCAAATTATATTTATAGGTAGTCCGCCATATTTAGGAAAATACTACATCATTTTTGGAAAAAATCCATTTTAATACTACGGAAAATACTACAAATAAACAACGAATTGGCGCGCGAGAGGAGGTTGGGTTGGCACGGTGTCTACTTGCCGGGAAAGGCTTATGGTTACAATACCGTTTTTTTTAATACTCCATAGCCTATGAATTTGTTTTTGAATGCGATAGCGACTAAAGTCTTTTGCAAATCCTCACGTAGAGCACGTTCCGGTCGCGTTCGTCCGGTTTTTTACTGAAAAAAAAAAACAACTATATTCTAGATCGTCGGATCGCTTTGTGTACTGTTTTTCATAGAGGCGATCGGGTTACTGTCGAGATTTGCATCGAGTCGACTTTTGTCTTGTGTTTTTATAGCTGTTTTCAGTGCAGACATTGGACCTCAGAAACCTTGCTTGTCTGTCAGTTGTGAGATCGTTTGCAGTTGTGAGATTTATTGCGTTTTGAAGGCACTTTTTGAAGCTTACGGAATCACGATATTACGACACGTAATGAGGCTCTACATATGCAGGACTATTGATTATATACGGTATTATTTTATTTTTATTATTTTATTTTATTTTATTTTATTTAGGAAACAAACAGTTACAATAGGTACTTATACTAAATTTCTTATAAAGCATGTGACAATAACCAAAATCATGTTTCCGAAAGTTAAACAAGTCAACAAAAGTTTTATATATAAATTTATAAATTTATAATTTTATATTGCTCAATGCCGTACCAAGTTTTGGGCAGCTTGGATTTTACTATGAAACGCAACCTATAGATGGCACTCGTAGTTCCAAACATTGATTAATTTTCTTATGTAGTCCAAGAGGCAGCGACAAAAAAGTGGAAGAGGTTTGTTAAAGCTGATACTTTCAGATCAGACCGTATTTTGGCCATTGAATGCTGCGATAGAGTCACCAGGCCAGACTTCGGGACACCTGGCGCTTGCGTACTAGAAAAGGCGTAGTACCCCCAAAGTGTTTTGGAAAAGCTGACAATTCATCAGTAGGCAGTGGATGCAATACATACGATCGACTCGAAACAAATGATCAGACTGCTTAACAATAGAATGCGTGGCGTTAGCATTACTCCATACATGTCACAAAAATGGAGTCCATTATATTGCGCGGCACATTAGACCGATGCGTAATAGTTACCGACAAATACGTACCGGCGCATTTGCAGGGACTTCATTTTTGTGACATGTATGGAGTAATGCTGACGCCACGCGTTCTATTGTTAATCAGTCTGGCCATTTGTTTCGAGCTTTATTCCATATAGTCCCTGCAAATACGACGGTACGTATTTGTCTGTAACTATTACGCATCGGTCTAATATGGCCGCGCAATATAATGCATTTCATTTTGTGACATGTATGGATTAATGCTGACGCCACGCGTTCTATCGTCAAGCAGTCTGACCATTTGTTTCGAGTTCTTTATTGCATCCACTGTCTACTGATGAATTCCCAGCTTTTATAAAACACTTTGTGGGTACTAATTAAAATTTACAAGGTGTACTCCTAGTACGCCAGCGCCAGGTGTCCCGGAATCTGGCCTGCTGACTCTACCCCGGCATTCTATGGTCAAAATACTGTCTGATCTGAAAGTATCAGCTTTTTCAAAACTCTTGCACTTTTTTGTCGCTGGCTCCTCAACTATTATGTTCAGTGGCCCAATAGATGCTATTTTAAACATGCATATACGCTATCCTATCTCAAAATAAAACAATAATATAATAATCAACAATTTTTTAAATTATATCTCCTATTATTTTTATATTATTTACATAAAGATGACATAAATTTTAATTTGCTGTACTGGTTTCATTTCATAATTATTCACAATTCATAATGTGTCACCCCGTATGCAGTATCTATTTCGTCTCATCCATTACAGTGAATTTACTCTGCCTAAAAATATCGCTACTGAATACCGATGTGGAAACAAGCGTTGCTTCCGCACCCATTTGGCGGAAAACAAAGACGGCTATCTATTGTCTAAAACGTCCAAGCATACATACAAACGTAGACAACCGTTTCAGTATCTGCATAGGCGATCGGTTATATCAGCAGGAAGACACGGCACGGCGTTAAGGCGACGATGTAGGTAAATTTCGAAAATTACATTTTTTGGCAATTTTTGAACAGTCATACTGAAATAACTGATGATGTTAGCCAACAAAAAAAAATTATCGTAACTCACAGTACCTTTCTTAAGTAGATAGCTATTTCAGATTTTTTTTTAAGTATTGGAAAATTGAGGAAAATAATTAAATCTGGGAGCTATACAGGAAATTTTCATTTTAGAGCATTTTTTGAAACGTGCCTCACACTAAACTGCACGATCAAGAAACTCAAAAAAAATACTACGGCATTTTAACAATAGTTGTAAAGAGGAATGCTTTCGCATAAATTTAAAAAAATAAGTTTTTCTTGTTAAAAAAAAATATATAAAAAGTGTAACTTTCATCCATATTCACTGTTAAATATTACTTATTACTGTGTGTTTTTTTCAAGTTTGTTTTTTTTTACATAAACTATGTACAATAAACTTGTAGTACTGACGATTATTTTTTTCAAATAAAATATCAGTATATTTTAAAAATAATATTTTGCAGAGCCCGTTTATATTATTTTTGTCATACAATGAGATGAGCGCGCTCTTCTCGCGACGACGCGCTGGCATTCAAAATGCCGCAAGCGACATTGGGTCAATATGGTTCTTATGTGGGGATCAATTACTGATTCAAATGGCATAACAGCCAACCTTTTATAATGAAATGTTATTGGCTCTTAGAAACGTGGTTCATTTCGGCTTCGAAGGCCGACATATGCGGTTGCGTTCGCGACGCTCTGTTTCATGACTTATTATTACCAAATTGACATTTCGATGGATCGGAGATGTGAAGTAAAAAAATATCGGTTTTAGATGGCTATTTCACCGTGTAAATGAAAGAGGTTTAAAAACATGATAAATCATATGTTGAAAAATAGAAACAATAATAAGTAAAATAATATTTAATATTTATTTATTTTTTTTTAAAATTTACAATATTACTTTTTTTTAATAAAAAGTGTTCATTTATTTGATAACAATGTTTCTTTATGTATAAAAACAAAAAAAAAATATACATATCGGTAGGTTTTGAACCTACGACGGGTGTGATCTTATGCGAGTTTAAAACAAGTGCGCCACTTCAGCTTGCTTCCCGCGAGTCAAAATGTGTCATATATAAGGGGACAGTAAATAATGCCAATACATTTGCGTTAGAGCCATATGACAGAGCTATACACCATGTATAAATATAATATACTATTAGGCTACGATTCTGACCGTTCTAATATAGAAAACCGTCAGATAGGCAGAATTGTAATTTAAAAAACAAAACGTAGGTATCTACTTTTTAAAAGCTTTTATTCAACTTGTAATGTCTGTGAAAAAAAAAACTAAAAATGCGAAGAAATATTACATCAGCAGTAGCTTATAATAAATGTCAAAACTTTTCAATTGATGAGAAAATTGATTGCCTGTATAATGACATTTTGAACGCCCCGATAGATGCATTTGGAAACCATGATAAATGTAGAAGTTTTTAAAATTGTTTGTCGGAAAATGAAACACTGGATGCAATGAGTTGTTTGATGGGTGACATTATTTGGGAAAGAATACGTTACATAACTTAAAACGTAGGTAGCAATACATGCAAGAAGCCTAATTCATGATGTAGATAGTAATGTTCTCGAAAGGTTTAACGGCATCATTGCAAAATTTATTGGTGGTAAGAGGACAAATTACATCCAAAAGCAGTCTTACCAAGCGCGATGTAATGCGGCAGTTATATCATTTAATACAAAACAGCCACTCTCAAGATTACATAAAAAATATATAGGCAAAAGTCCCTCTGGCAGGATATCAAAAGTGGAATAAAGAAGACAGAGGCATTTAAGTAAATCCATTCTTTATAAAAGAAATAAAAGCAGAAAGTTTTTTTGAAAAAAAAAAACAATAATTCGTATTATGGAGAACATTGCAACCAACCCGATGTTCCATCAGAAATATTCGAAAAAAGCAAAGCTCTGTTATTTCAAGAATTGGAAAATAGAAAAATGATCGATTGCGAATTGAAAAACTTACGGTTATTCAAGGTGAAAGCAGCGAGTGGTTGGAATTACGAAGAAAAATGGTAACTGCGTCTAACTTTGGCAAAATTGTCAATAGTTAACAACACACAAAATGCGCCAATTTAGTTAAATCCATGACTGAAAATGGGATTTGAGCAACGTAGCATCAATTTGCCATGGAAAAGAAAATGAAACAACTGCACTAGAATGAAAAATATGTCTAGAAAAAGTGGAAATTCAGCAATGTGGATTATTCATTGACCCTAAATTTCCATTTTTGGGAGCTTCTCCAGATGGAATATCTGATGATTATATTTTTGAAGTCAAATTTCCCATTACAGCGCATAGAATCTGGTTAACGGAAGCGACAAGAAAAAGAAAAGTCACATTTTGGAAACAGAAAGATGGAAAACTTGAAATCTGCATCAAACATCACTGGTACGTTCAAGTTCAAGGACAGGTCCATATATAATTTCTTTTTATTTATTTATTTTTTATTTTATTTCTGGAAAAATACAGCGCATACAATATACATACGTGTGCATAAATGTAGAAAAAAAAGAAAAACATCACGCCTATAATCGTTTATTACACATTTGGATTTCAGCATATTACACTTAAAATTTAATTATAAAATAAACAAAGTTCATATTAAATATAAAAAATATATAGAAAACCGATGGGAGAGGTAGGGAATTGGAAGTGATTAGGAAGAAGGAGTTAGACGATGGTATGTGTATATGTATATAGATATAAATAAAGATATAGATAGGTCGTATAGTGGATATATAAATACAGATATTTATTGATGTTTATAGGTATTTATAGATATATAATAAATATTTATAGATATTTATAAATGTTTGTGGTAGCTACTGATATGTTGTATATATATCCTTCTAGCCGTGTTCGGCCACAGCGACTGCATTGTAGATTCTAGTGACTTCTTTAGTCTTCTCAGAGTCCACTGTTCGGAAGCAGTCAAGTGCGCAGGCTATATTATAGTGCACAGGTGGGCGCGCGACCACGGGTGCACTCTTTCTTCCTCCCTCTTCTGAACCCGATGGAACGGAGACCGTTACGACCAGAGAAAAGTTTGGATGCAGATAAAATAAAATAAATCAATTAATCGCTAACGCAGCAATGACTGTCATTGTTAAATTTTTACTCAATATTGCAGAGCTATTTTTTCGGATTTAGTTCGTTTTTCACACTGTCATTTATGAAATTGGTAGTTATGGCTTGTGGTGATGTTTGAGTTTTTTCTGGAGCTATTGTAGAGATGACCGGTGACTTATTGGTAGTTGTTGTAGTAGGCGGTGATATAGAAGATGCATTATTGGATTTATCCTGGTTTTCTGATGATCTCGTGTTGTTGCTCATGGGGCTGTGTTGAATACAGCATACACTCTCTTGTTCCGACATTATACAAAATTGTGATAGTTTCCCTTTTGGCAAATCCCCCTCAGTTTTTGGACAATTTTTCGCCGGTAGACATACTCCTAAAACGCCATTTATTTCACATGACTCTTCACGGCAGTGTATATGCCAGGTCCCTTGGCACTTCCGCAAGGGCTCTTTCCAATACTGGTAACGGTGATTATGTTGAAAAGGCATTGGTTGTCAGCTATCGCCACTTGCAGAGGTCCACCACTATCGCCTCCACAAGAGTCTCGTAATCCTTCTAAGCTGCCAGCGCACAATTGATCGTCCTTATACCTTGCGGTAACCTCCTTCTGAGAGTCTTTGCATATAGTCTTCGAAAGGTGGCTGGTCAATCAAATCCACCACCACCTTCAGTAAGTCCTCCGATGTATCTTCAGCAAAGTCGATCTGCCTTCAGCCAGTAACTACAGCTCGCTTGTTTTCGATGGTCGACTTTTCCATAGACACGCTGGTCGAATATTTAAAGTGAACAGCTCAGACCGATCAGATCCTTCGGGACGCGTCCCGTGTTAACCGCGAGTTAATCCAGACTATAGAATTGCACTATAATCACTAAAATTTATTATTTAATTATTATTTAGAGGGGAGAAAATTTTAAAATATGTTGACACTTAGAATTTAAATTTCGAATTTTATTTTGTTGTATAGAAAGTATATAACTAATTACTATAGGTATTAACAAGCTCGTTAGGTGCAATTGATTTGAATAATTCACGAACGTCGGTTGGTTGAGGTTGAAAATGTCGATGGTGGAGAAACAAGAGTCGTACGTGCATATCAGCCCATAAGCGATGGAATGTTTCCCGTAGTTGGTATTGGCACGAGATACCTCAAACGTGCGTGAATTGCGAATTAATCGCTGAGGAACGAAAAAACGTAAGTTTTCAACAAGGTATGAACTATCTGTGGTATTGTGGATAACTTTAAAGAAAGTGTGCTGGAAAGAAACTGTAACTGGAACGATACATATAACTGGAAAGGAAGTGTGCCTATTTACATTTTGGTCTGGTAAAAACGATCTCCTCAAAACCGAATATATACAGACGAATGATTTGATTTGGACAAATGTCATGGAAAAAACTTGTTTGTTTTTATATGGACTGTGTATTACCTGAAATTATCGATCCAGGAGTATGAAGGAATATGGATTTAAGGGAGCCTGAATACACTTTGAAAGAAGCAAATAAAAGAAACGACACGATAAAACGAAAGAAATCGGTTCCTCTCCCTTGTCCAACGCTTAAGCGGTAGTTAGTTTTCAGTGATTCCATCACAAAGTGAGCAAAGAACTCACAGAGAATGTACTTGCCAATAACACTCCAAAGCAAAGCACAAGCAATATAGAGCCACCGAAAAGTACACGATATTCCAAATCTGTGCTGAGTACAGATCTAATTAATAATGATGAACAGGCTTTTGAAAATGTATTATCATTTGATGAATTTTAATTACAAAAGTCGGCGCACCACTACAAAGCGACACTGTCAAGGCTACAAAAAGGAAGTCTCAAATGTATTGCGCAATTTTAAATGTATTTATTCGTCTCTTTACATTTAATATGTATGTATCTACTCAGAAATAACAGACTACTTTGCCAACCAGAAATGTCTTCATGATTTTTTGTCTTAATGATTTTATATTTTAATTAATAGTTATTTATTTTTAATGATGTGTATTTCTTTAAAGTTTACAATCATGTGCTTACAGTATCTAAAAATAAATTATATTACTTTTTAATTAAATAATTTTTTAATGATAATGTACAAGGCGATGGGTGTCGTTATGTCCTCCTCAAAGAACTATTATACCACGAATAAATAGTTCGATACACAATGTTGTTTTTTAATTCGATTCTAAATGTTTTTTCTGCCAAAAAATACGATCAAAAACTGTCACTACAACTATCAAAAAAATACTAAAGCTGTATCTCACGGAACATGAATTGCGATTTATGTCATTTAAAAGCCCTTGGAAAACTGTATCCAAAACAGTTAACGGCATTTCTCCAATTCTCATCTATCACCATTTAAAATAATTTTAAAATGTCGAAAATTAATTAGTGACAGGTGACTCTTCTTAATACAGTTTTTCAGGGGATTTCAAATGACATATCGCAAATGAAATTCTGTAAGATTTTTGACAGTGATAGTTTGGTTTAACAGTTGACAGCCAAAATCTAATGGGCGCATTCCAGGGTGATACTATCCCTATGTTCCAAATTTCAACTCAATCGGTTCAACGGCTCGGCAGTTATCGTGAGAGATTACATACAGGCAAACAGACATACATTTCTCTGAAAATGGTCTTAATCATCTTGGTGGACCTCAAAATGGACATCTCTATCGTTATCTAAACATTTTTTTCCGCACGATCACAACACCTTCCCTACCAGTGGCAGCCGGGAAAGTAATATAATGTTCAAGTTTAGATGATGATAAAGCGTAGCCTTCTTCACCAGCGTAGGTACATGACACTTGCATAATCCCAAAATATAAATCCCATTGCAATAGTGTATACCTAGTGTGTTTAGTCCAGACATCGATAGCGAGTGAATATCGCTGCGAGATGAGTCAACATAATAAACACCTGCCCCGTCGCGAGGGGAGGGGGTAAGTAGGCGGGGCTTAAAAACTCAGATACGGTTTATTTTTTAAGTAGTACGTCGCCTTAAACGTGTCCGTCGAATGTTTGGGTTTTGGAGTGATGGTGGGCAGGGACGGGGGACGGGGGGGGGGGGGGGGGGGGTAACGTCCGGCCTGAATGCACCTGAGCCAATAATAAACACCGGAAGCCAGCACGCAAACATTCAATATTATGATGAAGCCTGCCAGCCACACGGTGCACGGCCACCGCGGTGGTCCTCTCGAAGTTTTGAAAGATTGCAGTTGCGTGTCTAGAGTGGCCAACGCAATGACGACTACATTTATTACGACACCATTTAAGACGATCGTTCTTCTTTTAGAGCAGTAGCGTCCAGCTGGTTTCGTCTTAAGGCGACATGCTACCTGAGAACAATATCTGAAATGGGCGGCCCCACGAAGAAATAGGCGGGGTCACTTTTGTAGGGTTTGATCAATAAAAATCCCGCGTTGATGAAGTGTTTGGCACAGATTCCACGTGCATATGCGCCGGCCGATCGCAGCGCTTTCGCAGTAAAACCACAGTTATACCCAGACAGCAGCGTCTCTTAAAACAAAATTGAAATCAAAGCGAATACGTCACGAGTCGTAAGAGCTCGGATATGGCTGCCAGATGTCTCGCTACTCGGCCCACGCAGATATACAACGTTTTAAAACGTCGCCAGCCTTTACCTGTACGTAATGCTAAGCAAAGGCGTTCCTCGGGACGTACCTCTCTGCCCACATTCCTCGCATACTCTTTCCGCAATGCCCTGTAGCTCGAGAGTAAAGCTACTGATTGGTATACTATGGTAGAACTGTCTTTCCGCAGTGGTGGTATAAGCGTGTCAATGGTAAAGCTTATTTAGCGTAACTCTCAGACCGCTCTCACGTATTATTTAATAGTAATTAATTTAGGGCTTAAATAAAATATGCTGCTAAGCGCAACTCTGGACAATTAACCAAGAAATAGTAAATTAAAAGAAGAAGTAAATTAAAATAAAACACACTCACCGCTTACATTGTAGGAGTAATCGCACTTGAAAGTTTTCGAAATCAGATTAAAGCCTGAATGTCCAGGGCAATGAGCAACTTTTTTAAGTCTAAATTATAAATTGGGTCCTTATCTAGGGATTCGCTAAGAAACTTTTTTAAATTAGTGTTTATATTTTTTTTTAAAATCATGAAACAAAAGTTCATCAGATATGGTCGTTCCCAGGTATCATGCCACTTAACTACTTTAAAAAATACTGACATGCCTCGCGGGCGCCGGTACCTTTTAAGACCTGCAAACATTTTTAAAGGTGTTGATTAAATGTATATAGGTACAAGCAAGTACACGCTTCTTTTAACACATACAGTAACAACAATACATAATGTAGGTAGTATCCTAACAGAAATTTAATAGGATTTTTTATTGTTTACATTTTCAGACTTGTTGAAATCTTGATTGTTGTCGCTGTAATGTATGTCAACGTCATTCCGTTTTTGAGGTGTTATTCTGCTAACATATTTCTGCGGTTGCTTTTTATTACTTTTTGTTTTAAAAAAGGCTCATCATCATCATCAGCCGGTAGACGTCCACTGTTGGACATAGACCTCCCCCATAGAATGCCATGATGAGCGGTCTCGAGCAGCCTCCATCGACCTACTTGCTTGTTCACACGAATATGTCGATCTGAAAAATGCTTTGACAACAAGTGCACACTTACGGATGGCTTTGTATTTAATAGTGTCAATGAGTTTGAAACCCTCTTAATTGTTCCTATTTGTTCTTTTGTGTGAGAATCATATTACTGTGAAGGATAATGATTTCAATGTCGACTCTTTGTCGACAATTCAATTCAGCTTTGTCTGTGAAACAATACATTTCACTGTTTCGACTTTTGTTCGCGGGCGCCTAGAACTTGGGCCGCGGGCTACCAAACGTCCGCGAATCACCGGTTGGACGCCACTGTCTTAGAGCTATTTCTAAAAACGTTATCGTTTAAAAAGCCGGTATTTAGGCATAATTTCAAAAATTTTGAATAATATGAAAAAAATAGTTTATCCCTATTTTTTTCTTTCTATCAACCGATACTTCTATTGTATAATATTTTTAAATAATTTATTTTGAGTGACTAAAAGAAAAAGGTATGGATGAAGCGATGTAAAAAAAATGAGGAAAATAAAAGTTTTTGAAAAAAGATATAAGCGTATACTAAAAAAGAATATTTTTTGTGGTATCTATTTAGATGCCCATATGTGCACGAAATCAACTCCTACCGTATTCGAAGAAAAAAGCTAAGTTTGAGGTCCATTTACTTAGTCATAAACTAAAATGTAAAAAAAAACTAAATATCATTCATTGCCAATTATCGCATACAATGTAATTTTATTCTGTTGTATGTGTACTTTAAAAAACAAAAGATGTTTACATCTCATCAAAAAAACGTTAAGCGTAATTTTTTGAAGACTGTGGCCTTAACCGTCCAACTGCGGCCGATTTTCTGTTTTTTTTTTAATATAAAATCGCGGGCCAATTTTACTAATATTTGTATTGAAGAAATGAAACAAGAAAATCGAAAACTGAAATTTTCAACTGAAATTTGATTGACATATACCTACCTACATTATGCGGGAAACGTGAATATCGCAGTCAAGGGAAGAAACAGAGAGAAAAACTTATTGTTGTTTTTTTTGCTATATTGAGAACCATCAGTCTCCACACCAGAATTATTCACGTTTTTCAATATATTGCGAATCTAGTCACGATGTAAACGACTAAATAAACGCCAGGATCTGAACGACTGCTGCTGCACAACTGAATGTAAATTGTGCAGTGCCTGGTGTATATTCTACGATACAGGTCGTAATTTGTCTGTTCCCGCTAGCTGTGCGACTTGAGAACGTGGAAATGCGACTTTCGATGTTGCAGAGCAACAGTAAAAGATTCGACTAGGAAATAGCGCACTAATATCTCAGAGATTATATGCAACTCCGCGGAACCGTATGGAAAGAGCTGAACGTGCACGTACGCGTCTCCCTCGGTTGGAGGGTTAATACGACAAATTTAACTTTGCCGAAAAGCCAGGAAAAACCATCCTATAGTTCTACACGGTAAGAATCCGTTTTATTTCAATGAATATGTCAAAAAAACCGCGAAAGTTTTTGAGTTCTTCTATTATTTATTACCTAGTGGCCGATTTATTACTTTTAGCTAGTAACCGTATCTTAGCTATTAGCCACATCTGCATTTTTTGTCAGCCTATTTGCGAGAAAACTACACATCGTCGTGACGCCCATTCATAATTTATATCCGCCTTTAATAAAATACTCAGTATTAGCCATTTCATATTTGACCTTATGATACTCGTTTTTTTTGTTGCTTTAAACGTGAGAATTAAATATTGAAATAGGTTTTGGGCGAAGTGTTGATCGTATCGTGGGTTTCGGTAGGTATTCAAAATTTTCGACGTATCAAAATTTTGATTAGCGTTGATTAAATGTTTAAGCATCAAGCGTTGATTGGACGTTTTAAAAAAACTGAATTATGTAATGCACCTTCTTTTGACAAGTTCTGAGTTAAATTATCGAATTAAATAATTTATTTTAATAATGTATTTTAAAGGAAGGTAATTTAACAAAATTGTATATTTTTTGTTATTTTTTATT
Organism: Micropterix aruncella; assembly: GCA_944548615.1. NCBI lineage: Eukaryota > Metazoa > Arthropoda > Insecta > Lepidoptera > Micropterigidae > Micropterix > Micropterix aruncella. The sequence goes on along the minus strand of OX155952.1, from coordinate 25,707,927 downwards.
AATAAACCAATTGATAGAAGTTCTTATACTTAATAAAGTCTTAATTAGCACAAAATACTATTAGACTATGTATATATGTACCTGCATTATAAGCAGTGCCGGATTTACGTATAAAGCTACACAGGATATACCTTAGGGCCCCCATCGTCGTCAGAATGTTTGACAGCCCAAAGGGCAGTGCCGGATTAGCCACGTAGCAAGAGTAGCAAATGCTACGGGCCCCGCGCATTGGGGGGCCCCGCGCACCCACGCCTGCCTGAGCGTAAAATTATCGCTGCAGCCTGCAACAGGCCAATGGGAAATGTTAAATATAATCAACGGCGGGGCGCGGGCCCGAGTTTGGGAATTAATATCTCCAATTTAAGAAAAAACAACCTCACGCACTTTTTATATGTGATGACTAATATCATGAGCTATGTATAGTAGAACTTTAAACTTCCTAAAGTGGGATTCTCGATGCCTGCCAGACCGAGGTTTGAGCGGCCGCCTCCAATTAAATATAATCAACGGCGGGGCGCGGGCCCGAGTTTGGGAAGTAATATCTCCAATTTAAGAAAAAACAACCTCACGCACTTTTTATTTGTGATGACTAATATCATGAGCTATGTATAGTAGAACTTTAAACTTCCTAAAGTGGGATTCTCGATGCCTGCCAGACCGAGGTTTGAGCGGCCGCCTCGCCAATTAAATATAATCATCAACGGGGCGCGGGCCCGAGTTTGGAAATTAATATCTCCAATTTAAAGAAAAACAACCTTACGCACTTTTTATATGTGATGTATAATATCATCAGCTACGTATCGTAAAATTTTTAAATTCCTAAAGTGGGATTCTCTATGCCTGCCAGACCAAAGTTTGAGCGGCCGCCTCGCCCATTAAATATCATCATCGGCGGGGCGCGGGCCCTAGTTTGGGAATTAATATCTCCAATTTAAGAAAAACGACTTCACGTACTTTTTAAATGTGGTGTACAATATCATCAGCTACGTATCGTAAAATTTTGAAATTCCTAAAGTGGGATTATCTATGCCTGCCAGACCAAAATTTGAGCGGCCGCCTCGCCCATTAAATATCATCATCGGCGGGGCGCGGGCCCGAGTTTGGGAATTAATATCTCCAATTTAAGAAAAACGACTTCACGTACTTTTTAAATGTGGTGTACAATATCATCAGCTATGTATAGTAAAATTTTGAAATTCCTAAAGTGGGATTCTCTATGCCTGCCAGACCAAAGTTTGAGCGGCCGCCTCGCCCATTAAATATCATCATCGGCGGGGCGCGGGCCCTAATTTGGGAATTAATATCTCCAATTTAAGAAAAACGACTTCACGTACTTTTTAAATGTGGTGTACAATATCATCAGCTACGTATCGTAAAATTTTGAAATTCCTAAAGTGGGATTATCTATGCCTGCCAGACCAAAGTTTGAGCGGCCGCCTCGCCCATTAAATATCATCATCGGCGGGGCGCGGGCCCGAGTTTGGGAATTAATATCTCCAATTTAAGAAAAACGACTTCACGTACTTTTTAAATGTGGTGTCCAATATCATCAGCTATGTATAGTAAAATTTTGAAATTCCTAAAGTGGGATTCTCGATGCCTACCAGACCGAAGTTTGAGCGGCTGCCACGACCATTACATACAGTCATCTTAAATTGGAGATATTAATTCCCATACTCGGGCCCGCGCCGCGCCGATGACTGTATGTAATGGTCGTAGCAACCGCTCAAACTTCATTTTGGCAGCCATCGAGAATCGCACTTTAGGAAGTTCAAAATTTTACATAGCTGATGATATTATACATCACATATAAAAAGTGCGTGAGGTCGTTTTTTCTTAAATTGGAGATATTAATTCCCATACTCGGGGCCGCGCCGCAATATTATGAAGCGAATTGTAAGCATTGCTCAATAAGGCGAAAAATATTGGGCACTGTTTATTTACTTTGTTAAGCGGTGAATTTCCTTTTTTGGAATTATTATGAGTAAAGTAGGAGTTTTTTATTGTATTTTATTTAGTATTCGTTAATAAAGGTGCGCCGTACAATAATGGCTGATCTGTCGGTGTGAAAGATATAAAAAAACGGTCTGATTTTACTTAGATTGCAGTTTTCGTCCACATTGCAAAATTTCACACAGTTTGTTGAAAAAGAAAATTGTACATACCTATGTGTATATTTTTAAAACAACAGTGCCACCGTTGTAAATATGTTTTATGTTTGTATTTATATTGTCGAATATGATTGAAACTGTGATAGTTGAATAATTGCTCAATTTAATTTTTCTGCGGAGTCTTGGTCGTAGCTGTGGCACCGATTTTTTTTATTTCTCTTTGTAAACATTTTTGGATTACACGGTACCTCCAAAAATTATATTTCATTACCTTGTTCTAGGAATAAAAGGGATCTATCTAAAAGTTCTATTTTATTTTACACCCTAAACTTAAGGACCTAAAGCAAACCAAGGGCCTTTTGAGAGAATTTGCTACAGGCCCCGCCGCTGGCTTAATCCGGCACTGCCAAAGGGACTCCGAAAAGTGCAAAGGGGACCTCCAAGATTTTGACGGCCTTAGGGCCCCTACATGGGTTAATCCGACACTGATTGTAAGCTATATTAATATGAAGGTTGAGAAATCAAGTGCATATTTTCTAGACTATATATAATAAACTCAAGTTTTCGATATTTACGAGTACAATCAACATTCTTCGATAATTTCACAAATTATCAAGTATTAATAATCAATCATTTTTTTTTGATAATTTCATAAATTATCATTTGACAGTCATAAAAATATAAAAAAATTGTATCAAATTAGTAATAATAATAATAGTCAATCGTCAATAGTCAGAACAAAAATTCACAATGATATAATAGTCAATATTAGAAAAAATAAAGGTAGTCCAGAAAGTCAAGAGAACTCAGAAAATTCCATATTGTTAAAATCTTTAATGCCATAAATTGGGGTTTTAAACGGGAACCTCTCTATCACGTGGTTTCTGTCAAAGATCCCATCAACATGGAAATTATTATTAAAACGAACAAAATTGAAGCAGAATCTTACTAATTCCTGGCTATTTCATAGGTTATCCTATTAAGGTCCATCTCCACGGATGCGTGTTAACGTATAAATTTAATACACTGCCTCGTTTAGTTGGCATGGTAGATAGGTACTCGGTTATTAATTTATTACTTCATTAGCAATTTAGCCAGTTTAATTCCTTGGGTCTCGCAGCTATTATTAGCCCAGAGAATGTAAGGCAATGTGAATAATTAATTTCATCTCGTGCATTTGAAGTTTCTTTTCTAGAAATTAAAGTATCGTTTACGCAGGAGTGGTCTCATCTACCTCTTTCTTGCAATCGTGCATTATTTTAACAGACGTACTCAAACCGTTTATCTAGTCTAACTAAACATCTGCTAATGTATTCAACGAGTCGCACTGACTTAACAGTACTCGTCTTTGAATGCATTCAGACGCGAAATTATACATTTGAAAAAAAATATATATTCGACATTTACTGACCGTTATTCGAGGTGATATATTTGAATAACACACTTAAGACTGCTAATTAAAGTCAACTTGTAGACTTTATACCGAATTCTTCTCTTGTATAGGTGTATCCCACACAGTTTCTGTGCGGTTTTACAATTGCTATGCAGCTAAAAACACTTTAGTTCTTGAGGCACCTGACATTTATACAATTTTAGAGAAACAACAAATCATGAATACCACTCCACGAAGAGATGTGTGGGATCCAAATCCGAAATGCACAGTAATACTTTTGACAATGGTACGATAATGTTTAATAAACATTTAGAAATACAAATTATGTAAAATGTGTCATTAAAATATGAAACCGAAGACTATCGCGGTTGTTCGACATTATAATTAGGAGAAAAACGGATTATACCGCGTGAACTAGCTTCACTATTTGTCGACACCTTTAGTATCCTGAAGGGTGATTTACTAACGGTGGAAGAATCCCTGGGCCCAACTAAAACACTCAAAATAAAAAAATCAACTATGAGGTAGAAAGGACGTCTGTCTGGCTTTTTTTAAATGACAAGGTGACAAGGAGAATTCACCGATATATGGTGTGTCGGAAGCCGACATACGGACAGATATTTGCATGCCAGCTCACACCATCATCTCCTCAGCCCAAACGTCGCTTGTGAATCTAGCACCCAACCTATGCGCCGATGAGCATTTTCCGCAGGAGATGGAACACGTTATTGATGCCTTAGGAAAAATGTATACGAAAAATATCATTACACATGCACACCATCCAATATCGAAGAATCCCAGAAACCGAGCAGCAGAGTAAGATGCTAAATAGATTCGATATAAAAATAATCTCCAAACAGACCTAAAGTATAGCTCGGTCTCTGAGACCTGTAACGGGTGTAATACCACTGCAAAGCCCCGAAGTGTATAGAGATCGCGTGCGGTTGACTTACGTTTGGACAAACAAAGCGAACTATTAGTAACTCGACTCATGGAACTCAGCAATGCTGTTAAAAACGTTTAGCGAGAAGAAACGGCGATCGGCCGTTTCAAAATCCAAAGATCGTCGTGCGATCCAAAGATCAATATGAATTTTTACTGACACTTTTCTCTCACTAGAGGGCCCAGCGACGCCCGGACCAAAGAGACGTGAAGTGAGCGACTCACCGCACGTAGTGGAAATTAAAAATCCCCCCCCCCCCTCTTCCACCCACCGCAAACAACATCATACGACAACTGACAATTATTGTAACATCTCTAAAACGTTTTTGTCATTAATGACAAATGCGGAGCATGATTTCCAGAAAAAATCTATACTAGTGTTTGTTCTCCAGCTTGCGTTCAATTGTCTCATGCTCGCGCTCTCGTGTTTCCTTATTACCACTCGAGGTCTCGCAGGAAAGCAATTAACGCCACTGTCTAGGTTGCTGTCGCGATTTTTAATGGTCTCTCGCTGTCTTTATTGCGGGAATTCGAGTGGCTGACACCTTAGGCATTTGTTTCCTGGCTATCGATCGATCGTATATTTTTATATTGCCTGCTAAAGCAGGATTCACAGGGAACGTGAGTCAAACAGTTTTACATATCGTTACGATTTACGACTTGATAACTCGACTGTTTCGGCTTGTTTAAAATAAGTAGACAAGAAGAGGTAAAAATGTCAATTCTATAGTATTTTAAAATGAAACCCTTATAAAAAACTGAAAATCTTAGAAGGAATACTTTACATTTCAGGGTCCTAAATACCACTCTCAATCATTTACTAAAGTTTATACCAGGAAATATCAGCATAACTCTAGTACTGACGAAACTTGATTGACATAGCTACAGCTCAGAAATAAAGTTTCCTCAGAGTGGAAATATCTACGCGCCTCACCGTTGAATAATCACTGCGTACTCTGTGACTCATTTTGTCAGAGTAATCAAGAATATAGATTAATATGCAAAGGCGTCGCGTTAATATCTTAATGATGCGGAATGTGTTTACATTCGCCGTTGTAAATGAGAAAATTACAGAATTGTACAACTGCAGAGAAACTCGCGCGATAAATATTCAGGATGATTCAGCTAAGTATACAGTTACCAATTGTGGTACCAGCTAAGTATACAGTTACCAATGTAAAATCTTCACCGCATGGCTTAAGCTTAAAAAATGCAGTTTTAATAAAAGTAGATAATAAACCTCATTTAATCTCATTTATGGACGTCAAAATTTGTATGAGAGAGTGTACATATTATATGGATATAATATTCAATTATACAACCAAACTATCGAACACATATTTCAATTTCAATTTCAATTTCAATTTCAATTTATTTCTGCTCCAGTAGGTAGGCTTTCCTACACTTGGATGCGTCTTTGCCTCTAAAATTTTAAATAATGTAATTAATTAAAGAATATTAACTATCATGATATAGTTGTGGCAATATAAATTAATTTTAGTAAATTATAATTGGTTTGAAAACCATTGATAAATAGAAAATAATCTAATAATCAGAATTGCTGATCAAAAAAAGAGCTCAATGTCTGTAGTCATAATTATCAAGGCAATAATATGATGGTCAAGAAAATAGATAAGGGTATATTAAAAATATCTAAATTTAAGTTAATTAATTGTCAAATCTAGCAATATAGCCGTCGTCGATAAAAATAAAATTAAAAATTACGTTCTTTGGCAAAGATGATTATCATGGATTATCCGTTATTTTACATTAGGATGCTCTTGGAATAAGAATTCAGCATTATCCAAATCTCTTAAGTCATATACAGGATTCTTGACTAGGCCATTAAATAAGACTTTTTTAAATTGGTTCTCTCCAAGACTTCTGATATGTGTTGGGACCTTGTTATAATAACACAGGCTTTGATGAAGGAAACTGTTGCGCACTTTACTAAGCCTGTGCCGATTTAGATGTAGATCAAATTTATTTCTTGTATTGTGTTGATGGATATCGCTATTCGCCGGGACATCCGATATGTGCTTACGAGCGAACATAATATTTTGTTGGATATAGCACGAGTACATCGTCATGATTCCCGACTCGATGAAAAACGGCTTACACGAAGTTCTTGGAGAAGCTCTGTAAAGACTGCGTAAAGCCCTTTTCTGAAGGATAAGAATCCTCTTCGAATTTGCTGCCATTCCCCAAAACATTAGACCATATGTCATCAAAGAATGAAAATAAGCAAAATATACAGATTTAGCAGCCTCAAAGCCGCATAAATTTCTAATCTTTTTTATTGCGTAAACAGCCCTACACAGCTTTTTACTAAGCTCTTCTAAGTGATCGGACCATTGCAATTTTTGGTCGATCTGCAAACCTAGAAATTTAGTAGAAGAGACATTTTCCAATTCGTCTGTTCCAAAGAATAAGGCTATATTATTAGAGTCGGACGGCCGTAAAGAAAAACACACTGTTTTAGATTTTGAAACATTCAACGAGAGTTTATTAAAATGGAACCAGACAGCGAGTCTATTTATCGTTTCATTAATCCTTATTTCAAGCTCGTCTCTATTTTTATCGCTAAAAAGAAGGGATGTGTCATCGGCGAATAGGATAATCTCATCATCCACTGACCTAATGCAATCAGGGATGTCGTTTATATAAACCAGAAAAATAAAGGGGCCAAGTATAGAGCCTTGAGGGACACCTTTGGAGATACTTTGTGGGGTACTTTTGCTACTTCCCACTTGCGTAATCTGGGTACGACCTTGTAAGTAGGACTGTATGAGCGCTAGTTCCCTATTCCTAATCCCGTAGTGTTCTAGTTTCTCTAGTAGAACTGAATGTTCTACACAATCAAAAGCCTTAGAGAGATCACAGAAAATGCCAACTGTTTTTTTGCTATTGTCAAGGCTTAGTAGTGTTTTCTTTATGAGATTAGCAATGGCATCTTGGGTTGAAAGATTTTTTTGGAAACCAAATTGCTTAATGCTGAGAATATTATTTTCTGAAAAGAAATTGGTCAATCTCGTGAGAATAATTTTTTCAAGAATCTTGCTAAAGACTGGCAAAAGCGATATAGGGCGATAATTAGTCACGTTGTCACAACATCCCTTTTTGTAAATGGGTATCACTTTTGCCAGTTTCAATTCCGTGGGAAAGAATCCATATTCCAAACAATGATTAAAAATAACCGACAATTCGTCTGCGATGCTAGTGACAGAACTCTTAAGGATTTTCGTGGAGATATTCCACAGATCAGTTGAATTTTTACATTTTATATCTTTGGCAACTTTGACTATTTCCTCGGAAGTGGTAGGAGAAAACCCTAATGATATTGGGTTTCTATTGCAGTAGCTATAAAGTAAGCTTGAAGCTGTGCAGTGTGCTGTATTTAAATTACTTAAATTTCTAGGTACATTAACAAAATAATCATTAAAGTGTTCTGCGACTGTTCCCGCATCGTCTATATGCTCACCATCTACTGTGAGATGCAATCCGTTATTTACTGGCATACTGCGGCCACATTCTTTCTTGATGATATTCCAGGCTGCCCTAATTTTGTTATCAGAATTATCAATACTATTTTTTAAGTATTTTTGCTTGGCAACCCACACAATTTTTTTGTAAGTTTTTTTATAGAATTTAATATAATCAAGGACAAAGCTGTCATTTGTTTCTTTTTGAATTTCATTTAAATGAAACATCCGCGCTCTGGATATCTTAATTCCCGGTGTTGCCCAATCGTTAAAACTTTTTGATTGCTTTCGAGTTGACTGCCTCATAGGAATTGAGCTATCCAGCGCTGACAGATACCATTTTAAAAAGTCATAGTATGCTCGGTGTGAGTTGTCTGTAGATACGACGTTATTTTTTTTAATCAAGGCTGCCTGAAAGTCGTCAAGGCTCTTTTTTGTTACATTTCTATTATAATAAGTGCGTACAGCATTTTTTTTAATATTGTGACACTTTAGAGTGATCATTTGTCCGCTATGATCTGACAGTCCGCAGTAAGCTGTGGTAACGGAAAAATCTTCTGAGTTAGTGAAAATATTATCAATACATTTACTACTGCTGGCTGTTGTCCTTGTTGGGAAATTGATGGTTTTGATCAGATCATAAGACAGACAAACATCCATTAAAGCATCGCCCTGATTACATTTCTCAGTAAAGTTAGTATTAAAATCCCCACATAATATTATGGTAGAAGTACTGTCTAGTTTATCTAATGCTGATTCTAAAATATTAATAAATGCTTGAAAATCTGCGTGCGGGCTTCTATAGAAGCAGAGAATGTATGCTGAGAACTCAGGGAGTTGTACACAACTAATTTCTATTATCGTTTCAACAGACAGTTTGCAAATATCATCACGAACTTTAAATGATACACCTGATCTTACAAATATGGCAGATCCGCCCCTAATATGGTTGATTCTCGTAAAACAACTCGCTAATGTGAATCCAGATATAGTAATAGTATTTTGTTCATTTTCATTAAACCACGATTCACTAACACAAAATATGTTTGCCTTTCGGTTTTCCAGTTTCAGGCTAGCGTCCAGAGTTTTATTTCTTAAACTTTGCATATTTTGGTGTATCACTTTGAGGAAAGAAGCTTCAGAATCCGTTATCTTTTTCCTTGGGGCGTCGGTGGTCCTGATCCGTTTTTTGGCGGCTGTTTGTTCATAATATCATTTAGGATTGCGTCTTTAATATTTGCTGTAAATTTTCTTTTTCCTCTTAAGTTAAGGTGCGACCCTCTCACAACATAGTCGATTTCCTCCAGACTATCTGCTAGTGGCACAAGTTACATCTTTGTTTGACAGCGCAATTAAATTTATATTCGTATTAATGTCGTAAATATCGTAATTGTTACGATTATCGTCTAGTCTATAAGGGACGCTGCACATTACCGTATTTGTATTTTTTGTCGAGTCGAACAATTTGTTTAAGCAGGTTTCAATTCATAAAATGATAGGATTATCAAAATTATTTACCGCGTGAAGTTTGAAACACCCGACGTTTCGGCGACGTGGTGGGTTTCTTTAGGGTGGAACTTAGACAACGGCGGCTGCAACGCCGCCGAAACGTCGGGTGTTACAAACTTCACGCGGTAAATTCGTTTTTTAAAATATAACTATAATTTCAAACAAGCGCGATAGTCTCCGTTTAATTTTACTTTGAAATATGGGTATCAATGCATTGAAAGGCAGAGAAAAAGTAAAATGTTTTCCAATCCGGCAATCGCTAATATCAAAATGAAATAAACTAGCAGAAACCCATCGAATTCGACGGTCACTTTATTGATCGTAATGTTTCAATAATAAACGGAAACATACTTACTATTTATGTACAAATAAAAGGTCTGGATTAATACGATTACGTTGCGGTGCCTTGCCCATTTGATCTACGATCAGAAACGTGACATAGGTTTTGGAGAAAACGGACAGGAACAATTGAAGAGTGACGCGGACGTGATATGGCAGGTGACATAAAGTAAACAAAAACTTTCACGTTAATTCAACGTATTCAGTCATTTTCAAGTTAGCAAGCATGAGTTCCATCTCAGTTGGCTGCATTGAGTTGACGCTTGAGGACTGGATGTTCTGCGCCTCTTTGTTTGGTTGTAAATTAGGTTGTTTTGCCTTTCTCGTTGCGAGTATTCTTCATCGAGCCTTGATACAGTTGTTTTTTGGCGTTGACTGGCTCTTTCTCGTCTTCCAGTAAGGTTTTTTCTGATGGGTTTTAGCTTTTTCGGATTTTGAGCCATTAAAATCAACGGTATAGGTCTACCAGTTCGAAATCACCGGTAGTTTTAAATATTGCCCAAAATTACACAACTTTGACACAATTTCAATGCAGTTTAGCAATCGTCCGTTAGATGGCCACCTGTTTACAGTACAAAAAGGTCACGCTGTAATCCAGCAGATGGCGGGGTGTAAAAATGTGTATAACAACTGTCTGAGATGCCTATTCAGACAGTTCGATTGTTTCCGTCGCGTCGAACCAATGAAAATATCGATTACTATCCGATACTGGATACACACACGTAATATATATCTTTGGTCATAACTTGGGGCGCGTCCTGAATACGAGTCAATCAGCGCCGGCACATCCGGTGCTCGTCCCTCAAGACCGCAATGGGTAACTGATAAGCTTGCCCCGGTATCATATCTCCAAAAGACGGTTCTTTTGCTTTACGACATTTTAAGAGATAAACAAAAGTCTGTGAACAAAGAAAATCACAAACTAACGTACAAAAGAATAAAACACACTGCCATTACGGAATCGTCTTATACAACGACACGGTAGGGTAACGATAGCGATCTTGTTCTGATTCACTCTCTCTTCAAGAACACATTTGCTAAATAATTCAAAATTTCTTTTCCCATTAGCATTAATTACAAAGTTAAATTTACTTCGCGCCTATATAACAGTTCGAAAGCGACTCGAATACCTATATCAAATTCCAAGAGCCATCAACTAAAAGGTCGCGTCATTTTATGACAAAAATATTATATTTGTGTTCCTGGATGATCCAGGATAATATAAATGGCAGTCGGCTACTGAAAGCGGTTGTGTTTGGTGGAAATCTAGAGTAGAAATCTCCTGAAAAAGTAACGAGTAACTAAAACCTACCATGGTCTGCAAACGTTTACATTTTATTACGTTTACGTTACAAAAAAGAAAGCTAAAAATAACGGAAATAATGATGGCAACATAATCTCAATATCTTGTAAAATGAAGTTTTTTGTGAACGTTCTAATTTGTGATTTACCCTGATTAAGAAGCGTGAAACGTGAAGTAGTAAAAAACCGAATACAAGTTCCGCAAAACACAATTGCAAAGTAATCATTATTGAAACTTGATATTTTTTAAATGAACAATTTTCAAGATAACAAGATATTTCTTTCATCTCTTTACTTTAGTAACCTTTACCTTAATTTTTATATATAATATTTAACCCAAAAATTTTTGCCCATTCTCAATTTTAGTTTTATGATTTAACCAGACTAGCGTTTCTATAGTACATATTGGGGCTGATTGCGATTCTTTCCGTATTAAAATAAGGGCGGCCTAAAACCAACCCGAACTATTGTGCATACACTAAAATTATTGCGATTGCGTTTCTCTCAATTTAAGAACGTGACCTTATATGCTTGACGTGGTGTTGTCTATGGAAATTAAGGACGCTTCCGCGCCTGTCCCACGCTTCAAACGTCAAACGGCCAGCGTGAACATAGTCGTGGACGTTTCTTGTATCGTGTTTTACGTTTTAAAATTTTCGTTTTTGCACAGCAAAACAACGAAAATAAAAAGAAATCGTCGTGGAGGCTGTCAATTATAAAGTGCGCTGTTTCTTTCGACAGCCTATACAATTTAACGAATACTACAGCAGGCACATCAGTAGGGTTGGAATAATCCCTTATGTGAAAAAAAAATCCGTATGTCTTACAGCCGCTGTGAAAAAAGAAATTTGTAGGTAATGTCGGAAATTTTGCTTTCAAATACCAAAATTATACACCCCTACCATTCCAATTCAGCATTACGACGTCTAGAATAAGTAAATATGCGATAGGCATCGTTTTCTTCCAAAAAGTCCCATAGAAACACATAGAAATCAAAGCAGGCCCTTTACGGTCGCTCCCAACAGGAGTGTTCTTAAATAGACAAGCTCTTGCATCGTTTTAACCAGGCAACTGTCAAAAAGGTAGAACCGCAATAGCATTTCGTTTATGGTGATCTTATTTTAGAACGAAATGCGTTAAAATTGTTGGCGGCTATATTTAGACTAGAAACGCAATCGCAAAATGACTTATTTTTTTCAACGACAAAACGCTCTTATTTAGGTGTGTTTTCCGACATTATTATAGATCGTCGATGAACCGCAATCGGCCCCATTGATACATCTAAAATATGTTGTGTATTTTTGTCACAAAATAAAGAGACTTTTTGGGCTCCCGTCTCTGAGACTATATATAATGTATGCGGGCGAGCTCTCATGCGTTATCGAAGTGTTATCGAATTTTGTGCGATTTAATTAGCATAACACCTGACTTTTTTACCGCCTGAGGAGTAAATGAGTTTTATGAGATTTCTAATCGATGCTACTTTTGGTTTCTCATTTTGCTCTAGTACCGAGAAAAGCTGACTTTTTGTATACAGGAGATGTGTTGATGATAGATATTTTGAATTGATTATGGGTAACTTCATTTTTCATGTTGTTTTCTAGTTTATTAATAATACGAGGCCCGAAGTAGCTAGGGTATGTATATCGAGCTTAAACGTTTTTAAGTGACATCACGGAATTTATGACCGTCTTTGTTGGTATGTTGTTGTTGTCGATGAATGTTGCTAATTCGGAAATAGTAGATGGATTAATAATTAATCAGCATGTCGTCCCCAATCCCAAGCTTTTCAGACAAAGCTAGCCTGTCGTTTCGGCATTCGTAATGCAAAATTGTCGACTTCAATCACTGTAAATTTGCTATTTGCTTGTATGCTTTATTAAAATTTATTAGACCTCGGTGAAGGGATGTGTACAATACATAACTATATAAGGTAGGCGCATAACCACATACATACTCTACTGAAGAAGAAGCATGTGTGGGTACGCTCGAGTTTATCCCCGCGAGCAATCAAGTGGTGCGGATAGGAGAGAGCTAGCTTATTCCCCATTCGCGTCAGCTGTGGTTTCCACACAGATAACAAGGTTTACTTTGTAAAGCCGCTGAATTAATGTTAAAGCTGTTTGCAACCTTTCATTTTTATGCTTTTTCATTTGAAATATGTTAGAGTTACTAATGTTTGTAGTTTACTAAAAAAAATGTAATAAAAATCAGTTTTTCGAGAACCCAATTTCATGCACTTGCATCCTTTGAAAGACGTCTAGTTTTAGCGTTAAAACTAAATACGTCTGAAATTTTGTCAAAATTGAAAATGAACCGGCACGTGAAAGTCTCAAATCACATATAATTGCGTTTGCTGAAAGGGATTTTTTTAAGTAATGAGGAGGCTAACAAACAAATGAGGAGGCTATTTATAAACCCGGACGGGTCCATTAAAAAAAATAGCTAAATATGACATTGCGTTGTTTATGGTAGCACTCATCGTTGAGTGCCATTCAGACTTTCTTATAAAAAACGACCATAAGGTATTAAATACACCTAAAGGTATTAAAGGCCCAAACAATAGTTAGAAGTATGTTAACAAAAACGGAGGTATCCACGTGCCCTTGTTTGCAATATTTTTGACATGTGAAAGTCTCAAATAACATATGAATTGCGTTTGCTGAAAGGGAAAATTTTGTATCTTTTTTTGAGTATGTTTTGTAGCTTTTTTTGCACGGTGCGCAAACCGTCCAGGAGCGCCAGAAGATTGACTCCTGGGGTAAACTAGCCCTCAGGTCAGAGGAAACTAGCCCCAGGGCTCGCACTTCATGCGCGGAGGCCGCCGGATGGGTGTTGGCCCGTGAGTGTGACCGACCCCGAACAACTGGGTCTTCGTGGCCAACTCAACAAGGTCCTATTAGCTCCCCAAACATTTTGGCATTGAATTCTCTGACATTTTGGCAAGATTGAGATTCTCTGCAGCCATTTTGTAAGTTTCATTATTAACAAAGATGATCTTTTCCGCACTAATTAGGTACAAAGTCGGAAAACACTCTCTTCCAGGTATACTTTGGGTGTTATTAATATTTAATACCGTCTGAACGAGTGCTTCTAAACCATTTTCTGACATGATTGAAGTCATGATTATAGATACCTATAAATATTTTAAGATGATTTACAGATAGCAACACGGTAGTGCATTATCGTAGTAAACTTTTCGCTCCCCTGAAAACTTTGCCCATTTGGAGTCGTCCGGGTTTGTAAGTGGGTGTTTACAAACTCCGGACGTCTCCAAATAACCAACGGTTCAATATACACTGTGCTTCTGCAAAGACTGCCTTAAGTTTGGGAAATGATTACTTAGGTCAATAAAAGAAAAAAATATATTTTTCCTGTTTTTTTTAAATATTAAGTAGTTTTTTGGAGATACTTGGAGATTATTCAACACGATAAACTGAGTCGAAAATAGTGACAACCTCTCCGGTGTCGGTCTTTGTTATTGAGAAAAAGCTTTGTTTATGTTCAACTTTCGGAAATTTAGTATTCTTTTCCTCGGTAACTATATAAGACCTTTACCAAAAAAAGTTGTTTAAGTAATTGCAAAAAATCAAACTACATTTTTTTCGAGTTTTGTTGATGACAAGCTTTTGATTTTTGTTGATCTCACGAACCACGACAAATTGATGACAGTCTTTGCAGAAGCTTCTTGTATATAGCACGCGTATGAGACTAGAAGAAAACGATATGGCGGTGTGTCAGGATTTACCGTAAGGTTTAACAAGAACGAAAATTTAAAAAATGAAAAACACGACTCCTCTTACAAAACTGTTGAAATATTAGAGTAATATTTTAAAAAAAATTGTTGCGCTGAAAAACACGTTTAGTAAGAGAATAAAGTTCGCCCTATGCCTTAAAACGACCGCTCGCCGCTGCGCTGCCGCCGCATTTTAGTCGGTTGCGTTCGGTGCAACCGACTAAAATGTAGTAACAAAAAGGTTTTTTTTTTAATATTTGTGGTTTGTGTATTTATCCATATAGATACATATATTTCAGAAATGTACTATTATCAAACTTTTCATTTGATACCAAACACGGTATATTTATTCTAATTTGTTGACATTTGGACATTTAGATAATTATTTATTTGATATTTGAGCCCAATAGGTACCTTATTACTCTTTGTACTCGACCTACCGGGTCTATTCCTGACAGCCGCAAAAATGAAGAACGAAAAAAGCTAATCTGTCAAATTATGACTGTATTTTATGCCAACGCGTAACACGGCGATTTATGTTGAAGACGCTGTTTTTCCTTATTTGAGAGCAAGGATTCGCGGCACGTACCCGATTACATAACAATTCTAACAATACCACACACTTCTAAATTGGTTCAAGCATTTAGAAGTTATGGTGGAATAAAGAAAAGAAAAACATACATAACATGAATCCTAAACACATAACACTACTTTTTTGTCGTGTAAAAACAGTGGGTTTTCCATATTAAAGTCGCAAAGTGAGATTACACAATTGATCAAATTTAATGTCTTTTACTTGATATCTCTTTATACAACAATAAACGTAGGTACTGGAAACAAAAAACAGATAAGTTCCTTGGTGGCGAATGCACTCTTCTCGTTTGTTTTTTAGCGTGTTGTATTGAGCGACCGCCCTTCACGTTAGTGGTTATCGGTAGCGCATCGTTTGGCAGTTATCGCTCTGATGGCGTTATAATGATGCCCTTTGAATTGGTCAAGAGTATGCTCGGCTTTTTACGAAGCCGCGCTCTTTTATCTAATTATTGATGATACGTCATTTTATAATTTACGCCGGGAGCGGCGTGCCTTTGAATTTCCTACGCCTAGACGAAAGGTAGACGAGAGATAGACGCTCACGTGGTGATGGTTTATTATAGATACGCTTTATGGTATTATCGGCACGCCGCTGCCTTTGAATTTCCTAAACCTAGACGAAAGGTAGACGAGAGATAGACGCTCACTTGGTGATGGTTTATTATCGATACGCTTTGTGGTATTATCGGCACGCCGCTGCCTTTGAATTTCCTACGCCTAGACGAAAGGTAGACGAGAGAAAGACGCTCACGTGGTGATGTTCGCGATGACGGTCAACAAATCGCAAGGACAATCACTGACTGTTTTGTGGTATAAATTTGGAAAATTCACGCTTCACGCACGGCCAATTATACGTCGCCTGTTCGCGAGTGGGAAAATTGTCATCTCTCTATGTATTTGCACCAGAAAACAAAACGAAAAACATTGTGCATCATAGAGCACTGCATTAAACTACATTTCATTCGATTTGAAACAAATTCACTTTGTTTCAGTCAAAATCTGAAAAAAATGTGAAGAAATGAATGGAGAGTCAAACAAAATCGTACTGTTTACACAGTTTTCTTCTCCATTTCGAAGACAACGAATTCACAAATGGCAATTGATGAAACTGCTCTTTTGGTGAGACAAAAAATAAACAATCAGATTGGAATCACGATCGATAGTACTTTGAATCGATAGTATGCTGCTTCCAACGAAGAATTTAAACAAACAATGCAAAAGCAAAAATACTGTCGATGAAAATTACCTAAGTTAACGCCATCTGCTGCCAAACGAACAAATTCGTGGCGAGACGAAGTTCGCCGGGTTCCGCTAGTGTACAAATAAATGTATGTATATGAAAAGGCATTCAGACATTTACTGAGAATTAAAATTCAATATTTTTCTTTAATTGACTATTCTTTAACATAAACATTATTAAAAGTCACGGTACGGTTTTACAGCTAATCCAAACCGCTTAAATGACTCCCACCATTTAGCATTCTTGTGTTAAAGGCGGTTTTCCTCAACCGTAAAAATGTGCCCATCGTTGTATTCGGTTTACCGTCTCAGGAGGTCTCGTGGCTTGGGTGGTAGAATTCATTTCTTCGTTCACTCGTCCAAGTGAGATCAAGCCTAAACAGCCGTGAAAATCGCCGCAGATCGAAAGCAGCTGGCTCGAGGTCAAAGTTAATTGCTAGCTTAAAGCGCTTCATCTAACTAAATCAAATAAAAAATATGTATTCATAGTTCATACAAAGTGTGCTATAATTATTTTAAAAAAGCAGACGCGAGCTCTGTCATGTATCATTGATTGTACGAGTGCTTGAAAGGTCGGTAATCTCGTTATTCATCTGCAGGCCGAACGCCAAACGATATTAAAACAGCCGCGGGCGTTTTGCTAACAGACGAGCCATGAGTCAGTCATGCGAATAATCCATCCACTTCCATTTCAGCAATGATTGCATCGATATTCGCCTCTTGAAGAGGATCTAAAGAAATAAGGAGTACAGTGTATTTATAAAATCGAAGACTATCGCGGTTGTTTGACATTATAAATAGGATAGAAATGAATTTACCGCGTGAAATTTGTAGGCCGCAGACGGTGGCAAACGTCGGGTGCTAGAAATTTCGCGCGGTAAATTCGTTTCTATCCTATTTATAGAATGCATTTCTTTTTTTATAATCCATTTTGATAATATTGAAGAAATCACCTCATAATTTGAAAAAAATAATTAACCGTATTTTAACACGACTGCCCCAAAAAAGGAGTGTTATGTGTTCATGATTGATCTATGTATGTTTTCCGTTTCTTTATTCCACCATAACTTCTAAACGCTTGAACCGATTTAAAAGTGTGTCGTATAGTTTGCATTGTTTTGTCCTCCCGCGACCCCTTGCTCTCATATAAGGAGAAATCAGCGTCTTTCATATAAATCGCCGTACGCGGTGCGTGTTGACATTCATCATTTGACAGTTTAGTTTTTTCTCGTTTTACCTCTTCGCGGCCGTCAGGAATAGAATCGGTAGACCTAGTGACGAAGATAAATATTTTGAATAATAATTTATTAAAATAAATTATACAAAGTTTTGCTGGTTACCGCCTGACTTCCTAAAAAAATACAACCATTACTAATCCGAAAGTACATCTTTTTTTAATACTAACCAGAAACGACATAACAAAACCCAAATTTCCAGAAAGAGAATTAGTCTTTATTAAAAAAGGAGATTTATTTCATAAATCGCTTATTAGATGTAAGATGTTATTTAAATTATTTTCTTTTGTCGAAATTACCCTACTATCATACTATTTCGTTTTAACTTGACCTTATAAGAAAACTTCGTCTGTCAAAGTGACAGCCTTGTCAGAACTGTAACCTCAAAATTAATATGCAAAACAACATTTTAGTGTCCTGCTGCGGAGTACTGCAGTGCACGTCGAAGATGTATTCAAATTACAGAAACGGGCCGTGGATGTTGGTCCATGGTCCACGACAGTCATGTTAAGAACACTTAAACTAAAGTTTATTGACCGCTTATCCATTTTATGTCGAAGAAGCAATTTTATCGTAATAAGAGCTCGGCAATATCCCACGAAGAATTTCATCGGCGTGGCATGAAGATTCAAGATCCATTACCACCAAACAATTATACCCTGTACCCCATAATGTTTCAGACCACTAATCTGTATATAAACGTTTTAAGCGGTTGCTTTATAAACCAAAGGAAATAAAAAAAATTTTTTTTTTAAAAAGGTCAATTCGAGCGACCATACTGGAAATAAAATTGTACGCACATAAATACACCGAGAAATACATTAAAAATAACAATACTTAAAAACAAAATGTAGCTAATATTATCAGTATGTAAGAATATTATAGTTTAAGGCTCCAGTATTAGAAATAATACGCTTAAAGGTTTTTTGATAAGATTTAAACAGTTTTTATTTATTAAAGTAATCATATACGTACAACAGGAAAAATACATTGTATGCGATCATTGGCAATATGAGTAATATATATATTTTTAACCTATTAGTTTGGAAAATTTGAATAAATAGATGGGCCTCAAACTTAGCTCTTTTTCTTCGAATACTTCGTAATATATGCATAAATCCCGTTTTTATTTCCAAGAACATTATAGTATTATAAAGCCGGGATTTAGGCATAATTTCAGAAATTTACAATATTATAAAAATATTAACTTTTTTTTCCATTCTATCATTTAAACACTTATATTTTATAATATTTAAATATTATATATTTTGAGGTATTTGAAGAAAAAATCATGGTTTATTCAAAGTAAAAAGATGGGAATATGTTACTTATTCTGACGTCTAGATTAAGGAAATAAAAAAGTTTTTGAAAAAAAATTACCAGCTTATACTAAAGAAGAGATGTGAATAAAATTTTGTGCTAAATATTTTTGTTGCATCTAATTAGTTGTTAGTAGATAATAGTGCACGAAATCAACTCTAAGCGTATTTGAAGAAAAAGAGCTAAGTTTGAGACCCATTTACTTATTCAAACATTCCAATCTAAAACGTTAAAAAAACCTAAATATTACTCATTGCCAACTATTGCATAGAATGTTTTTTTCTTGTTGTATGTTTATTTTTAAAAATATAAAATGTTTACAGTTTAATAAAAAAAACTCGTTAAGAGTAATTTTTTGAAGACTAGGGCCTTAACATGGCAAAGTGATAGAAGCACATTTTGATGATATTCGAAGAGAAAGCCATAACCAAGCCATATCAGGAACTGCTGTATTCCGAGCATCGGATCAATAGGCTCAACCGGATAATCATTTTAATAATAGTGATTTAGTCATGAATTGATCGACTTTCCAGTGTTTATGCCGGGGATATTTCCTCGATTATGAATTTTCATCGAACGTTTCCGATGTTACTAATTTTCCAGCGCGAAATAACCGTTTATTATGCAAACGTTTTGTATTATGGCGAATACAAGCGTTTGCAAGAGGATTTATTAGTTGTATTGTTCCTGTGTTGCTACGTGATATTTGATGTCACAGTTATGATAGTAATGCGACGTAAAAGGGTATTCTGCCTTTTTAGGGTTCCATACCAAAGCATACAAACGTAATCTTATTGGTGAGACTTCTGTCTAGATGTATCACCATCTGTACCATCCGTCGATTATTCATAGAACTTGCTCGCCCGAGCAAGGTCTTTTGACTTTTTCTTTCAAGCAAGTTCTTTAGACTCTTGTCCAAATTGAAAAGCTTCCTCCTTCCTTTTCTTTCTTATCCCTTATTATATCCGGATTTTCGTGTACCCTGTATAGGTACCCTGACTAAGTAATGGTAGTTGTGGATTTCTCAAGAAATGTTTTTGTGGTTTTAGCTCTTTCTGTTTCTTCCTCGATGTAACCGGCGACGATGTTTCCTCCTCGTTTGATGATGCCCACACAATATATTTTAGCGATATTTCAGATGTCGCTGTTGGTTGTCCTTGAGTTCTTATTTTTGAAGCCGCGGCCAAGCTGCGTCCATAGCCATAGAAGAAAACTTAAGAAATATTTGCTTGAGAAACGTTTATATGACCTTAATGCATTACTGTGAATTTGATTAATATTCTTAATTTGATTATTTAAATTTAAATATTTTGAAATAGTTTTTTTCCATTTTGTTTTTTAAATATTTTTTCCTAATTATTGAATCTGATTGTCTACTTACCTATCTATTTTTGTTATAATAATTTTTATAGTTTACTTACTTAAATTGTTTTTAACTTTCATGTTTTAGAGTACATAATAATATTATTATTGTATCTTTTAATGTTGATATTATTATTAATTGGATTTCTTTATTCGTATAATTTGCTATAACTTCTGATTGTAATAATTTGATAATTTCAGTTGCGTTGTTTATTAATACTAGTTTTATTGTTACCAAATGGAATATCTGGAACTCTCTTTCGATGCTTTTTAAAGTTTTTAAATTTCCAAGTTTCTGATTTTTTATTTTTTTTATTACTAAATTTCAAAATTTTCTGTATTTCCGAATTTTATATTATTTTCAGATTAGGTTTTTTTACAAACTTTAAAAAAATGGAATTTTGAATGCCATTTTTTTTTGTAATTTTTATTATTAATTGGAAATGTAAGCTCTACACCCATATAGCGCTATTGTAAATAACTTAATTTGAACTTTATGCCTATAGTTTTGTGGCGACAAGACTCGCTGATTGACCTGCGTTCTGAGTTATTTTTAAATAAATATTCTATGCTTACCTCACTTCACACTGGTTATTAGTAGAATCTTCCGAAATACAGATTTCGTATCATTTTAGTCTTAGCATTATTTAGAATACTTAGTTTCTTAACCCTTTAAGGACCATGGGACATATGTGTCCCATAACTTAAAAAATCATTTTATTTATTATCGAATACGAAATATTTATGTATTTTTTTTCATGTTATTGCGACACCAGAATCTTAATATTAGTAGAAGAAAATAAATTATTGGTTGAAAATTTACCGTATTTTTTTTAAATATCGAAAATGACCAATCTGGGGATTATAAATAAATAAATAAAAAAATTATGGCGACTTTTTCAATTTGTTTTTTTTTTCTTTTAGTACGTTTTTTAGTACGTGTGATTACTGAGTTTAATAATAAAATAATTTAATTTTGGAAAAGTGTAACTTTCCATCTTTATGGACCACAGGGACACTTATAAGCCATCAATGTATACAAATATATTGAACCAACTTTCAGAAAACTTTACATACATGTTATTTACATCGCCCTTTAATAGTTTATATATCGAAAATTTCCATACACTACCGCAAATCTTATGCTCCTCAAAGGATTAATTGATGAGCTTAATACAATAATATAACAATAGAAGAGACCTAAAGAAAATACCTATGTAAGAAGTCAGTTGGAATTTGCATCAGTGTTCTGGAATCCTCGATATTTGACTTACATATCGCGGATCGAATCGATACAAAAAAAAATTGTGAAGCGTGTAACATTTTAAACTTTCGCTATATATAGAGAAACCATAGAAACTATAGAAAATGTACAAAAGACGACAAAGTTTCAGAATTTCTTTATTATACGAAAGAGACGTTACGTTCTGCACAGAAGAAGTCTGTGCAGCTAAATACATAAAATGTAGATAAACGATAATTAAAATCAAATAATAAAAGAATATAAAAAGCCTTTAAAGGAAAATCAGATATAAAATATAATAAAATAGAACAATTTAAAAACGATGTAAAACAATAATAATTAAAAACGCTAGTCAGCGGAGAGGGGAGAACTCAGGGTCGGCTCTCTGTTCTTGCTTCAATTATAAAGATAAAACTTACAACTAAAATGATTAAAACATTAAAATACAATAAATCGATGGTTCAGGTAGGGGAAAGGTTTGAATCTCGCGCGTTGAGCGGCAGTTCCCACGGCGAACACCAGGGGCGCTGACGTCTTCCTCGCTCGGCGCGCGGACGATAAGATACTCCGCCACTATCGTACTGGTACGATACGAGACTCGGCAGGAGTAAGTATGGAGAAGCGGCAGGGCCCAAATATCACGCCAGTCGACGGGGCGAGAAGGCGGACGTAGTACGATGTGGCGGTAGTCAATGTCGGCAATCCGCCGCGCAGATCACAACTGCCGCTGTAGCATTAATCCACCGCAGAATAAGGCCGCTGTAGAATTAATCCGCCTTAGAATAAGGCCGTTTTCAAAATCCTCCACGGAGATCCCTGCAGCCGTAGAAAGGCTTCATTACAATATGATCGCGCCAAGGACGAAAACGGATCATCGAAAGGAACAGCGACTATCGCCTCAGTCCAGTCGCTGATTTCCGATACATCATCAAACGATCCAATAAAAGTCACTTCATAGTTCTAACATCGAGCAAACTCACCAGGTAATAGTCCTAAATCACACACAGACTCCCCGGGATCTCGTTCGGAATCAAGTCGGATTCGAAATGACCCAAATTATCTTTTGGCTGGTAGACCGCCAAACTTTTGGCGGGCCCGGCGAGGAAACCCCTTATCGATACGCGCGAGTTTTAAAAATCAAATTCGACATTTGAATTGCGTTATAATAAAATATTAAAATCATGTGATAATAAAATTGATTTTTATTTATAGTGAAAACTATGATGAAATACCCATATTGCACTATCCTTAATTTAAAATCCGGAATCCAAAATGGTAAGGAACCAACGACCTTCGAAAGCTGTCAATCTACATTCCACAATTCCATCAGAGAATAATTAAAATATTCTGAATGTAAATCTATGAGCTAACAAAATAATTAGGAATTATGACCAAAAGACTAATCAAAAACTATAACTAAATAATTAACCACTTTTTGGTCGATATCCCGAACATCGTACAGTCTCCTTTGTTTCTGGCAACGATTCTCATCGAATCATCGCAGGCGTCACTACTCGCTTCTGATTGGTCAGCCGCGCGAAAAAGTCTGAACTGTCAAAAATGAACACGACGCCATCGATCGCTAAAGTGAATGAATATTGTGGAAGGAAATTGTGGAAAAACAAATCGGAAAAAACGCGAAGTGCGTTACAAGCGATTAAATTTCACTAAGCCCAGCTCCAATGAGGAATCATTAAAAGCCCATAAGTTAATGTCATTGGAGAGCCGTAGAGTCTTGATCGATGCCGTATACTTGCATGGGTTGGTAAATAATGTCATCGATGCGAACGCGATTTTGGAGCGCATTGAATTTTATGTTCCTCCTCGCCCTGTTCGATCGACTATTTCATCTCCTTGTTGTGAAAACCAACGCATCTCAAAATGCATTTCTATACAGAGCGTGTCATAGATATAATACAGACTTTTTAAGTGTGGACATATTACACTCATCAAAAACCTCATAAGAATTCAATAAAAAAAAAATTGAGTATCTAGATGTGATCACAAAATATGTATACATATTATATTTCATTTAATTTAGTTCATAGGCATAATTTTATCTCAAGCATATAATAATTATAATACCTATATATCATACCTAAAATTAAAATTAAATATAAATATATTTATATACATACATAATATTTTTTTATCTATTTTGTCTCTTCCTTTAACCTCACTTCCCATCCTGATTCCCCCCATTCTCAAGCGAAAACAATATAAAATTATATTGCGTTCATTTTGTATACCTACATTATATATTCGGAATCACATTAATGGATTTTTGTCACTTTTAAATACGTTTTTATTGCATTGTATGTAGTTCTGTTTGGTTCCAGAATAAAATAAAATAAAAATAAAATAAAACTTAATAGATAGAGCAATGACACTTGTGACACCTGTACTTAAAAACCAATACCGATACCACACCGAAGCTACAATAGACCTAGTGAGTAATAATGCGGTCCATTAACTAAAAGGCCAGGAGGGGGGAAAGACAAAAGAGTGGGTGCGGCTGCGAGGACAATGTGAGGAGGTAGCTTTGGAGAGAAAAATATGAAATGGAGCCACCGG
Source organism: Micropterix aruncella (assembly GCA_944548615.1). NCBI lineage: Eukaryota > Metazoa > Arthropoda > Insecta > Lepidoptera > Micropterigidae > Micropterix > Micropterix aruncella. The sequence goes on along the minus strand of OX155952.1, from coordinate 25,683,546 downwards.
GCCATATTCGAGAGTGCAATTAAAATGGACCGCTGAACCGTGGAGGACGGGAAATGCATTGTGGTCGTGTTCACGTATGCAGACGAACTGCGACGGGCGCGGCGACGCGTGTGAAAGATGACAAAGTAGTGGCAGATAGAGACTCGACTGCCAAGAAAGTACGGTCCCCTCCCCTGCGATATATCTTGCTCCCTGTGAAGCTACGGTCTGCAGTGGTGATCACGTTGCACGATTGCGCTGCATAGCGTCAACCGTGCCGTTTTTCTTTCCCGCCCCACCAACAGACCAGGAGAGAAAATATTGTGAAAGCGCAAAATTTTTTTCCGACAAAGAAGGAAATATCCGTTTTGAGCCCCCCTGAGACGATTAAGAGGTAGTCAGGGGTAGTCAGGAGCTAGGTGGTCCGCTCGGATAAAATCCCAGTGCTTCGTCGTAAGGCGTTGCAGGCTTCTGACGGGCATGTTGTCTTTGTTGGATATTGGGTTTGTACTCGTCCTTAAGTCTTCTACGTTCACCTCACGGGAGACGAAACGATCATTATCGTTAAAACTTCCTGGGGTGACGGGTTCGCTCGTTGTAATCGCCACCTTCAACTGCTATTCCTTATCCTATTTGCATATAATAATATATATCAAAGAGGCCTCAGTTCATCTTTTTATAAACGGGTCAATGCATTTCAAATCACCCAATATAAATAAAATTTGTTTGTTCAACATTTTTTATTTCCTTGGATTTTTTGCATGTGTTCCCTATAGGTATATATTGACAAAACACTCTTCGAAAAAAAATGTAAGCCATAGTTTTTTTGGCAGCCACTTTGTAATGGCGGTTGGGCAAATTTTTAATGAAAAACTTGGTTTGCGTTTTTTTTTGCTAATTTATTTATAAAGATATCGAATTAATTCAAACGATTATATTTAGCATGAAATGGACTTTAGGAATATATTTTTAAAATTATTGCATCACGCATGACACAATCAAACTCTTTCTGAAAAAAAAACGAAAAAAAATATCAATCGTTACTTTTTAAGACCATATTTTTTAATGACGGAAGTGAGGCTCGCTGATAATATAATATGTAATTTCTGTGTTTAATACTTACTTAACGCTAAGAATGTAGTCATTTTTTTTCTAGGGCTTTTCAAAAATGCCCGAAAGCAGTATAACGTCAATGTTCTCAGCTTAATATCTAAAAAGGGACTGAATGAAAACTAGTAAAAATTTTACAAAATGTTCTTTATATACATAGGAATATCTCCCAAAAAAATGTTACTGAGAGTCGACTGCATTTAGAGTAATAGAGCAGCAGTTGGGCAAATTTTAATAAAAACTTGATTTGCAGAAAGTTATATCTATTTATAAAATTATCGAAATAATTCAAAAACCATTATATTTAGGATGAAATGGACTTTAGGAATATATTATAGTATCATGCATGAAATCAGTCAAACTCTTTCTTTAAAAAGTAAACCATATTTTTTAATATAATATGTGAAATAACTGAGACGTGCATTTAGAGTAATAAAGCAGTGAATTTCAGTAACATGTCCTTACCGAGTAAAGGTGGTGGGGGAAACCTTGTTCACGTGCGTTTATTAGGAATTCATGAAACCTCCGTTAGGACAGCTATTTGTGAATCCGGCTCTCTTGCCCGTCAGTGTTGTCGGCTTTCGTTTGCCAAATTAATTAACAAAGTCATCTCAGAGTCGTTCGTTGGCCCTTTGCAAATATTTCGTACCGAATCCTACTCGACTTCAAACATTCCTGAGCGGGATCGCAAGCGCTTCAAATATAGCCGAGACTTGACGTCATTTTCGGCTTTGCTTCTTACAATTATCCGAGAGCTTATGGTTTTCAATTAGGTGGTCGGGTAATCGTTTTCTATTATTGAACGACCTGCTTTTAAGCCGAGCACTTCCGAGAACAGCAATACCATCAAACAAAATTAGAATCGAAAATTATATAATATTCTACAGTCATATTTTTCTTGAGTTTCTTGGTAAGCCGGACTATAGACTAACACCCGAATTTATAGCCGAGTATTGGTTCATTAATTGATGAATGCTCAGCCAAGTATTACATGAGTAACGTGCGATACTTAAGTATTAAATGTGTTGGATAGACGAGAAATGTCAGCCAACTCCGCTAAGTATGGCTCAAGTATTCGAGAATTTATTCATATCGAGCTGCAACACTTTCAAACGTATTGATTTGTTTATTTCATCAACAGTTTGAAAATAAATTACCAAGTTTCTATTTCTTATGAAGAATAACGTTTGCCAACCCCCATTTATGCTAATTGTTTTTTTAATGTAGGTTTTGTCAAAATATTCGTAATATTCATTGTCGGTGTCAAAACAACAAGCCATGTGAGTCGCCGCGTGGCCGCCATTTTGGTTGTTTTGAATGTGCTCGCTGTTCCCTATCATATAATACATCCGTGGCTTTCGCGATTCCTCTGATTATTTGTGTTTTGGCGCGATTAATACGCAAACAAAATAGGCACAATTCAAATCATCCTAAATCAGGCAGGGTCATTAAAATATCCAAATAGAAGTTTCATTCCAATAGTAAAACATCAAAAACACTGACATAGTGGCTAGGTCGCCCGATCATACATCGTAAGGTACTGGGTTCGATTCCCGGCTGGGTCACCATTTTCGGATTTTGTCGATCGAATGCAATAACAAGACACACTTACACACATATTACACACATACATATAAACACTTTGTAGTAGGGTTGGTTGTAAGAGATTGTCGTATGATATTAAACCCGCCCATTGTGACATTTCACAATGTAGAAAGAGAGTAAGTATTAATCGCCATCTTGAACTTGATTATAAAACGAAAACTAGTACTCAGGTATCACTCAATTTTTGACCAGTAGTGAAGTATTGACCAGTACTCGATCATAAATGCGGATGTAAGTTACTGCACCGATTATCGCTTAAATAAAATTAAATCCTAACTAGCTATCCCATATAGAATGCCATAATCGAGAAGAAACCCTTGATACGACTTAAGGATGATTCATGCTACACCGGGCCGGGGCCGGGCCGGGCCCCGGCCGAGTCGTTTCCAACGTGCTCCGGCCGGGCCAGTCATTCATGCTACACCGGGCGTGACCGGGCCGTTTCCGAGTTTATTTATCCCACGGCCGTGTCCGCGATAACTAGTAGAATAGAATAGAATAGAATAACTTTATTGTGCTATAAAAACATAACTTAATGAATATTACGCTGGTTTTATAAAAAAGACAATTTATGCACAAATGGCGAACTTATCTAACTAGTGTTGCGTTCATCTATTTTGGCGATAATAATATTTTTTAATTTCTATTTTCGCTTGATTGATAAGTGTGTTATTAATGCAATTTTCACAACTTGAGTTGGCAGCTATTGCGATTGCCTTTGAAGACGAAGTATTGGAAACACGAACTGAATCTAATAAAAGAAGATGGAGTGTACATCCAGCCTGGAGAAAGCGACAATCGGAGGGAGAATTCGCCACGCTCTAAAAGGAATTAATAGATGATGAGAGCAAATTTTACGGTTATTTTAGGATGTCTAAAGAATGCTTTAGCATATTTCTTGGAAAAATAAAACGTGATTTAACCAAACAAAATTCAAGATTTCTGAAGCATATCTCTCCCATTGAACGATTAGCAGACCGGAGCCGGGAAAACAATATCCACCGCCATTTCGACGCCGTGCTCCGGACGTGGCACGACCGGTCACGGCCGGAGTACGGCCAAGCATGAATTGCTTCATACAAAAGTATACTATAGATATCTGACCGTGTCCCGGCCGGGGCCCGGCCCGGCCCCGGCCCGGTGTAGCATGAATCATCCTTTACACATTGCTCTATCGAATGGATTGGTTTGATTAGTGCCTAGTACTATTACAACGGACCAAACGAATTGCCCTTAGATTAAGTTACAGACAGAAGGGTCATAAATTCACTTAAGTGGTTTATACTATGACAGGGGTTAATAGTGCTCGCACTCAATAGCCAATTACAACAACAAATTAACGCAGCATTTTATTTAGTGGAATGGCAACTTAATTGAAAGAGGGTCACGTTATCTATCTTTCTCGCCAAGATAATGAGAAAAATGGCTGTTCGTGATTAATTCCAAATATTTAACGTTTTTATCTCGATTAAATATTGCATATCAATGAATGTCATTGTCTATAGTTAGAATGTTACGACCGAGTGAAACGTGATTGTAATGCATGCACGCACATTTGTAATAATCGTGATTTTCGAAAACAATTATGAAAGACTATTTTATTACAGTTAGTTGAAACTTTCTTGAAATTTAAATTTAAAGGAACCTTTTTGTTGCAAGAGCGGTTTTTAGCCGTTAACCCTTAGACGACCATGGGACATACGTGTCCCATAACTTCCAAAATAATTTTATAAATTATCGAATGCGAATAATTTATAAATTATACATGCAATTGAGACATCTAAATCATAATATTGTAAAAAAAAATATTGTCTTAAAATGTATTGCAGTTTTTTAAAAAGTCGCAATAGACCAACGAACAATGCTTATTTTAAATAAATAAATAAAATATGTATCGCATTTTTTTTAGTTTTAAAAACTTATATGTTTAGTGCGTTTTTTTAGTACGTATGATTTCTGAGTTAAATATTATAATATTCAAATTTGGAAAAGTTGTATCTTTGCATCTCTAATGGACCACATGGGCACATATATCCCATCAATTGATACAAAATCTATTGAACCAATTTTCACAAAACTTGACATACCTATACGTTATTTACATCGCCCTTTAACGGTTTTATGTATTAAATATTTCTATACTCTACCGCAGTGTTTTTCTTTTTTTTTACATCGCGACCACTTACGCGACCCCCCTTAGACTGTAACTTAGTCCTCTCGACCCCCCTTAGTCTCTTCCACCGCTGTAACTGTAAGCATTCAATTAATAAACCACGGCGAAAACCACATTGGTTCTGTTTTTCACTTTCGACGCTGTACCTACCTGTTTCTATCATAGATCAACATAAAGTTTTGTAAAAGAAATAGCAAAAAAATACATAATAAATATGTTTCTCTTCCGAAGCTGTAAATGTTTGCATATTTTTATAATAAAGACTTGTAATATTATCGATTTTTATTTTTAGACAGGTCTCTTCGCTACCCCCTAGGGCAGGGGTTCCCAAACTTATCCGTATCACGACCTCCTGCTGCCAAAAGAAAATGGCTACGTCCCCCCCCCTCCCCGTCACGTCATTAAGTAATAAAATAAGTGTAAAAAAGTAATAAACATAAGGTTTATTTATTGCTTACATTATATAATTACATAAAAAAGACGAAAAAAAAAAACAAATCAATCAATGGATGAACTTGCATATTTTTAATCAGATTGACAATTCTTGGTTGAATTGAAGAAACTGCAGCGTAAATCTCCTGCAATATCGAGTTTGCTTCTTTCTATACTTCATTTTAATTGCTACAACTGATGAAAATGCCCTTTCGCACAAATAAGTGCTTGAAAAAGGTAGCGCTTGCTCTGTTTTAGAGGGGGGATAAACTTATCCAAAACAAGGTTTTAGCCATCGTTTCAAAATTGTATTTGGCAGCAGAATCATTTTTATTTTCCAAAGTTTGCTCTTGAAATCGTCCGAGGACCCTATTCTATTGATAAAGTGAAATTTAGACATATTAGGTCTATAAGATGTGGTTGTATGGCACCTATCACTCAGGAGCCTGTATCACTCAGGAGCTTGCACCTCCCTTGGAATATCTTCACGCCCCCCTTGGGGGGTATCCCCCCCCCCCCACTTAGAAAATCACTGCCCTAGGGGTCGCGACCGACTGGTTGAAAAACACTGGCTTAGGACAACGCCTTGTGGCATTAAAATGACGCCAAAGCTGGCAATGCAGCAATGTAGATTCGATTGCAGAATTTACCACAACTACTGTAACTACAATGACATTATCTCCATTCTCCACTGCCGGAGTCGATCGATGTTGCAACTTCTCTAATGAAATCCCCGCTTTACCGTATCGTTCGAAACTTTATCGCCTCTATCAGCGTTTGCACGTGGCGCGGCGGCCACTTTCGATCGGCCCCCATAAATACTTGCATTCGTTCCGGTGGCCAATTGTGTGCCCCTTTTATTGGGCCATAAACGCCTCGATAGTCGGATGCCAGCGATAATTACACATCGATATCCATAGCGCTCCCGTAAAGTATGCGATTATAGCTAGCTTCTTCGATGTAAATGCGTAAAATATGATCCAACATAGCGACAACTATTTATTAAGATTCTGATTAAAATCGGAATGGGTATGGTATTATCGGATTGCCGCCTGTCAAGACGACTTATGGCAGCGAGCGAGACGTGGATCCTCACGCGTGAAGGTATTCACGAGCCAACCGTACGAGACACGAAAGATGATTATTAGTTACCAATATCGTTCTGAAAATTTATTTAAATATTTTTCTTTATTGGTGAGAAACTATAACATTTAGTATGATAAATAAATGAATAAATGAATGGGTATAAACTCGTAAATAAATAGCTACATAACACTGTCAAAAATATAACGATGTAATATACGGAAATACGCATGTTTCAACAAGGATTACGTATATGACTCCATTCGTTTAAATTGTGGTCCATTCGTATAAATTGACATGACGCGTAACGGCGTTGGGGTGACGGTAGTTATCGTGTCGTAATGTTAAGACATACCTAATATTAATTTATTACGTCGTGACCTTGGGATCTCGCTTTTAACATGACATCATCTATTGTAGTAGTATACGTACGGTTATATATAGAGTCGGACACATTAATCATGTTGAAATTACAGTATACTGTTATTTCCGTATTAACCGTAAGGAAAATGTTGATACATATAATCGAGTAATGGAGTTTCAACAAAATTCCTTGTAATTCATCAAAATTACGATTGAAACATCGTTATCTATACTGATATTATTAAGAGGTAAAGTTTGTGAGGTTGTAGGGAGTAATCTCTGGGTCTACTGAACCGATTTTAAAAATTCTTTTACCAATAGAAAGCCACGTTATGTGTGAGTGTCATAGACTATATATTAATCCGAAAAATGAAAAGACTTCTTCTTGGTAGTCGGATTTGCAAAGTAAGTCGGAGAAAAAACGGTTGAATGTAAACGTTTCTTACGAACGATGCCTTAACGATGAGAGATATATGATTGAGTTCTAGGCAAAAGTTGTAGAGCTTTATAATGCCTACAAAAAAGTCAGCGACAGCATATGGCTAACTTTTATATTTAGGTCACAAAAAGTAGTTTTTTATATTAAAAAAATAATTTAAACCGTTAGGTCAGTATACAGAGAAGTTTTGAACAATTAAAATAAACATATTTTTTTCAATCATAATCATTTCATTCACTCATTTGAAACCCGGTAATATAGCCAAATTGGCATGCTAATACATACATATATATGCAGTAAAAATATAACCCTCCTTTTGGCAGTCAGAAAATGAATCATAGTACCTAGTCATCATTCAATCATAGTGCTAACCGAACCACACTCATAATTTCATCACAAGTAAAAAAGTTTACTGCCCAACGAAGTGGGCATGGGTCAGCTAGTTCTGTATATAATCGTAATGACAAAATGGTTATGTAAGAATCAATCCAATATTTTTCTCAGTGAAGAGGGGGGCGTTCACGAGGTTTCTTCTTCTTTTGATTGTGACTTCTTTTAAAAACACATAGAAATTTCTTTTAAAGTTTTAGAAGGGATGGTATTTGGACAGTTTTTTTTAAATGTAAAGCATGATTATAGCACTATTTCGATGCGAACGTCACTTTCCTAATTATGTACCGTCGGCAATGAGACTGAACCTAGCCGCATTGTCGTATATTTATATTTAGGGTGTAGTCTTTTACTATACCGACCTACCAACCGACGAGGGGTTAAAGTATTGCGAACGCGATTTTTTTTTAATTAAGTCAGATATATACGTTTTGACTTCCCCCCCTCTTCGAGACGATTAAGACCATCTCCATGAAGTCTCTCTGTGTGTCTGTCTGTCTGTGTGTATTCCTCTACGATAGCGCCCAAACGCTTCATCCGATTAAGCTGAAACTTGGCATGCAGTCATTATTCGGTCATGGCAACATATTGTGGTTGAAATCGGTCCACCAGAGGGCGAGCTAGTAATAATATTGAAATATTGGACTAAGAGACTTAAAATTCGGTAAACAGGTGCATTGTTAGGACGAAAAACATGTAAACTTTTAGTTGGAATATCTCATACCCAAGCGACACAATATTTAAAGACCGTCATACGAACATATGTGGGAATTAAATATTTTCGTACGAAATTGGAATGTTTAACGGCGAATTTTATGGCGATGCGCGCTTGTAATCCGATTTTTAAATTGAATGAGATGTCGTCGTTGGCTAACTGCCGGGAACGTCTTGGGGTGACACAACCGATGTTTACACGACTGCCCAACAAAAAAGGAGTGAATTTGTTCAGGGTTCATCTATTTATGTTTTCCTTTCTTGATTCCACTGTAACTTATATACGCTCGAATAGATTTAGATCTATTTGGTATAGTTAGAACCGTTATGTACTGACTGATTGTGATAGGGTACCTACTTTGACTGTCAAAAAGTCCGAATCTCCCAGTGTCAATAAATTAACATAAATATATCGTGTTTAGTGTCAAATGAAAGGTTTGATTGAATACATTCCGAAAATATATGTGTATCTATAAATATATATGAATAAATACATAAACCACAAATATTTCATTAAAAATACCTAAAAAAAATATTTATAAATACAGTACTTCACTTTTTGTAACGGCAGTCGTGTTTTTTAATTCTTTTAATATATTTGCTTGTTTGATATTCGCTTTGAGAGCTTCTCGCTTTTGTCGCGTCGTCTAGGAGAGAGAGTTCGCGCCCGTTGTGATCGTTGACTCGAGACTTATGCGTTTGTTTTTCTTTTTGTCCGCAGTTACAAAGTAAGCGCGAGCTGTTCTTTAAGTCGGAGTCGCTGGGCGGGTCGGGCGCGTCGGGCGTCGCGAGCAACGGGGCGGCGCCTCCGCAGGCGAACGGCGCCGCTGCCGGCGCGCGCGAGCCGCTGTCCAAACGCTCCGCCACGCTGCCCGCCGCCACCGACGGGCCGGACGGCGCGCCGCCGCCCGCGCCGCTCGCGCCGCCGCTGGCCGCGCCCAGCGCCGCGCCGCCCGCGCCGCCCGCCGCCGCCGCCGCCGCCATCCAAGCTGCGCGCACCATGGACGCCGTTAAGGTAACACACCTTCACCCTACTTACTATCTATATAATAATTTGAAACGTGTTTCTTCCTGAAACTATTGAGAGAACGGCTAGGTGTACACATTTTGCCGAGGTGTCTAAAAACAGCTCTCGGTCTGTAGATGTGTCATCAAATGAGAAAAATAAAAAAGTAATTTAATTATTATTATTATTATTATTTTATAGCATTAGCAGCTTAAGCTGATGCACATGCATTTCACTTTTTTTTTTTTTTTTATGTTGAACTTTTTTTTTAAATATATATATATTTGTCCAATTGGTTTTTAAATACGTTCACACTTTTAGCACAAATGACCTCCTGCGGTAGTTCATTCCAAGAGTCCACAACTCTGTTCGCCAAGAAATGTTTCCTCGGGTTAGAATTAAATCCTGAACGATTTAACTTTAAGCAGTGCCCTCTAAGCTGTGTATTGGTATTCCTTATAAATATTTCCTTGAGCTTTGGTACGTCGTAGTAATCATTGAGGATCTTATATGTTTCAATAAGATCTCCTCGTTGTCGACGCTCCTCTAGGCTGCTGAGTCCGAGTGCTTCAAGTCGGCGTTCGTAGTCTTGTTGTTTGAGCTGTGGGACCATTTTTGTGGCCCGCCTTTGCACACGCTCCAAAGTTCTACATCCTTCCTAAAGTACGGATTCCAAAACAGAAAATCTAAAATCTAATCTAAAGAGAAGAATAAAAAAATAAACTTGTTTTTCCTGTAACCGCCAAATTGAGAGAACGGCTGGGTGAAAAAAATTGGTTCAGGTGTCTAAAAAAATCTCTTGGTCTGTAGATAATGGTCATCAAAAAAAAAAAAAGTGATCTTAGAGGAAAATGAAAAATGACAGTGCCATTTGCTGGATGTTTGCTGGGGGGAAAATGGAGCGGAGAAGGGGTGAATGGTGGGCGGGAGGAGAGGGTAGTTGGGGGGGGGGGGGGGGGGGTGAGGGGGGGTGAGGTGGGGTAGGTAGAAGGGGGGTTGGGGGTAGAGAGAGAGAGGGGGAGAGTTCTCTTCGATTGTTGCTGTCCGTTTCCTACAAGACCTTGGTCACATTCCTGATCGTAGATCAAATGAGCAAGGCACCGCAACGTCAGCGAGTTAATCCAAAGAAATATGATTTGTATATAAATAAGAAGTATGTTTCCGTTTATCTGTTGAAATATTACTGTCAATAAACTGACCTTTGATCTCGACGGGTTTCAGCTAGTAATAAACTACGTATTTTCACTACAAACTAGGCCGTGTCTTCCATCTGATTTTATTCATCTATGAAAATGGATTCATTCAACATTAAATCGTTAGTCCCATCTATCACATTTTTATGTAGGCTGATTAAATGACAGAAAAAAAAGTGATTAGAATGCCATCTGTTAGTCTATTTGAACTTTAAATCCCCTAATTATTATGTATTGAAACTTGTATAGCAAATTAAAATTGACATCTTTATTTAAATAATTTAAAAAAATAAGTCCTATGGTTTTAAAATTCGTTGAAAATTCAAAATTCGTCAAAGAAAACTTTTATTTATTGGGCTACTGAACATTAGAGAAGATTAATCAATGTTTGAAACTATGAGTGCCATCTACTTGTTGCATTTAAAAGTAAAATCCTAGCTGCCAAAAGGTAGTGTGGTATTGAGCGATCTAATACCCTATATAATCATTGGTTATGTAAAATCTGCCTTCCGGCAGTGGCTCTTTGATCAATGAAATTAAGTGTCTAAAAACAAATTAAAACGAAAATACGGAACACTCAATAGATATCGTTTTTTTTACTATTCATGACCTATGTAATGTATCTCAAACCTTATTTATTAATTTTCCAGAAAGTGGAGCATCCTCCAGTCGCGCCAAAACCGGACCCACCGCCAAAGATTGAACCACGGCCTAAAGTAAAGGAATTAGATGGTTACGTCGGCTTTGCAAACCTGCCTAATCAAGTGTACAGAAAGGCTGTTAAAAAAGGATTTGAATTCACACTTATGGTCGTCGGTGAGTCATCAAACTATTATAAAGCTTTGGAAATGCATATTTTTATTTGTTTCTTTTACCAAAACTATAAAATCCAATTGGCTGTTTTGACATACTAGGCTATATGTGATTATTAAATTAGAATGCCTTGTATTTGAAGATATGTAATGACTTTATTTTTCTCTATTTGTTTATTCTATCTGTCTTCTAGATATGACATTCAGCAATTGTTGTGCCTCATGAACATTTTCATCTCTGTTGTTCCTTTGATTAATTTGACTGGACTTGAATGGTATGTGTCCAATGGCACATCTACAATAATGGGTGCTAGCACATTATTATGCTAGCAAGTCTTGAGGCGCTCTCCTCTTCAATCTGCAGAAAGACCGGTTTTTCATCACCTTTTATCACCAATTTTAGTTTTAATTTCTTCTTTCACTGTTGAGATTTCCAGGTCATGATGTAGACGGTCGTTCGGGACGTACCAAGGTTCATCAACTATTATTTTCAGCATCTTGTTTTGGAACCGCTGAAGAATCTCTATATTGGAATTGGCTGCTGTGCCCCACAGCTGTAATCCATAGGTCCAAATGGGCTTCAGGATGCATTTGTACACTACTATTTTGTTTTCTAGTGAGAGTTGTGACTTGCGGCCTATTAACCAGTACAGTTTCCTGAGCTGTTGACTTAGCGCTTTCCTTTTCGTAAATATATGCTTACTCCACGTAAGCCGTCTATCCAGGTACAGTCCGAGGTATTTAGCATCATTCTCTTGTGGTATTTGGATGCCATTTAATTTTATTGGTGGACATGTTTCCCTTCTCATGGTGCAGGTCACTTGCACCGATTTGGTCTCATTCGCTTTGATTCGCCATTTCTTTAGCCAGATTGAAATCTTATCGGACTGAACTTATAGAAACATTTGAAAAATAGGAGGTTTCAATGCTTGACAATATTACCGAAATATGTCTAGATTTCATGCAATCGATGTTAATAACGCATTTTACGGTGTCGAGATGTTGATATTAATAACGCATTTTACGGTGTCGAGACTAGTGCCGTGCGTATGACAAACATGCATGATTGAGTGCATCTCTCGTAGGTGAAGAGAGCTGTAGCCAATCATACTTGAACAAAATTACTGGGATACAAGAAAGGAAAGAATCCATATTGCTTGTCAAAAAGCCCATCATCGCATTTCATATTTGAATTTGAATGATGTTAGTAACACTTAGTCCCTTGTACCCTGTGTAGCGATGCAAATTGAGAGTGTGACAGATAACCCCACACCTTTTTTTGTCCCAATTAGTTAGTCCCAGTTAAACATATCTTCCACAGCATAGGTGAATTAGCTTGGGACCAGCTGGGAATTAGCTGAAATCATGTCACCTTGACTTTTTTGACAATTTTATCTCCGGATTCTAAATTTCACCAATGTTTGTTCTTATAAACTCAAAGTGTTTAACCTGAACCACCATTAAAAACATTTGAACTTCAACTTAGACCTCTTCGTCTGCTATTTCATGTAGCCTTACTTTGAAAGTGGCAGCACTGTAAAGATCTTTAATGCAAGCAATGTATCCATTCCGATATCGTTTCAGTGCATTTATAACAGCCTGTATTTCCATTAAGTTGATCGCCTTTTTGTAGTCAACAAAGGCGATACATAGCTCCTTATTCTACTTAGTGCTCTTCTCCATAAGTTCTTCACAGTATGGATGTCGTTGAATGTGCTAAAGCTTCGTCTAAATCTTGCCTGCTCAATGGGTTGAATTGAGCCGAGCTTTGTAGATATGCAGTTGCTTCCAACTTTAGCGAAAAGTTCTTAAGTATGACATAATAATGAAATGTATTTATTTATTTATTTATTTATTTATTTATTTTATAGTCACTATCAAAATACTATTGCCTTTCCTACATTATATAGACGATAACTAATGGCGAAGCATTAACTGAGTGAACTCTTCGTAGCTATACCTTTTCAACGCCGCTCAACTGGGATAAACCCATTTCAGGGCTAGCGTTTCTTAAGCATTTTAACACAAATTGGGAATGATAACTAAAATAAATTACATAACATATAAAAGAAATCAAAATACACCTGTAGTTGTTAAGTGATGCTTCATTTTTTTCTTGTTGATCAAGATTACTACCAGTGTTTTCCAAGCTTCTTCAAGATTCATATTCGTGTGTTAAATGCCTTATAAAATAGTAATTGTAGTTGTGCAACGACGCTGCCACCTCCTAGTTTTAAAAGTTGATCCGTGTCGTTACACTGTAATACATGCAATAACCAAATAGATACTAATAATTTAATTTCCACTCTAATAATTGTCTTTAACAGTAAGCCTATTTTAAAGCATTATTTTAACATTTTTGGATGAATAAAGAAATTGTATGTGACCTTTTCTTTTCAGGGGAATCTGGTTTAGGAAAATCGACACTCATAAATTCATTATTTCTGTCTGACGTGTATGACAATCAGTCACATCCCGGACCATCTTTACGAGTCAAGAAGACGGTGGGCGTGGAAACCAATGTAGTAATACTCAAAGAAAATGGTGTCAATCTCCGATTGACCATAGTGGACACTCCGGGATTCGGTGACGCAGTTGACAATAGTAATTGGTGAGTAAATTGTATAGTATTTAATTTAATAGTAGTCGCAATGGTTGCAGTGTTACAAGGCTCATAAAGACCTTAGAAAAGCCCCACTCAACAAAAAAAGGATAAAGCATTCGGGGGGATTGAATTTAGATTTTCTATAGTTTTGCCCCATTTCTTGTAGTGTATTTCTTTAACACATTTCTCGTATTCCTTGGTAATGTTTCCTTTTGAGTATTTATTGTACTAGGAAGGAAAAAAAGCTTGTCTTTTTAGTATATTAATGTGGCCTACATCCTGACAACCTGTATATATTTAAATGTTTTACTGCTAGTATATACAAATAATAAATATAAATGGCTGCCAAAGAATGAAGTCAGGTCCATCATAATATTATTATTACATTTCTAGCGAGAGAAGTCACAGGGTTTTAACTTTTTTCAATATAATGATAGAGATACTTGATTTATTTTAGCAATAGACATAGTTTAATAAAGCTTCCTAACGGTTAGTTTAACAGCTACTAGATGGCAATAAAAATTGAGATCATTTTTGCCGAATTTTTGTGGTTTGCAAGTTATGCCGACGAATATTTAGATTATCAGTCCAAACATCAATGTTTTTAAAAAAAAACGTAACTTCTAAAATTCGTTTTTTTGGCAGTCCCATGTGTGCTCTTCTAATAAAATCTATATCTGTGATGAACATAGTGATAATATCCGTAATTGATCGCGGGTTTGAAAATTAAAACATAATCTTAAAATATGATATCTAAATAAATAAAAAGGAAGTAAGACTGTTTATTCAATTAATTTAATTTCGAAAATGTGTCATTTAGTTTTTTTTATTTACGTTTTATTTCGATGTATAGACACCTTTGAGTTTGTGTTATAGTGTAAAAAAATAGTATTATGATGAGCCCGACTCCGGTCGGTGAATTCCATGGCAGCTCCGTTTGTATTTATTTATTATCTTAGAGTTTGTCGGGATTCGGGATAGCCCTTAGAGTTTGTCTGACTTGCTATGGCGAAGGGATGGACAACATGCGGACGGTCAATCGATATTCATAAAACGGTCGAAAGCCAGCCTTCGTGAGCAAATAACTGCACCGCAACTTTTTGGTCGATTTGTAAATAAATACTAACAAAATCGTATTTTCATGAATTCCCTCTTGTTTACCTAGTAATTAATCTTGTTAGTCAAGTATATTATATATTTATATAATATATATGGAGGCTCGCCGAAATGGTCATGTGCAGATCTGTCAAACGATGCAAAATGCTTATAGGCATTGTTGGCTCTTCTTGAAGGGTTAAAAATATAATATTTTTGAATAATTCTAGTTTTTAAATATTTAATAGTACTTGTATTTATGAAGTAAAATAGAATAGGATTTATAGATAAGCAATATTAATGAAGGAATATCAATGGTGCTAAAACATCGGTACGGCAGCTTTGATGTAAAAAACATTGAACATCGACCTCCAACCGTCGATGTTTCTTATATGTATATCGGACATCAATGTTCATCCCTTCTATTAACATGACAGTCGATGTGGTAAATGCTATCTGTATGTGCATACCAATTTTTCTTGCTCTCTTCAGTTGGCAACCGGTAATGGACTTTGTGGAGTCGAAATACGAAGAGTACCTCAATGCAGAATCACGGGTCACCCGTCAGGTGTCTCCATCCGATACAAGAGTGCATTGCTGCTTGTATTTCATCGGACCGAGTGGTCACGGTCTCAAGCCACTGGACGTCGAGTTTATGCAGAGGCTCTGCGACAAAGTCAACATTGTGCCAGTTATCGCAAAGGCTGACACGATGACGCCAGAAGAAATCGCATTATTTAAGAAACAGGTATTTTTTTGATTCATAAATGATTACAGTTGTTTGATAAAAAAGATCGCCGACCATGAAAAAGGGTAGCTGTTCAATGTTGCAACAAAGTCACATTCTGTCATGGTACATGGGACCGTAGGAGATTTTAGGAACAATCATTTCTTTTTTATTATTTAACGGTCCTAGTGTGTTTGTGTAATTTACAACTTTTTTAGAAGATAATACCTAGCCTACATGCATTCAGCGAGATTCCCATGTAAGCCATTTCTCCCTGTAGGGCGACCAATCACTCATTTTAAAACCGTAGACATCCGAATCCCATTCACGAGCAAATACGCGATTCTCTCGACGAGGCAGATTTAACTGGCAAAGAAAAGAAAAGGCAGATTGCGACCTTCGCGACTCCACCAATAGTCGCACCATATCCTCGCCTTCCAAAGATGACTATGTGTAAATTCGTGGTAGACGACGGCCCGCTGCCATAGTGGTTAGGTCGCCTGATCTTACATTGCAAAGTCCAGGGTTCGATTCCCAGCTGAGTTACCATTTTCCGTTGGGATCAAATTAACGGAAATGCTTTTCAATTCTGTCGATCAAATGCAATAACAAGACACACATGTTACAGGCACATGTACATATAAACTCTTCTTAATAGGGTTGGTTGTAAGAGATTGTTGTATGATAATAAACCCATCCATTGTCAAATTTCACAATAAATAGTAGAAAACAAACTGTTTTTGGAAGGAATAGTGGTTTGCTAGTGGTTTGCTTTCTCATGCTGATGAATGTGTATTTTAAATCGGCTTTAGGCTGACTCATTTTGATGAATGTTCTACCCTCGTTCGTCGACCAGTGATTAATCTCGTCAGCTTCTGTAGGTGTGCACCGGTCTCAAACTAGCCTCACCGTTGCAGATCGAAGCGGCGACCTTAGTCTATCCTATGGAATTATTACAAGGCTTTGGCAAGCAATAATGGGTCTCGGCCAACCAAAATCGTGTAGAACATTGAGACTAGCAGTGCATGAAAGACGTATGCTCTCAAGTTGGTGGAGGCTCGTTTTCTCGATACTGATAATAATATTTTTTAATTATAATATCGGCTATACAACCTCCATCCCAAAAAAAACGGACTGATTTAAAATAGAAGATTCTAGTGGTGCCATCTATTGTTAGTAATATGCATTGGAAAGCTACGTCCTTGACTGACATCATGTCAAAGTTTCATTGGATTCCAATGTAAACAAACAAAGTTATTGCGTCGGATGAGTTAGTATATTTTGCAACTCGGCACAAAAATGAATTTCGAACAAAGAGCTGCGATCAGTTTAGTTTTAAACTCGGTATATCCGGAAGTGAAACGCACCGTATGCTTCAACAAGCATATGGTGATGATTGTCTATCCTGTACGCAAATTTTCGAGTGGTATTCGCGGTTTAAATCGGGCAGGGAAGACTTAAATGACGAAGAAAGGCCAGGTCGTCCAAAAACTGGATTGAGTGCGGAACACATTGAAAAAGTGCATGATTTTATCAAAGTGAACAAAAAATCTTCAGTCACATCGATTGAAATGGAATTGGCAACTCCTCACTCCACTGTACATCGCATTTTGACCAAAGTTTTGGGACTTCGTAAGATCAATTCACGATTTGTTCCACACCATTTCACCGATGATGACAAAAAGGATTTGATTCGAACATTACAAAGACATCATTAGAAGTGCTCGTAAAGACGCCAACTTTGTGAAATCGATCGTTACTGATGATGAGACATGGTGGTTTGAATATGAGCCAGAAACTAAGCGACAAAGTGCGGAACGGAGTCTTCGAGAAGAAGGTCATGCCAAAAAAAGTCATTTGCAGAGGTCGAAAGTGAAGACTGCTCATTTGTTGTTATGATTCCACGGGATTCATTTACAAAGAATTTGTTCCATGGGGTCAAACAGTCTGTGGTGATTACTACCTTGACGTATTAAGACGTTTTCTTCACAGAATTCGTCGGATTCGACTGGAATATCGCGAACAAGGCAGGTGGTCTTTTTTGCACGATAATGCTCCGTTTCATCGTTTGAGAGGTTGTGGTTGATTTTTTTTGCAAAAAATCAAATGATTACTTTGCAACATTCGCCCTATTCAGCAGATCTGGCACCATGCGACTATTTTCTATTTGATAGACTAAAATTGCCGTTGAAGGGATAACATTAATTCTCAATTGAATGCATACAAAAGACGCGTAGGACGTACTAAAATCGATTTCTACAGAGGAAATTTCAAGGTCATTTGATGAATTGATTGAGGGTGCAAATAAGTGTATTGAAGAGAATGGAGACTATATTGATTAATAATAAGGCGTTTGTCTTAACCCGTTGAGTATGAGTCAACCAAATCTGGTCGCGAAACAATTATCCGTTGAGTACGAGTCGACCAAATCTGGTCGCGCGTTTCTTTCACTTCTTTGATGTTCTCATATTTATTCATAATTATCTAATTGTTTTACAAAATGATATTTCTATATTCTATATTCGAAATTTCAATGCAATCATTGTGCAGTTGTTCTTTTTATGATTGGTGTAGTAGTTTCGTAGTTATAGTACTTTAAGGTCGATGTCGCCGAAAATCCTGCAAAAGAGACAGATGCATCCATGAAAATACCCATTTACTCCAAGGGTTAAAATATAAAATAGTTTGTTTTAATTTAAATCATTCCGGTTTTTTCAGGATGGAGGTTGTATAACTGTATAAACCCTCCGAAGCTGCCTCAATCTCTCACCTAGTAATCGAGGACTCAATATCTCGATTTTTGGTACCATTAAATTGGATTAAAAATTTCTTTCCCCGCTGAGATGATGGAATTTCGCTGAGTGAAATGTGTATAATATCTGCTATTTTTTTAACCAAATTACTGATTATAAATTGTCATCTCTTTTATTGAAACAGATTCTGAACGAGATAACGCAGCACAAAATCAAGATCTACGACTTCCCGGAGCCGGTGGCGGGATGTGGGGCGCCGCCGGTGAACGGAGCGGCGGAGCGGAACGGGCCCAGCGGAGCCAACGGAGCCAACGGAGCCAACGGAGCCAGCGGCGAAGAAGAGGTGGCGGCCGTCCGCGCCCTGCGCTCGCGCGTGCCGTTTGCCGTCGTCGGCTCTAACGCCGTCGTGGAGGTCGACGGCAAGAAGCTACGCGGGAGGAAGTATCCCTGGGGAGTCGCCGAAGGTAATCTCATCGTTTGCTTTCTGCGGGGACGTGGAATATAAAGCTATGTTAGTAAATAGACCAACAAAAAAACTTCGAAACTTTTTGCGCCATTATATTTGTCACTTCTTAGTGGCATATGTAGAATGCAACAACTCCTTAAGTATTTTTTTTACTTATATTCCTAAATATTTTTTAAGTAAAGTCAAATAAGGGTTGATTATATTTTTTTTAAGTTGAGGTTGAAGTTGGAAAGTATGCTATTAATGTTTTTTTTTTGTATGTCACCTAATTTCTTCATATTTTACATTTGTACATTTATTTTATTATGTTATTATTATATTACTATTTTATTTTATATATATACGGGCCCTTCATAATACTATTATTACCGTTCTCGGGGGTGAGCAGTGGACTCTGGACTGACGACTGGCTGTGGTAGGCTTAAGACAGCTGTGTTGCCACATGTGGGCATTCATCTTAACATCCTACCCATTCACTCCCTCTTCGAAGCCATAGAATTTTAGATGCAGAAATTGCAGTTTTGGGTATTTTTCCTAGGAAGTTGATTTTTCCTAGTAGTTGAATATTTTCCTAGAGGGACCGAGATCTTTAAAGAGGTAAAACAAAGATTCAGAGATTTGGTTGGCAGGCAACGAGCGCCAACTTCCACTGCGTGAAGGTGAACAATGAAGCCGTTCCGGTTTACGGCATTTGCGAGATCATGGCTTTTATTAATGGTCTTTTGGGATATTTGATTCCCAGATGTAGAACAGCTAATTTTACAATAAGGCCTGTCTTCTAAGATAGGCAGGAAAGTGCTGTCTTACAAGAGGGCTTTCCATTTGAGTCTTTTAGGGACTTTATACTGCTTGGAAAACGAATCAACCTCCAGAGTCCAATCTAAAATTTTCTGGATTATTGAGAAAGGTTTTGTTGTGGATTTTTTTTGCCTTTAACTCGTTGGACGCCAACAGTGCCCATAGGCATTTTGTGTCGTTTGACAGATCCGCGCGTAACCGTTTCGGCCGGCCCCCATATATTGGATTTAATTATATAATATACATTACTTACAAGATTGATTATTAGGTAACAAAAGGGAATTCATGAAAAAACGATATTGCTAGTATTTATTTACAAAATTGACCAAAAAGTTGCTGCGCAGTATTCTGCGAGCGAAGGCTGGCGTTCGACCGGTTAAAGCCATCTCGAACAAACTGTATTGGGGAATTGAGGGATACTGTCAGACCCTGTTTGCGTGAGCCACTGAGAGGCTAATTACCTCACGATTAACACACCATAAAAAAAACCTTAACTCGCTATAACAAAACAACGACTTCAAGCTCTCTAGTTTTGTTTTTTATTCATGTTATGAGTTTTTTTTTGCGCTTAGCCCACGATATTTTATCTTACTCCATCTTAAAAATTACTTCTAAAACGGAAATGGAAATCTATTTTTTTTTCTTATTATTCAGTTGAGAATTTGAGTCACAATGACTTCCTCGCTCTTCGGAATATGGTGATCAGAACGCACCTCCAGGATCTCAAAGACGTGACCAGCTCTGTCCACTACGAGAACTACCGCTGCCGCAAGTTGGCCGGTCTGGGAGCCGACGGGAAACCGGCACGTCTCAACTCTAACAAGTAAGAAACTTTATCCTACTATTGATGAGAACCTCACAGTTGAACTCGGAAACATAATAGAAATACAGTTTTTCTCGTTTACATTTTTAAAATATAGTTTATTCCAAGGTGCAATGAGGGTAATACAATTTCACAAAATTAAATATAGTCTTCATAATTTCCACTTTGGTCTGTCGCTTCATGATATATAGTTAAATTAATCTATAAAAGTATATCGCAGTTATTAGGCCTCGTAAATAAAACAAAATCGGATTTTACTGCGGGAAGTTTGAAGCACCTGACATTTAGGCGATGTTAAAATAGCCATTATCCAGAGTAGACTAAAGTGCTGTCAGTTGTCCGCTTTTGATCTGCGAATAGGCGGCATATTCCTACTGTTACAGTACAGATTGTATTGGTTGAAGGTCGGCGATGGCAGTTTTGAAATTCCGTCTTGCACACAACACTCACTGTATCTAGTTTTACATCTTGCAAGGGGTGTTGAAAACATTTTAACCCCTCCTCTCGCGACGTAAAAACTCACCTATCACTTTTGCGCGCGACATATTCGGGCGAAAAATCGACGCGAGTCAACGGCCTTGAGAAAAACGATCATAACTTATAAACCACTAAACGGATTAAAAAAAGATAAAGAGAAAAATGATGGCATTGAAATTTGACATATAAAACATAACCTTATCTCGTAAAACAATTAAGATAATAATGAATAAATATTACAAAATTGGCAAACTGAAAAAACTCGCCTATAAAATCATTTCGATTTTGTCACAAAATACGTAAAATATGCAAAAATTGTAAATACAGTTATGTTCTTTATTATGAAATTCTTTCAAAATAACTTTATTACTACATCACACTTCTTAGAAATCACACCAGAACTTTGAGCTTTGTCTGATATTATAGAAAAATCTAAAGTTTTGAGAGTTTGCGTCCGAACTTAATAATAAACTTTGAATGCTCATAATATAAAATTCGTTAGATTTTTTCAATTATATTGTCTTATCATAGACTTATTATATGTCTAATAACTAATTACTATACTCCAAAGAGTCACATTTCATCAAAAAACTATGGAAAATCGCACTTTATTCTCTCATAGTAATTATCAAAACAAGTTTCTTTGCGCGATTCATATTACAAAACAAGATATAATGTTCAAAATACGCCTAATTATGTGATAACTTAGGATGTAAATGAAGCAATACTTATTTTGTTAGTAAATTAAAGCGACATTACGTCATATTTCGCAATATATCGGGATATTTCATAAACATTACAAAATAATAACAACCATTTTTTCGCGAGCCGTTTGTTGTCGCCGAAGTGTTTTCTTTAAAAATTCGTGAAAAACAGCAAATGGACTATCTCAAATGACTAATACTCATTCAGAAACTACTTAAAATGCAAATTACTCACTGTTCTCCAGTAACAAACACTCAAACACTGCACACACACACTTTTTATCACCAATTTCGCGGAGCCGTACGCGGCCGTGCGATTTGCCGACGGGAGACTGGGCGTTTGACGTCTATGCTCACTTTTTAAATCGTTGTTCGATATTGCCACACGGAAATCTTGAATTAAAGATATTTTGGCCATATCGTTGCGCCCTCAGAAAGCATATAGTACGACGTTTCGAATCGTAAATTGCATTTTTCGCAGCGGCGAGCGCTTGGTCCGGTAGCGGACATTACGGAGTTTAGGCGGCCGACATTTATGTCCTGTAGGGGATGTTACGTAGCGAGCGGGTTAAGGCAACATAAAAGTATCCGAAATTGGTATCAGAAAAATATCCAAAATGGGCAGACACGCAAAGAAAGAGGTGTGGTAAAGTTTTTAGGGCTTGACCTATAAAAATCCAGCGTTGATGAAGCATCAGGCACAGAATCTACGTGCGCTCGTGCCGGCGACCGGGCGCTTACTAAACGTTCCATCGCAAGCTAGCACAGAATAACTGTCTTTGCGCAGGGTATAAGGGTGTCAATGGTAAAGCATATTTAGCGTAACTTTCAGAGCGCTCTCACGTTTTATTTAATTGTAATTAATTTAGAGCCTAAATAAAATATGTGGCTAAGTGCAATGCTAGAGATGTAACCAGTCAATATAATTAAATTAAAATAAAACACACTCACCTCTTACATTATAGGAGTAATCGTGCCTGAAAGTTTTCAAAATCAGTTTGAAGCCTTAATGTCCAAGGCAATGATCAACTTTTTTGAGTCTAAATTATAAATTGGTTCCTTATGATGGTTCCTCTTCTGATGGAACACACCAAGGCTGTTAAAAACGTTAGTGAGAAAAAACGGCAATCGGGAAACACATCTTTGATAGCAGAACGAACCACTGGGTGCAGTTTCAAAATCTCATTGTGCTATCCAAAGAACAATTCTAATTCTCCCGCTTGATCCAAGAATCCGTAGAAATAAGAAGGACTCCGAACTTCAATAGAGCCAAAGGTTTCAAACTGCTATGTGGAATCCTCTTCTTAAAATGTTTTCATTCCGCGTCGCTGACTGCAAAGATGCAAAGATACAGAGAGTGTTGTGCGCACTGTGGAATTTAAAAACTCGCACGCGCCACCATCGCTGCCCCCCACCGCTACAAACGGTAGGAGTAGGCCAGCTACCCTCAGAGCAACAGCAAATAACGCACTTTAGATGGACAATGGTGTTTGTAACATCGCCGCAACATCGGTTGCTTCAAACTTCAAGTGATAAAATCCGATTTTGTTTTATTTATATTTTTATTAGTTTTTCATACTGGCACTGTTATTTCCTAGTCAGTCTAGAGTTAAAATAACCACAAACTGAGACAGTTGTGTGTTGGTTTACCACATTTCTGTTTTTATTTGTAGTTTAGATTTTTACGCTATATTCATGCTCACCTTTACTATTTCACCCTGATATTGTGAATCTATCAACTGAATATTTTACACAGGTACTTAGTTTCTCAGTTTCCACTTAACCGATTAGGTATATACTTAGCGTAGCCGAGTCTTACTTGTCTTGTAATCTTAATAGGCTAGGCTATGCAGAATAACCAATGCCTCGAATGAAACAGAAATTATGTAAAAACCAAAGACAGTGGGTGTATTTTACGCTTGGGCATGCGGGTAGCGTCCCCCTGCCATATTTACTATTTTAATTTCTTGCAATTTGCATTGCTCTCTTTTAAGTTGGTATTTGTTTTTAATCACTCGGCGCTAATGCTAGTTGTGTTGTCAGTTTGTGCCCGCAAGGAGTGATGAACAGTTTCATGACGGTTTGGTAAGTTGGACAATCTGTGTAACCGAACTAAGTTCTTAAAAACTCCGCTATCGTATGTAAATGCACACTGAGTTATATATGTATAAACTTCCTTTGCCTGCATGTCGGTTTCATGGACTGTCAGAAAATGATTTAATGAATTTTTGAAGAAGCTTGTAGCTTTGTGATTGGCATAAAGCAGTGTATAACAATGCTCACTGTGCACTTGTTGATCTGTGAGACTGACAATAAATACATTTTCGATGCTTATTATTTTTTTATTGTTATAAATTAATACTGACTGAAAGTAATCTAATTTTGTAATTCTGTTTACGGGTATAAAAATGTTAACATTTAAAGAATATATTTTGTTGTATTTCATAATGATTCTATTGTGCATTTACAATTGCTTGTAGAAGTTGTATTTTTGAGTTTTTTTTAAATTTCGCCTTATGACTTTGTTTTGATTTGCAAATTTTATACCCATCCCTAGCCAGACTTTTACCTTTTTCTTAGAAAAATTAGTTAGCATTATAGATAGAAAGTAGATTTAATAGATGTGTGTACAGAAAAACCCCCATTATTGTCCCTTGGAATAAATGTATTATCATACATTTTTTCTACAATATTTGACTGATAATGTATAAAGAAATGGGGTAAAACTTTAGTTTTGCCCATCATGAAATTGGGTTTACCTCATTTCATCAACGAAAAAATATTAAAAGAAAAACTTTTGTGTTTTTATTTGTTTTTTTAATATTTTTCTTTTCTGCTAAGGACTGTATATGTGAAAACTTTGATAACTTTTGAATTACTGCAAGTATTGCCTTGAAATAAAATTTATTCTAATCTTTCACAATAGGTGTTTCACAGCAGACCCAAAACTTCTTTTAAAAAATATATGCAGACTCAGTGTTCATTTTAACCATTCATAGTTAAAGTTGTGTTTGAGATAGAATGCTGTTTTTTGATAGGTACCTAATGAAGTGAGGAATTATAAATAATAGTGAAAAAAATAAGGGATTTTATAAATAATATTGAAGGTTTTATATCTACTGTGAAACACTTATTGCTAAAGAATATAATAAATTTTATGATTTTAATAACTTGTAATATTTGTGTGTATGTATTTATATATATGTATATTTTTTTTAGGAATCCTTTGGCCCAAATGGAAGAGGAAAAACGCGAGCACGATACCAAAATGAAGAAAATGGAAATCGAGATGGAGCAGGTATGTCTGTCTTACTTACTTCTGGTGTCTTTTTAGATTTAGAAATTATGATTCAGAAAACCTATTTTTTTTGTTTTATGATTTAAGCTTGATATAAAGAGTGGTATATATTTCATTATAAATGTGATAACATTTTTATTGTTTTGTGAAGTATGCCAATTGTGTTGAGAATGAATGCCAATTGCCGTGTCAGCGAACTCTTCAATGTGTCACCAGTCTTGGGAGACATTTAGAAGTTTATTCATTTATATTAATTTACTGCCTTGGGAACGACATATAAACCTAACTTATCCTGGATTTAAGGAGCTAGTGACATGGTGCTTTCACTTAAAGAGGGAGGAATGTGAGGAGTTGGCCAAAATCGTTGTAGAATAATGCCAAAATTTTACAAAGTTTACCAGGAGGAGTTGGCCAAAATCGTTGTAGAATAATGCCAAAATTTTACAAAGTTTACCAGGCCTATACTAGAATATTTTAATAACTTCTTTCCTCATTTAACATTATGATTGCTAATTTATACATTCATTTTACTTTATTCTAGTTACCGTTTAAGATTAGTAATATATAAAGTACCTTCCACCCCAACATAGACAAGAGTATACTAGATACAAACAGAGCTGCCATGGAATTCACCGATCGGAATCGGGCCCATGATAAACTTGTTGTTATACTTCTGGGGGTAAGCTGTGGACTCCGGACTAGCGACTGGCTGTGGTAGGTTTAGGACAGCCGTCTTGCCACATGTAGGCGTTCACCCTACCACCCATTCACTCTCCCTTCGAAGGCATAGGATTTGAAATGCGGAAATTGAAGTTTTAGATATATTTTCTAGGAAGGAGTTGATTATTTTCCTCGAGAGACCGAGATCTTCAAAGAGATGTCTATTAGGGTGGTAAAATCTGAATAAAGTTTATAATGTACTCATCGTGTAGTAGTTCGGACGTTTGGATAAATAAATGTAATTAATATGGAATGAATTATGGAATAATTGAATATGAAATATGATATGAATAAAATATTTATTCACACATTATATTCCTCATAAGCGTCTCAGACTTAACCCTTAGAGAGACAGCCGCGGGAATGAAACTTACAATGGCACGTTTTCAACCCTCGAGAATTTATTTGTAGGTGGTGGTAGTGCACTCATACTAATATATAACAGTTTTCCGTTGGGATCAAATTAACGGAATTGCATTTTCAATTCTGTCGATCGAATGCAATAACAAGACACACACTTACACATGTTACACGCACACATACATATAACACGTCATAGTAGGGTTGGTTGTAATAGATTGTCATATGACAATAAACCCGCCCATTGGGACATTTTCACAATAAAGAGTATAAACTTATTCAATGAAGGCGACTTTTACCACATATGATTGCATAATTGCATAAATATGGAGATCGGCCGCCTGCAAATTGTCACAACAGTAAAACCACCGATTGGTGATATTGGCATTCCAGTGGTTAATTAGCAATGTGTCCTATTCTAAGAACCTTTACTGAGAGTTTTTTTCATTGCTGGGGATATTGTTGCTTCTTAGGTGTTTGAGATGAAAGTACGCGAGAAACGCCAAAAGCTGAAGGAGTCGGAGGCTGAGCTGGCGCGGCGACACGAAGCCACGCGGCGAGCGCTGGAACAGCAGGCTCGCGAACTGGAAGAAAGACAGAGACAACTGGATCAAGAGCGTCTCGCCTGGGAGCAGCTGAATGGGCTCTCTCTGGATGATTTGCGGCGACGTTCCCTCGAGGCTAACAGCAAAGAGTGAGTGTTCTTTTGCTATTCGATAAAAACGTGAATGTCCGATCGATAATTATCTTAGTTTTGCTGGCAATATGGTTTTGATTGTAACTACTGGATGATTTCACAGAAACTGACATTAATTATTTGCATAACCAAAAATCAGTTTTTCACCATCAATTGGTCCGGTAAAGTTTGTTGGGCCAGTAAGAGTATATTATAGTCAAATGTGTTTTTCTGTCTTTTTTGAATTTGTTTTTTGTTTTGCGTATTTGCAATACTTTACTTCCTTGTCGGTTGGTGCGCCGGTCAAGTAATTAAATAAATAAAAATATCAGATTATATCAGGAATCAAAGCCATCAGGCTAACTAAGTGCATCCCTCGTCAAATTAACTATATATGAAAATAAGTTTTTTATTTTTTACAGAACTGTCGACGGCAAGGAAAAGAAGGACAAGAAGAAGAAGGGATTGTTTTAAACGTTTAACACTGCACAGTTGTATAATTTATTGCTCCGTTTCGAGAAATCTTGTATTTGCTCAACAAATTGCTCCATCAAATTTAAAAAAATATGTGTGTTTGTGTGTAGTTGTGATGTGGCTTGATATTTTAGAAGAGGGATGTGAAAATATTTTGAAAAATGTGTGCCATTTCGGTCTTATGTAACATACAAGTCATCGATGCACTTATGAAACACACTGTAGATTCAGACTCTAGTTTCCTTATCGTTGTATTTGCCGACCAAACACTTGTATTTTATATACTGAAATCTTAATGGGCCTACGCACCGCTGAGTGTTTGGTTTGTAAATATTCAAAGAAAAACATCGAGTATTTATATTATTATTAAGTTATTTTTACTCTTAATATTAGTCGTTTCCTCCGAGATCAAAATATAACCTTGGCCATTCCGCAGATTTGGAAATTTTCTCTCAAACTTTCAAAACTAGTTTTATTCATGTATTTTTAATTGAGATTGATAAAACATTCCTACTTTTAAATTCGCAGTAGTCCGCAATCGTTTTGTCATTCGCATAGAGATGTAACTTGGCTTCGTTAGCTGTATATGGCAAGTAAGATATACTTAAGAGCGTGACAAATTCAAACACCAATGGTTTTCTCAATTATTTATAGCAAGCGAACTTTGCAAGAAATCGCATGAAAATAATAATCGATTTATCTCCTTTGTGGTGGATGCATTGTAGCAAAAAACGTCTGTTTCGACACAAGGACCGTTTTTGTGGGGTTTCAGCAAAGGCAACGCTTTTAAATAGAAAGGTTGCTAAAAATATTAACTTTCGTCCGTAATTCGTTGCCAAATATATTGATTAGTATTTTGTAAAATAGAGCCTAATAGACTTTTATACGTAACTTTATTGGGGATTTGCAAGAATACTCCTATACCTCTTTTGATTCTACATTTTTTAATTAGCTAATAGTAATACGTAACTAAGAAATTACGATTACTATTTGCTAATAAATTTATCTAATAAAAAATAAATTGTTTGCTGCCGAATTTTAATAATATCTACACCATGCGCACTTACGAACTCAGAATAGTAGACTGATTGTATACATTCTCATATTAATATTATGTAGATAAAGAAAATGTCATAGTAGACACCTCAATAGCTAATTAAAAAATTAAAAAAATAAATTTTGTAAAACTTCACCTCTGCAATATAAAATTGTGTATTATGTTCTAAAGATAAAAATAATATCTTCTTTCTTAATTTTTAAGATTCGATTTAAGATGTTCCCCGCATTGTGAGGTTTATAGGTTGACAATAATTCTGAGTGGCCTATAATAATTCATTTTTTTACCACAGCGGTTGTGAAACGATCACATCGTCAACGTCGCCAGCATTATCTACGTGTCGCTATCCAAGTATTCTAGCTTTAGTATTACTGCATTTAATTCTGTAAAGTGACATCATTTTTTTTTTTATTGCCTACCCTTAATCGCATGTATTATAAGATCACCACGTTTCATTAATTCGTTTATTTAAATAGTACCTAGTTTGAGAACTTTTGGTATTTGTGTATTGTTTGTAATTTAGTTGTTTTTTATATTATCCATGGACGGGCGATAATACAGAGGAGAGAATGATTATAACATCAATGAAAATCCCAATATTTTGCTTTTAATAAAGTGATGTAATATATATATCTTAACCTACCTTTTATTAAAATATTTGGTAAACCATAACGTGTGTTTTATTATTTTAAAACGAATAATAAAGGTTTGTCTCGTTATCTAATGGAAAATTCTTCAAACGTGATGTTCATGATGCTCTTCATTTATTTATTTATTTTACACAAATCAGCATCACAGTACTAGCATTACATGCCCTTGAGATGCACCTTATAAATTCATTATATACATTTGGTAAATCTTAAAGATATTTCAATATGATGATGCATAATGTGGGTAAAACTTAATACCTATACTACCCTCCCAAGCAAAGATGCCACATCTTAGCAAGAAATTCATACCAAGATAAGGCCGCTTTACCCAGAATGGCAGCATACCACCAAACTAAGATAAATGGACTCATCCAGCATGAGATTCACACTGATACGAGTCCACTGATCCAGCCTGGCAGCATACTATGTCTAAAAAATCAAGAGTTTGCAAATTTTACATCAGATTCACGACTGATAGGACATCTATGTGGCCACATTGACCTAAATAGCTAATTCACGAAGTATCTTTGAAATTTAAAAACAACGTATGAAAAATGAGCGAATCGAAAATCAAACTGTTAAAAAGTCCTTGTTAAAATTTGGCACCTATGCCATCTAAGAGATAACTTCTAAATATCAACTGCTTTTAGAATAAATTCGCTTCTAGAATACAGGAGAATCTGACAAAAACCCACTTTATTATTTGACTGCCCAACAAAAAAGGAGTGTTATATATTTATTTTTATTTATTAATTTACAATAACTATATATGTCATATACACACCATTAACATAATATGGTTGAATTGGGAGAGATTAAACACATCCTATGGTGAAAATGTTTATTCGCATTCCTAACTAGGTCAGAGACCCGTATCTAGGGATGCTATGTTCAGGGTTCATTTATGTATGTTTTCAGTTTCTTTATTCCACTGCAACTTCTAAACGCTGAAACCGAATTAGATGTGTGGTATTGTTAGAATCGTTGTCGTCCCAAGTGTCATAGGGTACCTTAACTGTCTAAATATCGACGCTTGAAAGGCAATTCTGACTAAGCGACATTGAGTAAACTTAACAATAAAGTGATTTTGAGTTAAAATATTAAAAAAAAATATTGTTTAATTCACCCAATTGTTAGATTGAAAGATATCTAGCAATCAGGTGAATTTAAAATACCTTTTTTTTAAATATTTTAATTTTAAATCACTACTGTGAAGTTTACTCAATGTCGCTTAGTCAGGATTGCCTCTCAATATCAAGTAAATAGCTAAATGTCGAAATCTTTCTCAATAAATTAACATAAATATATCGTGTTTAGTGTCAAATGAAAGGTCTGATCCATAATATTCCGAAAATATGTATGTATCTATATGGATAACTATATAAACCAAAAATATTTCATAAAAAACAGTAACAAAAAAAAATTATAAATACAGTAGTTAATTGTTTGTAATGGTCATGTTCTTTATTCCTTTCAAAATACTTACTTGTTTGCTTAAGTGGCTTTTAATAGTCCTATACATGACAGAGATATTGTCTCAAGTTTAATAATACAGCTGAAAACAAGTTTTCAGTATATTTTTGGATTAGACATTATTTCATGTCATGTATAGGAAGGTCTGTTTAATATAAGCCACTTGATAAAATAAAGTGAAATTTAAATTTTGTGGACTTAGTCAGATTCTCCTGATATTATTTTTTTATACTTCTGGGGGGTGAGCAGTGGATTCCGGACTAACAACCGGCTATGGTAGGTTTAGGACAGCTGTCTTGCCACATGTGAGCGTACACCTTACCACCCATTTACTCCCCCTTCGAAGTTATAGAATTTTGAGATGCGCAAATCGCGGTTTTAGATAGTTTTTCTAGGAATGAGTTGATTATTTTTCATGTTTCAGGTAGCATGTTGACAGTAACTTAACTGGTCCATATCAAACCATTCGACGATGTCCTATTGGCCAATGTCATGGTATAGATTGCGACTGTCTCCCTGCGATGATATCAGAAATGTTGTGTTTTTACGATGATGAAATAATTTTTTTTATTGCAATTTCGATCATCACCAAATCATCACCTAAACGACCAGACCGAAATTAAAGCAATTTATATTGTTGTCTATGCCACTAGGAATCAATCTAGGCTAGAGATGACTATTAGGCTCGCCATGTGTATTGTGCTATGGTTTTTAAAAATATCAGTGTATATTTGGGGGTAGATTGCTGCATTCTTGCCGGGGCTAGTTGGCGCAGGCGAGTATCCCATAAACTAACCGTAACTACGTTACGATATTTCCATTTTACACGCATAGTAAAATGGAAATATCGTTATCAAAAGGTAACAGGGAGAAAGCAAAAACGATTCGCTGCAATTTTAACAGAACTATAATTTAACCGGTCGGAAGACAGCCTTCGCGTGCAAAAAACCGTGCCGCATCGTTTTGGTCGATTTTGTAAATAAATATTAACAATATCGTTTTTTCATGAATTCCCTCTTGTTACCTAGTAATTAATCTAGTTAGTCATGTACAATATATTACATATTTGTAATTTTTTCAAAATTAACATTGTTGCATCTCTAGGTACCTACTAATCGAAATTAACTACTAAAACTCCCTTATTAGTAGTAGGAATCTTCTCTTCACACCATTTCATGTTTTTTTTATATCTTTAAGTTTCTCTTGTACTTAATTAAGTAGGGGAGACTGGGGCTAGTAAACACAATTTTTAGTTTTAATTTTTTTTTAAATTTTATCTTAAACGTTGCGACAAAAATAATATATTTACAGTAATCGGTATAGATCCAGTTTATTATTTAATAGGCATATGTCAATACAATCATTGCATATTTAGTTGTAAATCTCCTTTTTGTAAACCATGTCGAATAAGTCAACTTACCCCGTGATTGGGGTTGTTTGACGAAGCTTATGCGGTAGGTAGACACAATAGTATTCAAGTTCTAACAACTTACAGATTTAATTGAAGAAAATACTGACAAAATATCCAACTAAGAAACTAATAAAATGAGGAAAAAATATCTTTGTAATTTTAAAATTTATAATAATACTTATTACCTATTTGCAAGAAAATAAAATAGAAAAATATGAACATGAATTTATTTACAATCATCCATTGTGAGGGACTTTAACCGATTGTACCTATAGGCATTTTGCGTTGTTTGACAGATCCGTGTTTAGCCATTTCGGCTGGCCTCTGTATATATTATATAAATATATAATATACATGACTAACAACTATGAAATTGAAGACTATCGCGGTTGTTTGACATTGTAAATAGGATATAACGAATTTACCGTGTGAAGTCTGTAGCAACCGACGTTTCGGCGACGTTGCAGCCGCCGTTGTCCAGGGTATGCTGTCTACCCTGTCGGCTTCAACTTCACCGAAACGTCGGGTGCTACAATCTTCACGCGGTCAATTCGTTTTATCTTATTTATAATGACTAATAAGATTAACTATTAGGTAACAAGAGGTAATTCATGAAAAACGACTATCGGTTAACGACTGATAAACGACTAATTGATTTAGTCATGATTACACCAATCGCGATTAAATTTAGTCACTACTAAATTAGTCATGATTAAATCAATCATAATTGATTAGTCGATTAAAAAATGTAATTGATTGACCCAACACTGGTGTCTCGCATATTAAACAATATTATAAATTTGTCGTCTGCTATCTCTATCACCGACTATCTTATACTGCCATTCTGATGTTATCCAACCAACTGGCTTGTGGCTTCTTGTCAATGTGCTTCTAGATGACTGGCGCATTATCTTCTACCTTAGTGCTTTAGCTAGTGAATTTGGCACTCTGCCACATCGGGGTAATGCAAAGCACAGATTATGCATTTAGCTCATCAGCACCTCTTACTTTAGGCATTATATGAGTGTCACAACAGTTTATCATGGTCAATAATAAATAATAGTCTTAACACTTTTGTCTTTACCATTGATTATAATAGTATTAGAAAGAGCAACTCCATAGAACGAGTTGGCAAACCTTTTGCATCAGTGACATGTAGGTGGTGCTGATAGCATTGACGGCCAAACTAATAGAAATTTATTCAGCCATCTATAACAATATTGATAATGAATGGTTTTGTTTATAAAGGACCGAGTGATTATAAAAACCCAATTACCAACGATAATGATAATTACATTTAATTACTAGTGCCATCTATAGCAATTTTTTTATATAGACTTCACAAAAATAATACTATTATAATTAATATTAATACAGAAAGATAGAATGCCGTCTATTAGTCTATCTAAACTAAGGTGCGTAATTATTACTTATTTATACCATATAAAACCATATAAAATATACCAAACCATATAAATACCATATAAAACCATATAATATAATATAAATACCATATGAAACCATATAAAATATACCAAATAAAACAAATAAATCTTTATGTAAATAATATTAAAATAATAAGAGCTATGATTTGGTGCTCATCGCTGTCATTCTCCACATATTTAACCTGACAACTAAATTTTTTTTTTTTTTGTTGCTTCTATTATTATTAAATTTTTTTCTGTATTATTTATTGACTAGCAACCTGACTATTTAAATACTGTTTCTTATTACTGTTTTTTTAAATTTTTATTTTCTCTATTTACTGATTATCATTGCAATTTTAATTTTATTGTATTCTATTATTATAATTATTTGAATAATATTTTTACTGGTTATATTTTGACTTCTTTATTATTTTTTCAATATGATTATGAAGTATTAGATAGGATTAAAATAACTCTTTTAACACATACTACTTTTACGAGCTATTCGATTTATTTTATTTCTTTTTTATCTTTTTCTCAGTCATAATACTTTGTTAAGTAGGTATGCGCACAATACAAAACTTACAAGTAACCTAGTTGAGTCTACCTTGGTACGAGCTTCGGCCTAGTTAGGCAGACTTTGTAAATTACCATTTTGAACACTACTTTCGGGAAAAAATGTATTCTTATTCTTATTTAAAAATTCGTTTAGTCGTGATTGCGCTAACGACAGTGCGCCACCATATTTTTATACCACGAATGTCGCCATATTGAACAAAATAATAGTAAATTAATATTTCTTTAAACTCTGTGTGCCTACACGTTGCGTTTCATGGTAAAATTCTGGTTGTCAAATTGTAGTACGACGGTGATTTATCTAAAACGCTATATAATCAACGTCTTTACCTATGTTTTGATCTTGGATTTCTTGAATTGGATTTGTCGAAACATAACTTAATTATGTTTCGACATTTATTATTCGTATATAATATCGTAATATAATATAATATAATGGGTAATAATATCGTAGTATAATATAATATAATTATTCGTATATAATATCGTAATATAATATAATACAATACAATGCAATACAATATAATATAATATAATTCGTATATAATATCGTAATGTAACATAATATAATGTTCGAGATTATATAATTATTTATTATTCTGCCTTGTAATCACCTAAATGGTTATTCTACTGTTGTAATGCTACATTACATGGCGCTGTTTAAGCTTTCCATCAGTATCTCTAGTTGTAGATAGTTGATAGGATGATTTCACAAGTAAAATGATGTTATGTTTACCCTTAAAAGCTGCTTATTCTAATGATTTAAAGATAGGTGATAACATCTAACATATTTGTAAACAGTTTGGGATATATTTTCTAGGGAAATCAAACATGGGACCCCATGCTCAGAGGCATCCTATAATATCCTAGAAAGATTTTCCCCTCAAACGAAACCCTTCGAAAATCATAATATGACAGAAAAAATAATCGCTCCTTTAGAATCAAAATGAGCGATCATAAACAACCTCTCAGATGAAGCCTTACTTTATGATGATACTGATTCAAATACTGCCGTTTTACAGCTTTTGCTGCTGCTTTTTATTGCGCCCATAAAAAGGCTATAAAACAAGCGATTGCTTCAAGAAAAAACGCGGTTTAGCATCGAACGGTGTAACCGAAGACGGTGGAACGACTTCGGTTGGTGTTATTCAGATTTTTTTCTTATTTAATGCCTAGGTTTTTCAAGCATGGCTGGCTTTGTAAAGATGTCCATGATTAATTATTTAGAATTATTGTTATTACCTACTTTGGATTATACTCTCCACTTTGTAGTCTAGACATTTTTAGGCCTAAGAATGTATTTAGTAATTATGTATGAATACCTAGTGAAACTAAGTTGTATTTTAACCAATACTATTAGTATTTTATTTGTACCGCTAAAAATATTTTTTCTCAATATTTCATTATATTACCGAATGTACACTTGGATTGTAGGCAATGGATATCTGTCTGCTATGGATATACAAAGTGTCTCGGTTATGCTAAATGCACTGGCTTGCTCGGATAATATTCGGAATGCTCTTATAAGAAACGATCTCCAGCCAATGGGGCTCGGGACTGTCGGATGCTCGTTTAATGTGTAGTCTAAATATTAATCCGATTTATAAAATTAAATGTTTTCCTTCGATTGCGAAAAAACCTTCGACAGGGTTTTACCACAACGGCTTCAATCGTTTTCTTAATGAATAAGGCAGGATTGCATTCTGTTGCCCTTACTTTTAAATCTCTATCTCCGGGAGCATCATCTGTCGTGTCAACGAGTTTTTGAATCACCGTTAAAGGAATACTGAAAAATCATATCAGATGACATAACTGTAATATTAGCTTATATACTTAAATTGAACGGAGTAAACGTGCTGACGTGCGTGATGTGCCCAAATATTTAAGTTTTCTGGAGCGTTTTGCAAATGTTAACCATATTATTAAGCGACTAGGCTAGCATTCAGACACCTCATTGGGAAAATGAATCATTGAAGTCTCACATTATTGAAGCAGAACTAAGAAACCGTGGGCATAATCGTAGCTGCAAGTAAGATTAAGGACAGAACTTCTTAGCTTAATAATAATAATTAATAGCACTTGTTAATTTTACCTTAAGGAGTGCTTTTCTATATTTGATCGGTTTTGTTACAATAATAAATAAATTTAATAAGTATCTAATCTAGCCCCCGCATTTATATTTTTTTTAAATGTAATAGAATATTGAATTTGCTTTATTTTGTAAAGTATAGCCCCAATTTGTTTATTTTTTTTAAATTTATTAATTATTTTGCTATCATAATGTATAAAAACCTAAGCAAGTAAGATACTGCCTGTATTTCCCTTAAAAATGGAGGCTGAAAACCCTTTCGTGTTTAACCCTAAACACGCAAATTCGTGCGGTTACATGGACGAGTTATTGCTATCGCTGATACTGCAAAGAACGTTTTGTAATTTAATACATTGAACAATTTCAAATGCCCGGATAAAAATTGAAAATGTTTCAGCTTAGGATTTTTGCCTGCGTGATAGGGTTTACCGGACTGAAATCGTCACATCACTCGCTCTGTGCGAATGAGCAATTTCATGGTACGTTTCCCTTCACGTTGCCGTTACGTCGCGGCTCGTACTTTTATGAGCACGTAGATACGAGTACCTATGTCTTTAGTAGTCTCTACATTTCTGTCGAAGGATACGATCGTAGTCGCGTTAGGAAGAATAATTCACAGGACAGGAAACTTAATTTCATAGGCGGCGGCAATATCAGCTAAAACTTAAATTACGATATTACTAATATGATCGTTATCGTTGGCTAATGCGAGTATATTGGAGAGTAAATACACGTTGAGTCGACTCATACTTTATTGTTGAATGCAATACTTTTGAGTTATTCTATGTTTATACTCACCGCTGATTGTTATGTTTATGGAGGCCGCATAGGGCGCCATCACCAGCGTCGCACAATCGGTAGCGATGCTTAACTATCGAATGCCCGCGTGGAATGACTGATGAATGGTGAACGGAGCATAGTAGACGGATGAAGAAGGGCTGGAAAAGCGAGAGCTGTAATTACCGTGAGTCATGTCTATCGACACTTAGCCCTCTTGTCCACACACGTTTTTTTCGCTGTGAAAATCGACGGTTAATTCACAGTGTCATCAGTGTTGTATGAATCACTAATCATGGAAGCTTGTCCACAGACACGGCGGCGGGCGCCGCCGTCCGTTTTTTCGCCGTGACTGTGTGGACATGCTTCATACAGCACTGAACATAGTGATTCATACAACACTGACGACACGGCGAATTAACCGTGGATTTTCACGTCGAAAAAAAAATTGTGTGTGAACAAGAGTTAGGCAAATTTTAAGAACGTGAAACGTTTTGTTATTGTGAGAATCAATAGAGCCGCATCGACGACATAAGTATTTATTGCCGAACTGATAAACATTGATGAATTTTAAATTTACTCGATGAATAATAATATTAGAAAAAATAATTTCTCTTGAAATTATCTCATTTGAGCAAAAAGCTTCGTTTACACTGAAAATACGCCAATAGTGATGCAACCAATAGTAATCCAACAATAAATAAACGTGTAAGTATTTGTAATGGCAATGGCTTGCTTGATGACATGTACAATTTTTTTCAGATTGGTAGGATCCAAATTTTTGACATTTAACTAATTATCTCTATCGATAACCCCTTGTTCTGGATTGAGAGTTTATACTTATGCGTATTATTAAAAATTTACATGATTTTATAGAGTATGTTTTTGAAATAAAACAAAATTGTGAAATATTATTTATATTTGTAGTTTTTATCACTGGATGAAGCGAATGAGAAAGAATGTAATAATAAAAACAAATTCACACAGTGCGTAAGATTCCAAGGATCGGGTTTTGGTATGCATGTTTTTACATGTGACGGATAGATGTCACTCAATTTCGACGAGGACATTAGACTCGATAGCGTTTCGTCGTGAACTAAAATTGAAAATTAGTTCTTGTGAACGAGATAGGGCAATACGCTAGAGCGGAATACGAAATGAACGGCTGTCACTTTTTCGCATTAAAACTACCCACCAAAGGTAAAACATCTGAATCTAAGACCGCGAGAAACGTGTTCAAATTTATTCGGACGAGTATTAGTTTGACAGGTAGTTTTTATAGACGATCGTTCGTTTCATATTCCTCTTTAACGTATTGCTCTATTTCGTTCGCTTAAACTAATTTCAGTTTTAGTTCACAAAGAAACGCAATCGGACCCATGGTAGGTTTACAGGCCCGTTATCGCCGGCGAAAGATCATCCTCCATTAATTCGCCATAAAAACAAAGTTTATATCCCTTGAAAATAAAATCAATCTACTTCTTCATGATGACATAAAACGAAAGAACAAAGAGGATACAATAAAAAAGAGCCTATTTTTAAACGATTGAAAAATATTACAATAACATCACTTTATATTTATTTAGACTTTTATATGTTATTTCAATCATTTATTATACCATATAAAAGGAATTCAGAATCATCGGATGCTACAAAGAGTTTACAAGAAATTTTAATAGAAAATGCATTTTATTCTGTCTAGGTGTTTTTAAATTGTGTAAAAGTGTATTTTTTTAAGGACCCTTTTATAATAATATTAATTCATTTGGATTATAAGTGCAATTATTATTGGTACTATTATCAAACAGTTTTGAGTTTTGAAATTGACTTTTAAGTATAATATTTCGTTTTAAGAATTATCTTTATTTTGTGTTGAATATTATTGATTTTGATTATAATTTTTTTATTGTGTAATATGAAAATACGACAATTTTAATATGTTACGTAACTTATATTTAGCATAATGTATTGTGTGCTCTGGTGGGCAAATATATAATGGTAAATCCCCATCTATCACAATAGATTACTTAAAAAGGCGTAGTATCTCATTAAGGTTTTAATTTAATATTTTTTATTTTGTATCATTATTTTTTTTGTGTAAATATTTTAAAATAATAAACGGTATTAGTCTAAAGTCCCGATTTTATTATACACAATTCTTTAATTCATTACATACTGTAAATTACCACGAATGACATAAATAAATAAATAATACAATAAAGAACTTTGAACCTTCTCGTATAGAGTTCGG
The DNA here is from genome assembly GCA_944548615.1 of Micropterix aruncella. NCBI lineage: Eukaryota > Metazoa > Arthropoda > Insecta > Lepidoptera > Micropterigidae > Micropterix > Micropterix aruncella. The sequence goes on along the minus strand of OX155952.1, from coordinate 25,644,560 downwards.
TAAGTGAGGTGAGTGGGTATTTTCAATAATTCATGGCCGCTGTTGTCAAGAACAATTTTCTACGACACGGAGAGAGTAATGGCATGGTATATATAGATGTGAAAAGTTTGGAGCAATTACTGTGGTAGATTTTTTAATTAGGTATTTTGGTTCTATTTGTTTAAGTATTCTTAAATGGAGACGTTCTATCCTTTTAACAATGAATTGAACACAAGTCCCCAAGGCTGAATGCCGTCAAAATATATTATTCTTTTGATGTAATAGTATAATTATTTAAAAAAATGAAAGAAGACTTATTCGCATATGTATAGTTTGAACGTTCTTTATTGGCTATACATTCTACAATGAACTCATACCCAAAAAGTTCCTGATATAAAGTAATTATACAAATATTATTTTACTAGCTGACCCGGCGAACTTCGTACCGCCTAACAGTCAATGAATGTCGTGTTACAGATTAGCTGAACTTAATTTATGATTTTATGAAAGTAATACAATGAATACAAAATAAATATTAGGTTCACTACTTTATTAAGATAATAACACAAAAAGAAATATAAAAGTATAAAAATTAAGTATATCAATCGCGTGTCAGCAAGACATGATTGAATTAAACTATTTACATATTGTGCAACATGGGATGCACTCGGTTTAATTCTCTTCATTGAAGCGCCTTGTGATATACGACATTTTTTGTTTTTTTTATCAGGCGCAAGAATAAATAAAGCGGATGATTTGTCGACACCTGAACATGCCACATACAACTGACCATGAGAAAAACACGGATTTACATTTTGTATGGGAAAATGTTTTTTCTTTATTTTAATTTTTCGTCAATTTTCTCATTTTTGTTTTTAGTTATTCTGCTATTCGGGACGGAGACAAATACAATCAAATGCAACGGGACGGAGACAAAACCATGAAAATCGGTTCAGCCATTCTCGAGTTATAAGTGTTCGAACAAACCCGACTTTGTTTTATATATATAAGAGGTCTTTTAACGATTCGGAATGTATTTTCTGAATTATTGTACAAGGTAGCGCAAAATTCATAAATTTTTGCAAATGGCGTCGTCATGATATTTGACATTTGTGAACTAGACAGCTGCAAACCGACAAGCAATGGAGCGCTATACTCCGCAAGAGCGTGGAATATCACTCAAAATATATACTTTTATTTAGTGAAAAACTTATTCAAAAACAAAATTGGATGATTAATTTTGCCCCAATTAATAATTCTTTATTGCACACGGAAAAAATGGGAAATCTCAAAGTGAAGAATTTTTTATTTAGCGGAAATATAGAAAGCGACTGCTCGTCACCCTAATTTCAGCTAGGAAAATAACCGAATAACCTAAAGAAAATTCCATTAGATCATTGTCGCTGTGATTTATCGTTCTCGAAATTCGGAAAGTCATCATTTTTAAACGCACATCCGCCGATTAGGGACATCGTTTTATCGAACCGTACGAAAAATGGCCACGAGGATGACTTGTCCTTTAAAATAAAATGTTTACTCTAACTTGAGTGACGCGCCTTCCATTTCCGAAATTGCCCTTTGCCTATTTGTACAATTTTATTCAAACTCTTCGACGGCACATTTTTTGCTGGGAACGAAGCTTTCAAACTTGAATTTGTCACGAATTGTTTACAGAAAGTAATTAATTTGAATTTTAACCAGATCCCTTCTTTATTATGAAAAAATAAACAAGTTGAGCCCTACATATACCTCTACACTTTGAGTGTATTTCTAGGGATGATTAAGTGCATTTATTCAGCAGTAGACTAAAGCAGTCACATAATATCGTCGATCTATTTAATGGTTTTATATACTGAATTTAAAAATCGGCTGTGTCACCACAAAATTCTCCCGGCAAGTAGCCTAGGACTAATGGAAGGATTTCGAGCGTGACTTCCCTTCGGGAAGGAGATTGACCTGATTGAAAGGGATAGTCGGCGACGAGCGCGGATACTGAGAATCCAACGCTTCAAACACGTTTGATTCATTCGTTTACGCAAATATACTGACTCAGATGATTCTATAAAACTCAATGTTGTTTCGGCCCAACAACGCAGTCTAAATCCAATATTTCGAGGTTGAAATATGACTAGAGCGCTGGTGGTCTGATTTACAACAACCATGTCAACTCTGGTCATTACCAAATAATGCCTGAATACCAAAATTTCAGCTCGATTGGATCAAGCATTTGGGCGCTATCGTGGAGGAATACACATACACAGACACACAAACAGACACACAGACATATACTCAGACATACTTCCATCTGGAAATGGTTTAAATTGCCTCAGGGGTCTTTAGATATATATTTTCGTCTTCATCTCGAAATAACATTGCCCGTTCAAAAGACTTTCCTTCCTCGTCGGTTGGTCGACCGGAAAGGTAAAAAGACGTAAAAACTATTTATGTTTCCATACATCAGATACAATAAAATAATACCTACATAATATATAATGCACAACGTGACATCGCGCATAATGAGAAAAGGGAAGAAACGCGCTTAGCTGCAAACCAGAGTGAAAGTTTTATTCGCTGAACAAAATTCTCAGCACACCCTCTTAAGTAAGACTCCCGGAATTGGGTTAACCTTTATCAAGCTGTCGTTAGCACATTTGCGAAAAGTTTCCGGGAAAGGAACTCAATAAGATGGATTGATCAGAGCCTAACGGCGGCGTGGCGACCCTCGACAAATGTTATTCTTTCCGCCGATACAACGAAAAGCAGGAAAACATACATATATGCCAAGAGCCAGCGAGTAAAAGTCCAAGAGTTTTGGAAAAGCTGATACTTTCAGATCAGACAGTATTTTGGCCATATAATGCCAGGGTAAAGTCAGCAGGCCAGATTCCGGGACACCTGGCGCTGGCATAGTAGGAAAGGTATAATTTTAATTAGTAGGTACCTACCCATAAAGTGTTTTGGAAAAGCTGAAAATTCATAATTAGACAGTGGATGCAATAAAGAACGGCAGAATCAAATAAGCATGCGGTTAAGGTTTTGCTATTCAGTTCCTGTTAATTTTGTAGCCAAAATCGATGTTTTATAGCAATTCTTTATACCTAAATAATAAATGTATTTCGGTATTTTTGCGCCTCTTGTTTACTGAGCGAGATATCTGCGTAGCCGGCATCTGCAAAAGGGGCACCTGGAATCTGGACGGAATAGCCCAGATGTTGAGCAATTTGATGTTGTAGACCCTAAAATTTCTCATATCCATGTAAACAAATTCCTTCAAACGCAGCGCGGGTCGCTTCATTTTTTATGACCGCTGGGCCTTGTCAATCATGCTTCGGTACCGCAGCTCATACACGAAGAGTTCGTACACGAAAAGGTCGAAGACTGGATGAGGAGTGTGGCTGTGTAGTGTGTGGTCAGTGTGATTCGAGGGTAAGCCCGCATACCTTTTTTCTTTCTTTCTTTATTTTTACTCTTTATTGTGACATTTCACAATGGGCTAGTTTATTGTCATACGACAATTTCTTACAACCAAACCCTACTATGAATTGTTTATATGAATGAGTGCGTGTAGCATAATATGTGTTAGTGTGTAAAGAAGTGTGTGTAAAAAAAAATAGTATTGTTTAATTTCACGTTTAGAGTGCCCCTTGACAGATTTATTGGGAGGTAGCGAATACTGTATATTCGTACGAGCGAGGATAACAGGGAGCTTCGTTAAAACTTTGATTATGTACGAGAGGGGATTCCCTTAGGCGAATCCGCAAAGTTCACATGCGGGATACTTTTCACTGACATGTTAATAAAAGATTACGCTAATAGGGTATAATTAGAAAGTTCTGATTTGAGTAATAACAATAAAGGCCTCCTCGAAAATCATAGGGCTTCACTTTTTTCAATATTCTTACTAAATATAAATTTCTTATAAGCTGAAATTCTTATAATCTTTTGTGTTCGTCCTACGCATATATATTTTGATAATCCGACGCGAATGTATTCAAGATTCATAAAAAAACGCATACACACCTACATTTACTTCATACATCATATTTACTAACACCTTAAAAATTTAGATTTTTCAACGTATTACAAGACACTAAAGGAAAGATTTTGCCACGTATTACAAGATACCAAATTTCAAATTCAAGATCAAAGTTATCCTTGTAACAAACCATTTGCAACCAGAAAATCGAGGAAAGAAACTGTCTGTCCGTGTCTGTCTGGGTCACCGTCATCTCAAGAACGCGTTGTCCGATTTCGAATATTCTATCGTCATTCTGTTTTATGCGCCAAATCGCCTCGTTGCTGCTGACATAGCGACACGTCTGATACTGAGATACACCTCGTTTGAATTCCTCACAGCGAAAACAGCCATATCACTTTATTTTACGTATTTGCATATGTAATTTATCGAGTTGATGAAGTTGCAGTATTCGACATTGATTTGTGCTTTAAAAGCCTTGGACAATAAGGCACAATCTACAGATTGACCACATTTACATCTTGCCCTTTGACCTTCACAACTGCAGATCGCCCATTGTCCGCAACTGATCGGCGACGATACAATAGGTATCCGTCATTGCCTGTGATGGTGTTAGCAATCAGGTCTCTCGGGTAACGCCTGGAACAGTTACTATCGAGCATACAGGGCGAGATGTTGTTACAAACTTCGCTAAGTTCATATATCATATTCTTAGGCACAACTGCACGCAATTTCGGATTAACAGCTTCATCTTGTATTTCGGCCGAGATGATGGAATCATCTCACATCAGTGCGGTTTGCACTTGAAGTAGCTTGCCGCACATTTGACTGACTTCGTCGACCTATGTTATCTCTTCTTCTTGACATTGTAATGGACACTGTAAAACGACACGGATTTGTTTTCACGCTCACTCAAATCGATCGAAATTTCCATGAGGTCTTTACAGTATTGAAATCCCCAAACTAAGTCCAAATTCGTGGTTGTCATTAAAAAAACGGTTGTGTAACCCCAAGACTGTCAAGTAGCCAGGAACGTAATTCATCTGAATATTATTATCATTAACCCCCCCAACAACAACCCCCCCCCCCACCCCCTCAACAACAACCCCCCCCCCACCCCCCACCCCCAACCTAGCGACACCCTTTAAAACTCGAAAATCGAAATTGACTTTGACTTCGACTTCGACTTCTCGACTTTTCCGACATTTTCTACTTTCTTGACTTTTTGACTTTTTCGACTTTTTTGATTTTTTTGACATTTTCGACTTTTTTGGCTTTTTTGACTTTTTCGGCTTTTTCTACTTTTCCGCCATTTTCGGCCTTTTCGACTTTTTCGACTTTTCCGACTTTTCCGACTTCGACGACTTCTTTTTGCTTCTTCGACTTTTTTTACTTTTACGACCTTTTCGACTTTTTCTACTTTTTAGACTTTAGACTTTTGCGACTTTTGTGATATTTTCGACTTTTTTGGCTTTTTTGACTTTTTCGGCTTTTTCTACTTTTCCGCCATTTTCGGCCTTTTCGACTTTTCCGACTTTTCCGACTTTTGTGACTTTTCCGACATTTTCGACTTTTTTTGCTTCTTCGACTTTTTTTACTTTTACGACCTTTTCGACTTTTTCTACTTTTTAGACTTTAGACTTTTGCGACTTTTGGGACATTTTCGACTTTTTTTTTACTTTTTTGACTTAACTTTTTCTAATTTTTCACCTTGTTTGTCTTCGACTTTACGACCTTTTCGACTTTTTCGACTTTTCGACTTTTCCGACATTTCGACTTTTTTTACTTTTTCGACTTTTTTATTTTTTTTTACTTTTTTGAATTTAGCGACTTTTGGGACTATTTCGACTTTATCGACTTTTTCGTCTTTTTTTTACTTTTTCGACTTATATTTTTTTTAACTGTTTTGGACTTTTCCTCCTTGTTCGATTTTTTTGACTTTTTTCGGCTTTTTCGACTTTCGCATTTTTGACTTTTCGACTTTTTGAAATTTTACAAATTGTACGGAATGACTAACAGTTATGGATAGCGTAGCTGTCAAACAATTGGATCGCCGCGATAGCCATCTGGAAAGTGGCCAATGTTCCCAAAATGACCAATTTCGATTTTTTCGATTTTTAGTTGTTTCTTTGAGTTTTTCCTAAATATTCTTTTTTGTAAACCACCCCTGAATCAAGCCAAACAACATAAAAGAAAAATAATTCAAATCGGTCTAGTCATTTCCGAGATCCTGCGAGACTAACGCACGGCGATTCATTTTTATATATAAGAAGATAATGAAACACAAAAAAAAACATAAAATTTTCAAGTTTAGAGATTTTGCCAAATTTTGCATATCGAAAACTTTTACGGCTGCCGAGCCCGTTCTGGTCTCATATTGTAGCAAATTTAATCTACATAGAATAGTCTATTACATATAATACTTAGAATACATTGAATAGTCTATTACTAAAAATACATAGAATGGTCTATTTCGAAAACGAGCGTCTTCATGGTCAAAATGGAAAGAAACCGAAAAAAGTGCATTTTTTAACTCATTTTGAGATATTCTTAAGTGTTCCAGGGGCCTGTCGAGGTCGAAAATTACCTACCATCACTCGATGCAACATATGAGGTTCTAGGTTACTGGACTACTAATTTTAACAAATACATTTCATCGCCAATTCTACCAACTTTTCGCCCTTCAATGTGGTTAAACATGCTCATTTTATCTGCGATATAGCGTATCCACAGTTTTTCCAGTACAATTACATTTTAAAAATGTAAAAGTACTGAAAAGTAAAAATAAACGCCATATTGTATTTTATCAGATACTTGAAGAAAATGTAATCTTCACGTCATAATGCGCACTATATGAATCAATATTTCAGGTTTTCACTTGGCAAAAAAGAATGACTAACGTGCATCCTTTATATTAAGAGTAAGAATATTCTGCGGTAGGACGAAAGGTCTTACGCGTTAGGTATAGTTTTTAAACTGTGTGACATAACGTTATAAGAGCAATGGTATCACATTTAAGAATATGAATTAATTGCTTATAGTCTTTCTCGTAGTATTTTGGCAATTCTACTGTTTGCGTAGCGCCACGATTTGACGACGGATTCTTATAAATTTTATAAGTATCCGTCCTCAAATCACAGAACCGGTGTCACCGAAACCGTAGAATCTCCCGTATTTCAAAACTAAAATTAAATACCTACTTTTATAACTACATCAATAATTTCTTACCTTATTCCTACTTTGTTATTGTTTTTTTTCGGCTTTCATGTTGCCATAACGTAGATTACGCACAGAGACATCGCAAAATATAAAATTTAAAATGTAATTTGTAATGTATTTTTGGGCATTCGAAATACTCCACATAAATTTCCCTTTCCCTTTTTTCTTTCAATTCTCCTTCTTTGAAATCATTGCATACTTTAATTTATTTTTGGTGGCGCATTCTATGCCAACAAAGAGTTATTTTTTGTACTCGTTATATAACCCATTATATAGCTTTAGTTAGTAACTATCCAAAAAGAGTGTTCGCAAATCAATAGAAGTTAGCACTAGAATATTGCCTGTGCACTGTGGTCACGCGTCCATACGAGGTTGTGACAACAATCATTTAGACACGATGCAATGCAATTTGTTTTTGAAACACTATAATTTTGATTTATTAGTTAATTCTAAACAAAGAAAACACCATAAAATCGAAGACTATCGCGGTTGTTTGACATTATAAATAGGATAGAAAACGAATTTACCGCGTGAAATTTGTAGCACCCGACGTTTCGGCGACGTTGCAGCCGCCGTTGACAGTCTACCATGGACAATTTGAACCTTTCACTGAGCACAGACAATCTAGGAAGAACAGAACTCATAACATTGCGGTAATATTTCATTATTTATTAAATAATTATATTATGCTTGCCTTGCTGTTCAACCTGTATGTTATTTCCACGTAATGTAAACAGCCGAATTTCCAGATAAAATAGTCACTAACAACTTCACTAATTAGTGTAACTGGTAACAATAACGATCCGCAGATGTGTTCATTTTGAGTCGTGTAAATACAATGAATTAGGTGGAATAATCATTTCATTTTTATAATTTCGTTAACAATCGCTCATTAGCTGAAAGTATTGCCAGGTTTCAAATAAAATCAAAGCAGTAAGTGTTTTGAATGCTGACATATGGGTGTGACATGTCTGTAGCGCTACGTTGTGGCACTCACCGTAGACAGCATTTATGGATAGGATTCTGTGATTTCAGGTATTGAATCTGTTAGGACTGTATTTTTGTGTAAGTGGCCCTTAACAAGAACACCGCCTTCTGTACTTATTTTAGATATTGTCCATGCCAATCACATTATATATTTCCAAATTGCATCCTATATTTGAAATAACTGCGATTTTAATTGAGCGAATGGCGCCGCAATTTCATTAAAATACTGCATGAATGCAATATCGTTTTTAATTCGATAGGCCTGATAACGTCATTTATGGTTTGCAATGAGTTGCATTCAGTTCAATATACACATTTTAGTATGAACATTCTCGTGAACGGTACAGTCAATTCATGAAATATACTCGTAATATTGAATATTGATTTATGTATTTAATACTGAATATAGATATATGACTACGCTGTATTTTTTAAATATATATATATATATCGACGGTGCAATGTAAGTTTAAAGGTCCTTTTGCAGTCGACTAACGATCACTATTCATCCATATATCTCAAAAATCAAGCTAATCCTTTTGCAACACAAAATGCCTCCAATTGAAACGAATTAAAGCGAAAAAATCAAAAATTAAACAAATTGATCACTTCGGCAAAGCCGTGACATAAATGAAGGTGACATATCGAAATATTTAAAATTTCGAATGCTACCAACATTTAAAATATGATACATTTAGGCTGAGCTTGTTATCAACGAGCCATTAAATCGAAATAAAAAAAAAAAAAACTCCATATATGCTTAATGAAATGAAAGAAGAAACTTCAATCTTAATTTCTGGCAGAGAAGTATATAAAAAAGGCTGTATAATGTTATCAAAATACGGTAAACCAGTATAAAATATACGCAATTTAACGTCAGTACCCGCGTTAAATTACGTATATATATATTTTATAAAAATATATATATATATATATATATATATATATATATATATATATATATATATATATATATATATATATATATATATATATATATATATATATATATATATATATATATATATATATATATATATATATATATATACTAGCTGACCCGGCGAACTTCGTACCGCCTAACAGTCAATTAATGTCGTGTTTCAGATTAGCTGAACTCAATTTATAATTTTATTAAAGTAATCCAATTAATACAAAATAAATATTAAGTTCACTACTTTATTAAGATAATAACACATAAAGAAATACAAAAGTACAAAAATTAAATATACCAATCGCGTGTCAGCAAGACATAATTGAATTAAACTATTGTGCAGCATGGAATGCACTCGGTTTAATTCTCTTCATTGAAGAACCTTGTGATATACGACATTTTTTGTTTTTTTATCAGGCGCAAGAACAGATAAAGCGGATGATTTGCCGACACGTAAACATGCCACGTATAACTTACCATGGGAAAACACGGATTTACATTTTGTATGAGAAAATGTTTTTCTTTTATTTTAATTTTTCACCAATTTTCCAATTTTTCTTTTTAAGTTATTCTGCTATTCGGGACGGAGACAAATACAACAAATCTAAAACCATAAAAATCGGTCCAACCGTTCTCGAGTTATAAGTGTTCGAACAAACCCGACTTTGTTTTATATATATAGATATATATATATAAAACAAATATGTATTGGTTTTTTTTTTCCCCAAAAAATAAAATGTTTGAGAAAATGTTTTTTCTTTTATTTTATTTTTTCGTAATTTTTTTTTTTTGGAAATAATATGTAATGTAAATGTTTTTCTTTTATTTTATTTTTTCGTTAATTTTCCAATGTTTTAGTAGTTATTATGCTATTCGGGACGGAGACAAATACAAAAAACAAAAACCATGAAAATCGGTCTATCCGTTCTCGAGTTATAACAAACGCGGTTTCACCCGCGTGGTGATGAAAAATTGTGATAAAGATGCTTTAAAGTATTTTATATTTTCGTTAATTTTTCAATGTTTTTATATTATTTTGCTATTTGGGGCGGAGACAAATCCAACAAATTAAAAATCATGAAAATCGGTCCATCCGTTCTCTAGTTATATATATGTGTTCGAACAACTATATTTTTCGAACAACTATATATATGTATCTTCGAATAACTATATTGTGAAATGTATGTAAATTGGAACAAAGTATTTTTTATGATGATCTCACTAATAGGTATTATACCCTATAGTTTGTAAGGATACATAGGTACGGATGTATATGATGATTGATGATAATGCAAAAGTTATAGGTAGCTACTGCAATATACTCCTATAAACTATGTTTAACGATTTATTTAGGTCAGCATAAACATGCAGATTTTGCGATTTAGAAACGCGTGAAATATTTTGATTCGTGAATCTTCAGATTTTATTTTTCTTTTATTTTAATTTCATCTCATACCTTAATCACCTTGAGCATCACAACAATTAACATCAATCAGTAGAAAATTTGCGTCACATAAAATAGCAGGTTATCCAATATAAAATTAAATTATCTAAAATTAAATTAAATCATCTCATAGAAATTTAAACTTAGGGCCAGATGTTCCTTGTAAACGACGTTTCCATTCTTTCAACGACACGTTCCAAGTATAGTAGCGGGGTACGTCAACATAAAGTAATGTTTTTGCAAATGCGTCATTTTGGCAAAGCAGGAAGAATGCAGTTAGTGTCGTCTTAGGTGGTGCGGCCATTCTCTCTCTAAAATTGTTTTCAGTGAAATAAATCCGCTGGCTATTGAACAGATGTACCGCAAGATGAGTGACTGTTGGATGTCTCTCATGCAGAGGCAGACCCAAAATCCGCCACGCTGCTTCGTTACTACTAACATATCGACCGGTTCGAAATGTTTGCACCTCATCTCTCGGGTCAATGTGAACATTCCCTTGCTGTCGTATGTTAAAAATAGCCTGATCACTACCTTTGTTAATATATTTACAAATATATTTTATAGCCTGTACCGTATTGCAGAACTCTACATTTATATGGCAATTAAAAATCATGATGAGAAGAGTAGAATATGGTACTATCCAGCTATTGTCAACCAATACTTCCTGTGTTCCACCTCTGATTTTTTGAGTTATCGTACGGCCGCCATCTTCTGGTGCTCTACGCCTGTACATAGGATAGCCCTTGTCGTTGGTTTGAGTATCTTTTAAAAGCGCCCTTGGATACTTTTTGGTACATTTGCCTTCCTTCATGCATGGTGATGACGGATTTAGTGCACCACAGGGACCGTGAATCATATTTATGGTCACAGTATCATAGAGCTTTCGATCAGTTTCGGCGTTGGGTATCTCTGCATTTATGACTTCATCAATTTGGTTAGGGCGTAATTTATCCATCAACCACAGCAGTAAGTGCACGTGAGGCAAGCCTCTTTTCTGCCACTCGATCGAGTACATGAAGCACTTCATATCACCAAATATTTTACCTTTTGCAAGTAGAGCAACTAATTTTTGAACTTTTATTTTAAATACTCTGGCTGTTAAGTCATGTCTGTCCGTTGAATTTTGACCTGGAATGAGCTCTTTAGTGATTTCTGGACAGGCGGGATTACATGTCATTGTAATGAACATATCAGGCCTCCCGTAGTTACGCACGTATGTGAACGCATCCTGGGTGTATTCGTGAAGATATCTCGGGCTATTTACAAATGATGACGGGAGAATTACCATTTGACCCAAGTTATTTGGATCTAAATCCGCATCATTCCTTATCGCGTCTTGTAAATGAATATAATTTTCTGCTCGCAGTTTCGTTTGGTTCAAGGCAATAAACCTTAAGCGCTCACTCTCCACTTTGACTTACATGTCCACCAAAAATTGATGTAGGAGAAGTCGACACCGAAGCAATAAATTAAAATTGTTGCGTCGTACCATCATATGATAAGCATAAAAGTCTGAAAGAAGGCCTTGTCGCACTCGGGAATCTCTGATCTTTCTATGTACGCTGGCGACTTTTTCTATTCCTAAAAAATACAATACCTGCTTATTCAATGAAAATTACAGCAACATACTAATTAATAGTCAAAAAATAATTCTAATCTGCTAATTGTGAAACAAAATCACGCTTTTTACCTATGCAATGGAGATAAAAACGAAGTAATTTCTATAATTACCTACTAACCACAAACAAATTACGCTTTCGTTGTTTTATTGTAAGTAATAATTAATTTACGATTACGATGATAACATTAATTACGGACACATTATGAACACAGCTGTCAATGACGTCGCCATAGTAACGTCACGCAATCGTCGCCATAGTAACGTCGCGCAATAGTTACAAACTTTCGCGTTTATAATATTAGTAGGAAGTAGGATTGTTGAGAAAATTTTCAAAATATATGTTGACGCTTAGAATTTAAATTTCGAATATCAATTTCTTAGTTTTTTCCTACTGACTTGACAGTTATCGTTATATTTTAGATAATTCACAATATATCTTTATAAATTATAGCCTATGTGTTATTCTGATGTGTAAGCTATATTATTGTAAAGTTTCATCAAAATCCATTCAGTAGTTTTTGCGTGAAAGAGTAACAAACATCCATACATACATACAAACTTTCGCGTTTATAATAGTATAGGATATATATATATATATATATATATATATATATATATATATATATATATATATATATATATATATATATATATATATATATATATATATATATATATATATATATATATATATATATATATATATATATATATATATATATATATTATCAACGGTATATAATGCTAACGTACACCTTCGTTCTAACCTGGTTTTAGATTCGAGTGGGAATGGACGAGCGGTAGGACGGTGAATTGATATTAATGCGCGGATGATACCCTCGGCGCGCGAAGTTACGAATAACGCACTATTCTCGCGGGTACTGACGTCGATGATCGCGGCCTAATGCTGCCTAATGCCTAAAGATTGGATTTTAGCATCTACGTGCTTAAGCCCAGGCTTAGTGGTGTATCGAACGATCGCGCGATGCACGTTAAATTACGTCGTGCTCCGCGCGAACGCCTTTAATTTGGCGCGGAACCATGCTCGTCAGATATAGGTAACATAAAGGTAAACTTGGTGACTACCGCCGCCTCGCCACGACCGAGAGTCCAGACGAAGAAGCGAGACGACAGACTCTAATAATAATAAAAAAAAGGAATAAACTTATTATTTGCTTTTAAAAATTAGAATACAAACAGGTGAGATTATTGCCACATGGCAATATCTTACAACAAACCTAATCACAGTGGTGCATGCGCGCGTTGTGGAAATAAAGATTACTAATTTCGTCCGCATAAAATAAACACTACTATGTATATTTAACACGAAGAATGCCCGAGGAGAGGAAATTGGGAGAGGTAGAAGAGAGAAAGGGAAGAACTGATTACTTCTCAGAAAATCAATAATTTTTGAGGTGAGTCTTAAATGATGGTGAAGAAGGCGAGTTTCGTATATTTCCGGAGAGATCGTTCCAAAGTTTTGCACCATGGACACAACGAGTAGGAATAGAAATCAGTGTTATGACACGGAATTTTGAATAAGTTGTCAGAGACTGCCCGAAGTATGAGACCGTGGGAGTTTAATGGTTCAAAAGGCTCGTGGATATAGGATGGGGTTGATAGGGAGAGTACAGGCGTAGGCCTTATGGGGGAACTCAGTATTCTTTTAATCACTATGGGGTATAGAATAACCCAGGTCTAACACTAGCATATATAAAAAGCCACTCATCGCTGAAGGCGAGCTGGCAAGTTCGGCATAATGACTATAGGTACAACCAACCTTATTGATTCCGCGCTCGGCGACTCGGAGGAGGAGATGACCTCTAGCTGCTCCATGGTCATGACGAGGCTCAAATGTAGATGAAGATGGAGACTCTAGGAGAACATATTTTATGTTCGAAGCGAGGGACGAATAAAGTCCGAAAAGAGAATCGACGTTGAAATCGACGTAAAGATGTCCGCAACGAAATCGGCTAAATAGGCGTGGAAAACCGTATGAATAACGGCCAAAACGGATGTTAGACGAGCAAAGCAATAATTTCCTAATAATTTAAAAGAATAAATAAATATCTTCAAATTATAAAGGAAGAATAATTTGTACAATAAACGCTAACAAAAACCCCGTAAAACGCAGTATTCAGTCGCAGAATGTGCGAAATGCGTAGGCTTAACCTGCCGCAGCACCCCTATAAATATCACAAGACGTCGTAAAAAGGCCCACGAGTGTTGTCAAGGCTCTATCTGAATCGAGCCAACAACGATTCATTTCCGAACTGCTAAAATATACTTAGGATAACTGCTGTCCCTCTGAATATATTTTATTTTATTTCAGGCATTGGTAGATGTACAAGCCTAGGCTTAAGAAAAATCGAAGTATTCAACTCTGAAATTTTGGAACTGTCACCTTTTCTCCGAATTTTCTGTCATTTTCATTGATATCTGGGAACTATTTAACAGATTTTGATAACGATTTAACGATTGATTTTCAGATAACGTGTAGTATATAACTGACGGGAATAGGCAGGGAATAAGCTATAAGTAGTAAAAATCAGCCCAATGGTTTTCAAGATGTTAACACAAAGACAGACAGATATACATACATACAGACGTTACATTTTATAATATCTGGAGAAGAGATTATTATGTCCATTAATGTGAATTAATGGACATAATAATCTCTTAAAGGTATAATTTGTACATAAAGGTATATTTTGTAAAAATACACAATGTGTTGTATTTCATTGGAGCACCTTCGAAACAATGAGTTTGTAAAATAGAATGGTTGCATAATATTGGCAAGTACCTATATCTCATTTTTTTTGTAAAATGAAAAAATAGTGAGTGGTGTCTAAAAGTCTGTAGTATTACTGTCCAGATGGCTGTTAGGTTGGCCACTCTGATTTAGTATTCGACTTTTTTATTGCCGAATACATGTGCATAAACAACTAAACAGCACGCTGCCTTAAAACAAGTCCGGGCCTTTAGTTGGGCGACAAAAGTACACCTATTTAATGCTCATATCGGCAGTGTTAGTTTTTTATATGAATAAAAATATTATAATTTTTTAAATTTATCGTGTGCATATTAGTAAGACATGTTTAGTAAATATTTTGATTGAATAAATAACTAAATAAATTGACATTATCAATAAATGACAATCTTCAATAAAGTACGATTGTACGATTGCAGCATATCACACAAGAATAAATCTGAGTATTCGCTTCCTGCGCCATTTTCTTTGTCTTATTCTTCGACAAGTTTGTTTTAAAGCTACTGGCTTTGGCGGCTGTGGCCGTAAAGCTCGCATCCCTAGTGATGTACGATTTCTCTGTTTAACACTCGCGTTTGGGACAAATTTCCGCCGACCTACCAACGTCCGTGAAGTTGGTATTGTGATATTTATTGTTAATTCTTCTACAAGTTTGTAATTTTGCAATATAATCATTATATACATCTTTTAATGTAATAATATGGGTATTTCACCCACGCGGAATATATGTAGTTACAGATTTATCCACCTACAAGTAAATTTGCAAATAATTACATATTTGCAGAATATCTTCATAATGAGGCAAAAAAGCTTTCACTGTAATTATTTTAATATTAACTAATTTAATCATGCTCATGCGTAGTAATAAAAAACAATAGGATCTGAAAAAAAATAGAATTCATTAATACTGTTGGGCATGTCCATATCAGGTTTAAACTTTCTTTTTAATCTTGATAGTGACGTCATATTTTATTTACAGTGCTTTGTGTATTTTTAACTGAAAATAGACTGGTTTTATGGTTATTTTTATCTTTGTTTTTTAATTTAAAGTTATGTCTTTCGTTAATTGTGTTTCCCTGTTTTTTTATGTAATATATTAATATTGGCATATTAAAAATAATTTAATATTACACACAAAATGTTATTCTACACGAAAACTGGGTTTCAATTCAGTTTTCGGGTCTTTTAAAACATCCGTAAGTTTTATTTAGGCCTAAAAAAAACTGAATGTAGAAACATTAAAAACGACCATTTGACGGTAGCGGGTGACTCACTGTGAACAAATAAACAAGTTTCTATATTAAAACATTTATGTTTGTTTTGTAAACTTGATAATTTGTCTGTTAAATAAAAGTTTGACAAGCGTTTAGCGCGCTGCTCCATCTAGCGGTAGGTAAAATATCGCCAATATTGTTTATTACTGTTTAACCTGATTGATTATTATTGTTACCTACTGATTGTTTATTACTGTTTACCTACTTATTGAATATTATTGTTTACCTACCGCTAAATGGCGCAGCGCGCTAAACGCCTTTTATCTTTAAAAAAGGTAATTTATCGAATTTTCAAACACAAACAATTTTAGTTTTCCTTTCGATTTTTTTGTTGTTTTTTCCACATTTTTTTATTAATAGTTGCTATTTTGCTCGCACTGATTTACCCACTTCAAGGATGCCGCTAATAAAAAAAAAATCCTATATAAAATTATATTTTATTTAAAACTATCTTCTAATTACTAAAGACATGTTTTTCAGAAAAAAGTCAAAATTACGAAAACTATTTTCTTGTCTATATCATGCACAGATTCACCCCCTAAAAGGTTGCCAGCATTTACATTACCTGCTATATTGTTTTAGGTGCCCTTTTTGTTAGGAAGAGAGTATGTTGTCCAGTTTTAATGATACATATCAACTCTATTAAATATTCTTATAGAACATTTCAGTATCGTTTTCGTGTTATTTTTTCCTGAATAAATCAAATTAAAAATATTAAATTTAATTATTTTTAAACCAAAATAACAAGCCAGTAAAGCAAACTAAACGCTTAAATGGAATAGCATTTTTTATTTTGGTCCGGCCAACTTGGCAGACGTGCATTTGCAATGCATCGGAAGCGTCGCAATTCGCAGAAGATGGAAAATTGAACTAAAGTTGAATAAACGGAAGACACTCTACGTAAATTTGTTTTTTTTTTCAGAAGCTACGATTTTGATGTAGTAGCGCAGGCTGATGTAGAGGCGTAGAGACGGAGCGGCGGCGTATATTAAAAAAAATCAAACAAGGGCGTTTTTATTTATCTTAGTCTACATTACCTCCTTATGCATTTTAAACTAACATTGAAAGAGGAAAAACAGGTACAAAACATGTCGACAGTATTAAACATCGTCGTCGACAAAAAGTGTAATTTCGAAGAAAAATTGAGAATTTCATTATTTTACGCGGCAAGTTCCATGTCTTATGATTATGATGACTAAAATATTTTTTATGAAAGGTAGGTACAAAATACATTATTTCAATAACATTTAACACTTAAAAATATACGGCGCCTAGGAGAATAAAGCTTTTGAAATATGCTAATTAGTTCACAGTGTCCCTAATAATTTGGCCACCCATATTATCTTTGTTACATAAATTCACCAACTCAAGAAAAATCATATGAAAAAACTACAAAAGTTTAAGTGATATTTTAATGAAATGTCATAGAAATGTCAACTGTGGCACCCCCATCTTCCCTAGCTCCCGGGACAAAACTTGGCTAGGCAAACGTGTATCTTAAGTCTAAACTCTATGCGCGCCCCTAGGAACAAACATAGATCTCGTAGTGTCATAACTGTGGAGTAAAACTATTTAACATGTAGGTGAATGACTGTTTGTTGCCTATACGTTTTAGAAAAACTGAATACCGTTTAAACCTGAATACGAGTTATTCTCTTTTGGTAGATGGTTTTTCCTAAATTTATAAACTAAATCAAATGTTTTTTGTTTGTTTTATTGTTGAAAAAATACTGTCAGTTTCTAAACAAATTTTCCAAAAGCAGAGTGATCCTGTGGTTATAAGGCACTTCGAATTTCACATTATCATACAGTGCTCGATACACATAGGCATGTTTTAGGAGTTATATTTTTATCATGTCTCAAGAAGGAAAACTGAGCACAAACAATTGGTTTATATGTCTAAATGTTAAGTCCAACATGTGGGTATGCTTGTACCAATGAACATTCCTCATGGATAAATAATTAATATAAATATTCAAAAAGACGGACTGAGAATAAAACTAAATAGTAAAATTAAAGTTAACTGGTATTATAGTTAAAATTAAAATAATTTAAAGAAGAAAAAGCTAAAACATTAATTAATTCGTATGTTTTGTTGTCAAGCCAAACTACTAAATAAATATATATAGGTCATATTTAATAAAAAGGTATATTTTTAAAGTAATTATTATATGTCAGTCAATACTGATATGCGGTACGGGTGACAGAAGAGGATCCAAATACTAGGTAGCGTGAATTTATCCGATGTGGAGCGGCACTCTAAACCCAGAACTGGTAGGTTGCTTTAGGAGGTAGAAGAGATCTTTTTGACGAGATCACCCTCGCGGGACATGAACGATAAGCTGTTGAACGAGGCTGAGGCAGTCGAAACAATTATTTTAGATCTTGTGGAGTGACGTAATGTCGAGAAAATACGTCTCATTCAACTCGATGTGCTGAGCCAGAAGACCCGCACACTTACTAAAGTGAGATAGTAAAATGCGAAGGACCTCTTTCTCTAACTTATCGGAGTATTTAGAGTACAAAATATTTCAGACTGAGCAGGCATATTCGAATTGAGAGCGTACATGAGTTTTGTATAGCAGAAGAAGTGGATCTATTTTTAGTAAAATTTTTGTTACTCAACGAACAAACCCATCGATTTGTATGCCTTCTTAATTAAGCTCTAGAGTGAGCTGACAAATTTGATTGATAGCATATAAGAGTTTTGTATAGCAGAAAAAAAGTAAATCTGTTGTGTTTCTCGAAGAACAAAACCCACCAATTTGTATGCCCTTCAAGTTATACTTTAGACTGAGCAGGCATACTTTACTTAGCGTACACGAGTTTTGTTTAGCAGAAGAAGTGAATCTGTTTTAAAAAAAAACGGTTGTCTGTAAAGCCGGTTTACTGACGATAGTTGAACGTGACAACGTCATAAGAAAATACTGATGGAATAGTTGCATTTTTCAAAAGAAAATTTTAATTTTATTTGTTTGATAGATATTTTGTATGGATATAGAGAAGGAGGTAAATGGAAATCACAATTGAATTGATCAAGTTACATTTATTTGTACGCATACATACAATTATGTCATTTTTTTTTTTTACAATGTATAGTTCTGTTAACTTATTGTTATAATTTTGTCAATTATAGCATAACCTACAATCGCTGCACCAGCGGACCGATGCTATTTCTTTTAATGATGAAAGCACGAATATTCGACAATATATCACTGAACATATATTTAATATCGAAAGAATCATTACCTTATTTTTTTTTGGAAATGGAACGCCTCAGAGCGAGGTAACGCCGCATGAGTCATGTTTTTTCGTGCGTGCAGTCGGCTCAATCGAATTATAAGACGTTGTCAAGTCAAAAAGCTTTTGTGCCTAAAAGAACAAACCCCGTCGATTTGTATACCTTATTAATTATGTTCTAGATTGAGTATAATCAATTATTACAGCACAAGCTATTAATTATAATCAAACTGAGAGCGTACTAGAGTTTTGTAAACAGAAGAAGTGAATCTGTTTTAGTAAACTTTTTTGTTATTCGAAGAACAAACCCCATCGATTTGCCATATCTTCATATTTTTGCTATCGAAATGTCTTTATATTTGTTTATAATGGTGAAGTGGTTTCCTACGCAATAGCAGCTTAAACGGTCAAGGCCTCCTTGAAGAATCTAATATAGCCTTGAATTGAGCGAATACTGGAGAACACCTTTAAATCATCAGCAAATACAAAGAAATTCCTGTTTTAAAACAGAAAGAATTATCATTGATGTCGATAGAAATTATAAGTTATTCCAGGATTGCAGGAGATAGGTTGTTATAATTTGCCAGCTTTACAAAACGCTTTTTATTCTATATAGATTTTTTCCCTCCTAAAAAGCATACATTATTATTCGTTTGTTTGTTGCTTGGTTGTTTGTTTATACTCTTTATTGTGAAAATGTAACATTGGGCGGGTTTATTGTCATATGACAATCTCTGACAACCAACCCTACTATGACGTGTTATATGTATGTGTGCGTGTAAGATGTCTGTAAGTGTGTGTCTTGTTATTGCATTCGATCGACAGAATTGAAAATGCAATTCCGTTAATTTGATCCTAACGCAAAATGGTGACCCAGCCGGGAATCAAACCCGGGACCTTACAATGTAAGATCAGGCGACCTAACCTCTATGCCACTGGGCCGTGTGTCTTACGTATATTCTTACGTAAAGCAACGTAACCTTTTATATGATAGACTTTGGGTGAAACTTTGAGCAAGATTTGCCGAGGTCATTGGATATAAAACGACATAATTCAATAGTATGATAGCTGTCTGTCGAAAGACAGACAGCTATCATATTTTAACCAATTTTATTATCGAAAATTTACGTCATTTTGGACTTGAAAGTATGTTCTTTTCCCTTTTCTCGAATACTTATCAAGAATTGCGATCGACGTTTGAAATCAACTCCGGATGAAATTGTCGTTTAAAAGTTTCCTCAACTCAATTCGTGGACGTTATCAAACCGATTCAGACTTTGCCTTTTCCCCTAAAACTTCAGTTTTAATGGATGACTTGGAATCCGAGAGGGTTATCGAGGAGGGGTGTTTATTCGTATCATTTGGTTTAAGTATGCCGTTTACATCTACATCTGCGAACGTGTTTCGATAGCACTCTGGTTGATCCTGCCAGCAGTTATATGCTTGTCTCAAAGTATAAGCCTTGCAGGTACAAGCTGTAGTACGGCCAAACCGCGAATGGCTCAAAACACCACTTAGTTCCTTAGATCTTACACGGTTACTTTGATAACTGTGGTAATTCTAGAGCATGGAAAATACGTTGAAAATGGTTGGTGGGCTCAGTTGGCGTAGAATAATCAAATTCTAAAGGATAACATCGTCACTTATTTTAAATTGTTCTGTGCTAAACTAATCAGATTTTAAATTGCTAAATTTCCCGTTGAATTCATACAAATTAAGTTTGATTTATTCCTATATGGATTGCATGCTTCAATTTTATTCCTAGATATGGGGAAAAGATTTCGCTTGCCGGCGAAAGCGAAAAACGTCGGCGACGGAAACGCGACGTTAGCATATCGGCGGGATTGCATCAGTACTAATGGAAAAGTAACGAAAAACGCCATCATATCGTGCCCCCTTCGGAAAATGCATGCAAATTCAATAAAATAGACGCGGCGTTGGCGTGCAGACGGCAGGTAGAGGCAGCCCCCGACATGCAACCTCCAAATTATAGGACTTCTATTCTAGTCGTATTCTATCATATATGCATTCTATAATATATGCATTTAAGTCCGGAATAGTGAGGTCTTGAAACTACTGGCCAGAGCAGAGTTTGTTCCAAAGTTCTTCAGTTTAATGAGCGATATTGAGAGATACAGAGATATAGTAAAATCACATAACGGAGTAGTGTTCTTCTTTTCGAGAAAAGAAATTTTGGATGTTGTAATTACAACTAACTTAGGGTAGGTGGGAGCAAGGCCCTGCAATCATCGGTTTTTTGAAAATTGTGGAGAATCAGAGATAGATTTTCTTTCAGTTTTTATTGGAGTTTTATATTAGGATCTTACCGATCACCCCTAAAAATATCAGGCATTGTCAATCATCAGTTACAGAGAAATCTAAAATTTTATAATTAAAAAAAATGCAGGGGGTTGCTTCGAAAAATGAGGCAAAGCCACGCACTTTCACCATTTCACACTTTCAACATGGCGTCGTCTCCAACTATGTAAGCAAATGATATCGAGGAACTTGACACTCAATGTGAAGCTAAACCAGGCAGTTCATCACCGTAAGTTCAATTACCAAAATAGCACCGTTTTGGAAAAACTCAGCTTGGAAGGACAAAAAATATTACATCAAAACACGACAAAACAGACTTACCGCATTTTTCAGGCTCACATGCGACCTAACTTCTTGAGGATTGGTGTGGAACTGGAAGTTGTTAAGACGGGTCAGCCACCTTGCGGCTATCGAAATAATTTCAAAATTCCCTCCGAAAACCTCGGTACGTGGATTTGCCCCCTGCGGATCTTTACCCCCTCCTACCCTATATCATTATTCAGTGTTCACTAAACCACAAATTTCACGTTTCCAAATATTCAGTGAATCCCGATTATGTGGACTGTATAGACTGGTATCAGTATGAATTTCGACCAGTATTTGGTTTTATTTTTCTATATGAACGCAAAGAAGCAAAGAACATAACTTTATTACTGTAATAATTTTAAATCTTTAGGTACCATTAAAAAGCCAATTTACAAATGATCTATTAAGCGGAATTGGCGGATTCGGTTAAATTTCTTGGATTATATCTAGACGATAATACATATGACCTGGAATTTACATATAAAACATATCACACCAAAATTGTCCATAGCCTGTTCTATGCCTGTCCACCTATTCTATGCCTGTTCTATTCTGTCCATAGCCTATTCTATCTGTGTTATGCTCTATCAATTTTTAGGAAATTTATGGGTAAATCGCAGGTGATAACCGCGTCTTATGCTATCGTTGAGTGACTACGGTTTCTTACCGCAAAGTACATCGAAGATGTGTTCAAATTACAAAAAAATGAGCATTACGTGCGATGTTCGATGTTAGTATGCTGCAGTCATGTCGAGAACACTCATAAAAAATAGGGAATTGATCGTTTATGATTTTTATACAAGAAGCTTTTGTTCATTTTAACTGGAATATGTGCTCGGCGATATTCCATTAGGGAGTTCAAAGACATGACATGAAGATTACCGCCCCACCCGTTACCGCGATGCGATTATATCCCGTATGATTTCCAGGCCCCCAGTGTGTTTGTATGAACTAAACTTTTTAATCGGTTGCCTGATGAACTGAAGGAAATGAAAATCCATTCTAGCGCACATAATGAAAATCAAAGTATATACAAAAAGAAAAAATGAGAAATAATACAATAAAAACACTTATATGCAATATATATAATTAAAATTTGATATAATTGGAGTGTTATTGTGGAGTGTTAGTGTTGAAGTGAGTGTTATTACTTTAAAAAATGTAATGTTATATAAAATTCCGTATTCTTCTGTGTGATCGGTTATCTATCCTATGTTGCTATCTGTGCTTGCAGTGCATGTGATCGCGTCTGGCAACTGACGCGGATATTTTTATTAGTTTGTGTTTATGACTGTGGGATGCCTGACTTTATGGGATAAGAAGAGAGTGTACACTTGTTTGAGCTATCTAAGCCATTTCCGCATTTATTACTTCATCGGCAAATGGAAAGAAGACTCACCTCTAACTGACATCTTTTTCTGTGAATCGGGCAAAGCGCGGGCCTAGCATCGCCATTTCAAAACTTATTTCAATTGAAAAACCCGATACCTAATTGTTCCATTTTAATTTTAATTTAGTTTAATTTGTAAGACACAATAACGTACAGGTAAATGGACAACATGAACGATTAGAAAGTCATATTGTTGCCAGTGATCCTATTTTAATGTCACCTAAATAGGCTATAGCCTGTTCTTAGGCTTGTTTGCATAATCGCCAGGTCAAGAAAAAATATATATCAGCAGAATAAGTATTCATCAGCTTACTGAATAAAGAACGGGAAGTGGGGGGGGGGGGGGTATTCAGAGAACGTGTCACGTGTGTCACGTGTCTGAATATTTCCAAAACGATTAGTAAGTTGAAACGTATCTACCTACAAGTACTTTTTAAAACGCTAGCGCACGGCTCGGATCTGTTTGTATACGGCAGCTCTTATCAGCTCATTCGTACGACGATTAAAGCTAATAAGCAAAAGTTTTTATCAGATCAAATAAATCAGATAATTATTTTAGTAAAAGAAAGTACCATACCGTATCATAGTGACAGCAAGAATTTTTAGTTCCTTGAACAAAGGTCCCAAAATTCCTTTAGGCGTATTCCTCTCGTTGATGATGATGATGACGATGGTACTGTACCGGGCGGTGGCTCGGTGATAGTTTAAAATTAATTACGTCCTACTCGGAAAATGTGGAGGGGTTAAGTTTAAGTTTAACGTTAGTTTAGCGAGGTTTCAATTTCAAAGCGCTCGACCTCGCCCGCAAAGTGAGAGGCAAACTTTAATTTATCGCTGTTTTAAAAGCGCCAATAATTTCCGCCTTGGCGCGCTCTCCACTCAGGAGTGGGTTTATTTGCCTGCGACCGTAAATTTTCTTAAATGTTATTGGGGATAAAATTGTGGACGATTCTCCAATAGAAAGACTGACATAAAATGTAATGCGGGAGAAAAATAATAAATTATTATGGTACTTTCAATCTAAAATTAGTACATATTTATAAGTCGCCGAGATACTAATGTTATATTATATAAGGTCATTCAAAAGCAAGTTCATAATTCAAATAAATAATATAAAATAATAACTGTTGCAAGTTTATTTTATTTTATCTTACCAACGCAACGTTAGGAACTTACATTTAAAAAATAATGTCATCATGTCTGATATATATCTGTAGTGTAGGAGAAACACCTCTAACTATCAAACTAACGTCACGGAAATCGATGCCTAGCACAATGCTTTGACGTAGGAGACAAGAAAGGAATCGAGCGATGAAACTAGTGAAATGAAGCATCTACATCGAGACGATCACTAGCGTGCGCAGCCCCAAATCTTAAGGAGGGGGGGGGGGGGGTTATCATTCCCGCCCCGGGCGGCAATTAAAAGGGGCGTCAAATTCATGCGTTTGAAAAAAAACTCGTTTCACTAAAGCGCCAAGCATCCAGGGCGCGTCGTACTATCGATTGTTCATTTGATTTTTGAACACATTCTAAGTTTATTTTTGTTCGTGTGTGCAGTATGTGTGCTGTCTCTGCCAGGAGAATTCCCGTAGCGTCTAGAAAAAAATCTTTTACATGGACAGAAGGGGACGGGGATACACGAGTGGAGCCGAATAAACCCTAAAGGCCGAATATCAAGCGACGGTTGGTATTTATGTGACTTATTAGGTGTGCGAGTAACTACCGTTGGTTTTACTTTGTTAACAACCACTCTTTCAAAAGTGTCACTATTAATAGTGGACGTAGTAATAGATTCTTTCGCGGAAAGGAAAGCTCAACGTGTAAAGATTTTAACAAGATTTGATGGCAAAATTTGCTGGAACTTAAAGATTGAAGGTGTTTGTACAGTCTGTATTGTGCGTCGTCTACACTGGTTGTATGTATTTTATATTAATGCTAGATAAGGAAAATTTATTAGCAAATATAGGTAATAAAAAATGCACATTTATAAAAGGGGTTCTTATTCCCCGGGTCATATAAAATCCCACCCAGTATATTTAGTTCGTGAGTTTTTTAAATCATTAATCTCAAATGCTAGGGAGAAGGAGCGCCAATGTCCAATTTTTGCCCTAGTTCCTAAAAATCGTAAATTGGCTAGGCGTGCGCGGGATAAAGGCATAAAAGCACTGCCTACTCCGTCACAAAACCTTGCTACATATACACATTTTGCGCGCTCGCCCATCCCCGATGTCTTACTGCCATGCCCGGCACCCGCGCAGGACGGCTCGGGATTAGCCAAATAAGAAGAGCAGAATATGTCGGGCACGCGTCGCATCTCTGCGCTTGCCCCTCTCGTAGCGCTCGAGCGCTTGTCGCGGCATAGGCAGTTACTAGAGACGCCTGGTCAAGATAAAACATACATGTACACGTCTTGAATACGTATATACATCATTTTCTTGCGTATACACGCCCGCATGATTCGTGTTATACTCAAATCATCGGGCCCTATGAGTTTATGCAGTGGAAGCCATCGCTAGGGTTTGTGTCTTCTCCGGGTCCCCGCCTTTAAATGCCGCGTCTTTCAAAAATGAAATCGTAGATTGCATTACTATTTTTTTTAAAAGTTTTTTTTTGGTTTATCTGTCGTTTATCCGTTCCGCTTTAGTCTTTATAAATTTGGTATCCATTTTCAACGGTCATTCAAAATGAAAAACTTGGTCAAATGTTGTCGGGGGTATAAGTATATTTAAAGAGATGAAAATATTTGTTAAACAGTATGCCCTCGCTGTCCTCTAATATTACAATTAATTATAATGTAATGTCTATTCTGAAAGGTCGATTGATGACTCAGACCAATTATTTCTGTCGATATGTGTATTTATATATTTGTTACAAACTCTTAATCAATTCAGGAAGTTATAATAAGGTCCATAAAAGTTATATTTATCAACCAAATCCTACAACAAGTTCTGAATGTATAAAGATAAAAAAATACTAAACGCTAGCTATTTTATTTTTATTTATTTATTTAATTTATTCATTTAATACTTGTACAAGAAAAGTAGTTACTTTATTACCAAAGTAAAGAATGTATGCATTGTAAAGGACAGATTAAGATTGACACAGATTACGTAACAAATTGCGCTATGCCATTGCCTTCTGTATCTCTAGGCAATGGTTATGCACATCTAACAAAGCATGCTATGCATATCTAACGAGGCTTCTCAGGCCTGTATCTAGATGCACATGATGCAGATGGTGTAAATATTAAACCCCGCTTGATTTCACGAAGGCTAATTTTTTAACATACGACTTAATTTGAAGAATGAGATGTAAAAATAATCAATTTCAATTTATTTTTCTAAAATCTTTACAGATTGTTGAAACTTTATATATGAAAATATTTCAAAGAACACACTGATACCCAATAAACAATCAAGGGATAAACAACAATGATAATAATATTATAGCAAAATTATAGCATTCGGTTTTACAGATTTCCAGTTTCCTACTTCACGCCAGGCTGCATCGCACGAAATAAATCCTATACTTATAATGACCTAAAAAGTTCTAGTAAAAGTATTCAATTAATACTCAATTTGTAATATAATAATCATAAATAATATTAACAACAATTTAACTAAAAGGTCACTGGATGTAATAATAAATTGTATTCAATTGTTAGATATTATAAATAGTCAAAAATTAAAAAAATCAAACCGAAATAATTATTTAACAAAAAGGCACTAAAATGGTCCACGCAATAATACAAATGTATAAAAATCATAAATGGTAATTGAGAACTCACAAAAAAATACTATATGAAATCTAAATTATAGGGGCTCCTCTCTAATCAGATGCTCCTTGAGCGTTTTTTTTAATAATCCCGGATTTCCTGGCCAGAGTTTTGAATTGAGTGGGAAAACCGTTGAAAAGTTTGAAGTCGACATAATTCGGGAATTGTCCTGAAAGCCTCATTTCGAGGACATGGCAAATCATGGACGTGGCAAATAATGTATAATGAGATGAGATAAAATAATTTGAAAATAATGAGATGTATAAAAGATGTAAAAAATTAAAAATCAACTTAAATTTTGATTGTTGGCGGAGCCGAGCACGCTGCTCGAATCGATTTACTATTAGCGGAGTTAATTGATTAGGTATAAAGTTCAAATAGTCCTCGTAATATTCGTCCGATGCCCGCAGCGGCCTGACGAGCCGTGCTTGAACGCTTTTTGAAAATGTCTGTATTAGCGGGCCAACTATTCGTATATGCGTCCCTAACAAAAACCTAAACGAATGGTAGGTATCTTCTCAATTACGAAAGGAAAGCAAATTTTGAAGAAATGAATATTGAATAGTAGGGAACTAATTAGATTCATGATTATTACGTGCTTATAACAAGGCATATCAAAGCACAATATGCCTTAACATGCCTCAATAATAGGGTTCCATAATAATGAATATTACCTCCTCATATTCCGATAATATTTAATGTTAGCAATTATGACTACGGTTCCAGTCGTAATTGGCGTTGAATAAGTAATTTGTAATTATAGCATATTTAGCAAGCACATTCAGAATGAGAATACCTACTTTCAGAAACATATACTCGTAATATACGACACAGAAACTCGTATACAACTTGACTATAAAATTGAATGACTCCAGTTATTGTATTTTAAGTGATTGATATAAAATGGTGAGAAAAAAATGGACCACGTTGAAAATTTTCCTAAAACAAATAAATTTACCTATTTTGTAATTATTTAAATTTAAATTTTTCACGAGATATACTTATACATTATTGCAGCTTTACAATGTATTCATTCCTGGACCAGCAGCAAAAAAGAAAGCACACCGCAGCGTCTTGATCACTGCCTAACTAGGCCTAGGCCTGTACTATGGCAGGCGTACCAGAATATTGTTTTACCTGTGCATACTCTTGGTTTTATTTTAAAGAAAAAAAAAAAAAAAGAAATCAAGGTAGGACTTATAAGCATATAAGAAAATATGAAATATCATTAGAGAAATCGGTTAAAGATGGAGCTAAAATTGGACTACTATTTTGAAATACTCAAAAGTATTTCAATTTCATCAACTATGTACCATCAAGTTATGCCCAACTCTATAGCTATCCGGGGTGAAAGTAACTGGCTCTCGACTGTTATAGTGGCTAACCATTACTAGCGGCATGGCATCGGGCTCTTACACTTATACAGGTGGACAATGCTGTGAAAGGCGCGTTCGCAGGTATTACACGTGGGCCAGGTCTTTGTCCCTCCCTGAAAGGCCTTTGTCGCAAAAAGTCGCCTTACCGCGGATCAACGCTTTTCATGGCTCCTCTGAATACACGTGAGTTATGAAAACGCCCTCGAATGAATACGGCCTGGCGACGCGGCATACCTCTATAAATCCGAGGCCCGTGCGACATTCCACCCGGGCATCTATAAATCTCGACATTCGCGTCGAATAGCTCTCTAATTATAATAGACACTTTCCTACATTTTTATCCTTGATTTTATAAAAACCTCTTAAAGAAATAACGCAGGAAAATATGTATTAGAAAATAGTCGATTTTATTAGATTTTTCATGCAATATATACCATATTAGATTGCTCATTGGATGTTAATATTATTATCATTGCTTAAATTATTTGGTTTTTATAATCAATCAGTAATCTATAAATCAAATCATGCATTACCAATGTTAAATAGATGGCAATACATTAATGGATGGTATTATAATAGACTAATACATTACATTAACTAGATGGCAATACTAATCATGCATTACCAATACAATAGATGACCAAATAAATTACCACGCCACCTCCATTTCGCCGTTCAGAAGGGTTACCTAATCCTAGTATGGAGTTGACAATCAAATACCATATATTACAGTTTTTCAACAAAGTGGCTCGCGACCCCCTGAAGGGTAGTAGTAGAAGTAAGTCGCAGGCTATCTAAAAATATTACAAAATCTTTATTATATAATATGCAAACATTTACAGATTCGGAAGAGAAACATGTTTCTATGTGTTTTTTGCTATTTCTTTTACAAAACTTTATGTTGATCTTAAATGGAAACAGGTAAATACAGCTTCGAAAGTGAAAAACAATTATTATGAAAGTGGTTTCGCCATTGTTTTTACAAAAAAATATATATTGAATGCTTACAGTTACAGCTGTGGAAGAGACTAAGGGGATAGAGGGGGGGGGGGGGGTAGAGAGAACTAAGTTACAGTCTAAGGGGGTCGCGTAAAAGTTTTTTTTTAACCAAAAAGAGGGTCACGATCTAAATAAACGGTGAAAAACACTGCCATATACGTATAATCAATGCTAATAGGTGTCGTCTTATGTTTCAATAGTATTTAATTTGATATATCGATTATCGTCACTAGTATAAATAGGCCGCTTCTGGGAAATACAAATGCTGCGCAACTACCAATAAGTAGATGTGTAAATATTTACAATGACTTGCTTGATTAGGTGATTTCTTACAAATATGTACCGAATTCGTAACATAACCAATTATCTGTAGCTATAACAATAGGAGAACAAAAAAAAAACAACACTAATATACACAGAAAAACTACAAGGGCCAATATACACAGAAAAACTACAACTACAAATATATCACAAATAACTCTTAAATCGCACATATAGGCACAGGCCTAATTAGACGTGTGATGAGGTTGTATGGGATTGGGATCAATCAACTGGTCGTTTTATTTAATTAAATAGTAATTATTTTTCTTTATCTAACCATAGACATGTAAACTGAAATAAATAAGTAAATAAATACACTTCTGGTATATATTGCTAGGTCTGTTGTTAGTTGTTACACTCTAAGTACACCTTTCGTACAAAAAGGCCCAGTCTGCTTTTAAGCAGGCAGCATATATTATTAACGTAAGTATGCTCACGTGTTATAGGGCACATGTGGTTGCCAGTACGCCGAGGGAAAAATGTTTATATACTTGCTCTCCTCTATCCTGTACTCACCCTATCAACACCATTCTATATCCACGAGATTTTTAAACCATTAAGTTCCCACGGTCTCGTACTTCGGTCAGCCTCTGTCAACTTATTCCAAATTACGTGTCATACTAGTAATTTCTATTCCTATTTTTTCTGTGTCCATGGTACAAGACTCTGGAACGATCGCCCGGCAAATATACGAAACTTGCCTTCTTTACTACCGAAACTTGTGATTATTGCCTTTCTAAGAAGTAAAAAGTTCTTCCTTTTCTCTTTTTATCATTTAAATATACGTAGTAGCCTGTATTTTACGCAGACGAAATTAATAGCCATTATTTTCACAACGCGTGCATGTACCACTGTGATTAGGTTAGTTGTATGATATTACCGTATGGCAATAAACTCGGCTGTTCGCATTAATAATAATAATAATAATAATAATAAACTCTTTATTTGCACTTAAAAAAAGTATACAAAAAAGGCGAGCTTATTGCCACATGGCAATGTCTTACAGCTAACCTAAACATAGTGGTACATGCGCGCATAGTGAAAATAAAGATTATTACATAACATACAGACAAGTGGAAGAATTTAAGACTAATAGTGCCATTCTAATTTTTGAGTGTAAATAAAGAGTTTATTATTTAACAAGCTATTTATTTCTACAAGTTTTTTATTAATTTGCAATGTTCGTATGTAAGTTGTCCGTTTCAGCATTTGCAAACCATTTTTCAACCACTTGCTGGTATCCGATTGTACTGAAATTTAGCATGCTTATATAATTTCGGTGACAATGTAATATTATGTTACCATCGAGCTGATTTAATGATGGAGCCAGGATCTAGGGCCTAAAACTGCCTGATGGCAAATGGTAGGAGAGTCGAATTTGGGCTAGTATGTTTTACTATCATGAGTCCTTTCATTACTCATGATAGCGAGGGCCTAAAGATGGAGCCAGGAGATTGCCACTGAAACTCCCTGATGGAAAGTGCTAAGATATGAGTTGGAAGTTTGGGCTCCTTTGTTTTGTTATCACGAGTACTTTCCATTACATACGATGACGAGGGTCTGTAGATGGAGCCTGCCGCTAAAACTCCCTGGTGGAAAGTGAAGCTTGTTTTTAAAAATCCTTTTCAAATTTTTATTTATTTTGATTATTAGAGCGCGTCTCAGTGAGCTACACCGCCAAAAAAGGATAATCTGCGCCTTGCTTCTTGGTCTGGACTCTCAGTCGTGGCGAGGCTGCGGCAGTCGCCAAGTTTACACGAGTAATTCAGTAAGCAAACTTGGGCCGCATGGGAGGAAGTTACCTCTGTGGAAATACTTTGGTAATTGTTTGGCTGCGATTTATATCGCATGCCGCGCCTTGAATCAGCCTGCAGAAGTTCATCTGCATAATTATTAACATTTATGTATACATATAGTCTTTATGTGAGTCTAGTGTAATTCGTTCAATTTGTAAATCATTTTTCGACGCAGCCAACTCTGTTTCTACAACCATTTTCAACCATGCCAATAGTTTGAAATTTGTTTGTAACTTCTAACACAACTAGTCATGTTATATGCTTTATCGGTGGTCAAATTATTGCTTCTGTCTACTTACGTACGCGTACTACCTCGGACCCAAACGCCAAGGCTCACAAAGAACCGCTTAGAGTTATGGCAATTTAATTTTAAAATAATCTTGATATTAGATAAATTTAAGCAAACGTAGTTTTTATGAACTACATACAAACTCTTTTTATGCATAAACTCACGAAACATGTAACAAACGAGGAGCAACACCACTACTCACAAACACATGGGTCCCAAAACATTCACAAGATTTTCAAAAAATTACAAGAAAATTTGTAGACAAAAAAAGTTACTAAACGAATTAGTATTTGACATACACGAGATTGAAGTGCTAATCTCCGTCATTCTCCATTTAACAACAAGAAAAAGAATTCCTCAAAAATTCAACCATGTATTTTTTGCCGAATTTTAATAAAAAAAACTAGTAAACTTCGATATGTTCTTAATTTAATTGACTCTGAGATTAAAGATAGGTTTTTAATTTTATTTAACTATAGCCATAATCATGACTCATCTATGAAAAACCTTTTTGAACATTTTTGCCGTATTTATTTAATGGATTTCTCGCTACGTTAAACGTATTGACGTAAAATTGTTTCAATCCATATATATAGCTGAATAATTTGTAAGAATTCTAATATCACCCTTACGGGAATTGCCTTTTGCATGTCACTGGTTGTTATCTATTAGCGATACCAAACTCGAGAATAGAATAGAATAAGTTTATTGTGCTATAAAACAACACTAACTAATTAATATTACACTGGTTTTATAAGAAAAATACAATGTAAGTACAATGTATTGTATTGTATTGTATTTTGCCACATACAAGGTTGAACCAACCAACACCAGCGGTCACTCAGAGGAAAAATAGAAATACAATTATATCCGAAATTAAATGCTTTAAAAGGTTATATACAAAGTCTGCTTAACTAGGTCTAAGCCCGTACCAAGGCACACTCGATTATGTTTGTCTAGTCAATCTAGTTAACTGAATAACGTATATATACTTTATATTTTATAATCAAGTGATAAAATAAATAAATAAATAGGTAATGAAAAAGCTCCTTATTTGCTAAAAGTAAAGCGGCAGCATATCGACATTTTTGTAAATTACAATTAAAGCACCTTTGCAAAAAATACAGATTAAAAATGAAAAATAAAATAAATTACCTAACATGTTAGAAGTATTTTCTAATGTAGGTATATAATAATAATTAGTAGAAAACGTTTTTAGTTGTATATCAAATAACTCCATGAAATATTATCTTTAGTACATAAGACTGATCTGTTGTTTTTTTTTTTTTAAAAAAAACAACAGATCAGTCTTTTTCAACAGATCAGTTGTTTTTTTAAAAAAAAAAAAAACAGTACAAAAACAAAACACAGAAACAAAACACAAAAACAGTTTTTTACAAAAAAAAATGAACTAAAAAATTCATACATCGTCCTTGTGGGTATTAATTCTCCTCAGAAACCGTACTAAATGGCAATGTTCACTATTAGGCTGATCGCTCACATTTCGTTCCACCCTATACACGATGCCGTACCCTCTTCCATTCTCCTCTTTTCCATACACAGAGGGAGGATTTAGATCGCCCCTTCTCGCTCTTTGTAAACGTGCTCGGAACAGAGGCCGGTCCAGACGGACTGACCGGCCTCCATTCATCACCACTGTAATTTACTGCATATTGAAAAGGCCTGCAGAGGATTCCTCGCTGGCTTCGATACTCGATACATATTCGTACTTACAAATACAGTAAAACGTGTGTGCACTAAGGCTCTATCTACCGAAGGCTAGAATCGGGCTAGATATAGGGGGGGGGGGGGGGTTTGTTATAGTAAATTAGCAATATTGATAATTATTAAGACTACTTTTTTTATTCTCAACTTGCTGACACGACAGACGTTGTCCTGTCCAAATTTCTATAAATTTGTTTGTGATCGTTTTGTGAATTTGTGAAAAGCTATTGGAATATGTAAACAAAGTAAAAAATCGGTTGTTGCACCCTAAGACTACTGAGAATCAGATAATTCTGCCTCCTGCGCCAAACCCCTCAACCCCCCACCCCCTCCCCAAACTCCTCACCCCCTTTAACCACAATCTTTTCAAACCTTGCCATGACCAAATGAAGCTTGCATGCCAAATTTCTGCTAAATCAGATGAAGCGTTTGGGCGCTATCGTGGAGGATTACACACACACAGACACACAAACATAAACACAACGTGGTTCAAACCACATGTGGTTTGTGGTTGAAATCGGTCGACGATAAAAGGAGGATGGGCGTTTTTGGCCAATAACGATGGGGATGCGTCACTGGAAAGGTTTTTATATGTTTTAAAACTTTTTCTATGGATGGAAATATCAAATCGCTTTGGGAAAAAAATATGATTAAAAAATAAACAATAAAAATGTTACATCGCCTTCGGGTGTTATACATGATAAACAATATTTATTTCAAGTATAAGGATAACGTTTTAAGGCCCTTAATAATACCTACTTAAATACTCTTATAAAAACAATTATCTTGATTTATTTGAACAAAACTTTTGATTTTTTAACTCTGGTTTATTATTATGTGGAAAACCATTATGTGAAAAATAAAATGAAAACCATTATGTGCAAAATGAATATTATTATTAATAAACCATAGTTCTAAAAACAGATTGTTTTTTTTTTTTCAAAATAAATCATGCTTTTGTTTTTATAAGAGTGTTTATTATTACTATTATTTATCAACCACAGGCGATAAAAAATCTTTTTTATTTTTTAATCATAACTTTTTTCCCACCGAGATTTGTGATTTTTCGCCCTAGAAAAAGTGGTAGAACATAAAAATACCTTTCTAATGACGTATCACTCATCGTTATTGGTCTTTAGGCCAGGGTCCATACATTTTTGCCCATCGTTCTTTTGGCACCAGCGGCATTTATAGGTTAGTAGTTATATTTTGAATATTGACTACAATTTTATTGTATAAATATAACCGATAGGGACACCTCCATAACTTCCTCAAATACTAAAAACTTAATTGAATTCACAGTATGATAATAGTATTAAGGGTTACATTACCATTTTAATATAAAAGAAATCTTGTTTTTATTGTAACAGGTTTCTGAGATTTTCGATTTAATTGGCCATGTGGGGAGATTGATCACTCAACATTTTATTCACAGAAATATGAAGTGGAGGTACTTACATTACTCATGTGTCAAGTAAATTGGTATTTTTTTAGGTAATTCAACAAAATACAAAACGTACAAGTACAATTATACCAAATAATGTTGTGTCACTCCTAACTAAGCGTAGTCTAATCCAAGGAGGACATCATTTCATGCGTAAAATTTAAATATCTCCAGGATGAATTTAGCCACTTACCCTCCTGAGTGAAATGCATACATTTGAGGCACTTTCTCTACGCGTCTTATGATGTATTTTACGTTTTAGTTAGGCACTTAGGGGTCCAGTAAACTTGTCCGATGTACGCAACGTACGCAACGCATTATAACATCTGGCCCTTGTATTTGAATGAAAGTAGACGCACTTATACTCGCACTTATCCCACGCAACGTTGCGTGCGATAAGTGTGTCTGCTTCCATCTAAATTCAAGGGTCAGGCGTCATCATGCGATGCGTTCGTTGCGTACATAGGCCCAGTGTGTCGGACCCCTTACACACATGACCGACCGCGAGCCGTCCATGCGCGTCCGTGCTCTTTTCAGCCAATGACTTCATACGAAGCGATTTAGTTTGGATTCAATGTGTGTGTGTGTGTGTTTTTTTTTAAAGATATTGCATAGCTTTTATCGCGGGCCTAGGCCAGCGCGGCGACCGAATGAAGAAATTTCTTAACGAAAATTAATGATTTTAAACTGATAATTACGTCTAAACGAGTACTTCTTACGATTCGAAAAAAATATATGTTAAACAAGAATATTTTCCTAATATTCTTAGCTTTGAATATTTTAGATTTTGTTTATATTACATAGTGTAATTAATTTGTGAAATTGGGTCTAACCGAACACAAAAACGACTACTACGCAAATATTATCTGGCGTATTATTATGAAACCTGCACCATTTTAAAGATAATTTAATTATCTATCTTTTTATCTACGATTTTTTTCGAAAAATCCTTGTTTTTTGCTTTATCGAATAAAAAAAACGTGCGCGGCGCTCTATCGGAAGACGTTTAAATTATTCCGAATCATTTGCTTTCGCAGCCGCAAATGATTCGGAATAATTTCAAGGTTTTCCGATTGAGCGCAGTTATCTGATATCAGAAATAATAAAATAAAAATACGTGTGGCACTCGGGGACTGCCGCGGTAAAGCTATTGCATAGCATTTTTAACAAGTTATGCAATTATAATTATTAAGCTATTGCATAGCTTTTATCGCGGGCCTAGGCCAGCGCGGCGACCGAATGAAGAAATTTCTTAACGAAAATTAATGATATTAAACTGATAATTACGTCTAAACGAGTACTGCTTACGATTCGAAAAAAATATATGTTAAACAAGAACATTTTCTTAATATTCTTAGCTTTGAATTTTTCAGAGTTTGTTTATATTACATAGTGTAATTAATTTGTGAAATTAGGTCTAACCGAACACAAAAACGACTACTACGCAAATACTATCTGGCGTATTATAATGAAACCTGCACTATCTTAAAGATAATTTAATTATCTATCTTTTTATCTACGATTTTTTTAGAATAATCCGTTTTTTTTTGCTTTATCGAATAAAAAATTCGTGTTCGGAGCTCTATCGAAAGACGTTTAAATTATTCCGAATCATTTGCTTCCGCAGCCGCAAATGATTCGGAATAATTTCAACGTTTACCGATAGAGCGCAGTTATCTGATATCAGAAAAAATAAAATAAATAAATAATTATAATTGCATAAGTTGTTAAAAATGCTATGCAATAGCTTTACCGCGGCAGTCCCCGAGTGCCACACGTATTTTTTATTTTTTCTTATTTTTTCTGATATCAGATAACTGCGCTCTAACGGAAAACGTTGAAATTATTCCGAATCATTTGCGGCTGCGGTAGCAAATGATTCGGAATAATTTAAACGTCTTCTGATAGAGCGCCGCGCACGAATTTTTTATTCGATAAAGCAAAATAACGGGGTTATTCGAAAAAAATCGTAGATAAAAAGATAGATAATTAAATTATCTTTAAAATGGTGCAGGTTTTATAATAATATGCCAGATAGTATTTGCGTACTAGTAGTTTTTGTGTTCGGTTAAACCTAATTTCACAAATTTATTACACTATGTAATATAAACAAAATCTAAAATATTCAAAGCTAAGAATATTAGGAAAATGTTCTTGTTTAACATATATTTTTTTCAAATCGTAAGCAGTACTCGTTTAGACGTAATTATCAGTTTAAAATCATTAATTTTCGTTAAGAAATTTCTTCATTCGGTCGCCGCGCTGGCCTAGGCCCGCGATAAAAGCTATGAAATAGCTTAATAAAATAAATAAATAATTATAATTGCATAAGTTGAAATGCTATGCAATAGCTTTACCGCGGCAGTCCCCGAGTGCCACACGTATTTTTTTTAAGCTATTGCATAGCTTTTATCGCGGGCCTTGGCCAGCGCGGCGACCGAATGAAGAAATTTCTTAACGAAAATTAATGATTTTAAACTGATAATTACGTCTAAACGAGTACTGCTTACGATTCGAAAAAAATATATGTTAAACAAGAACATTTTCCTAATATTTTCAGCTTTGAATATTTTAGATTTTGTTTATATTACATAGTGTAATTAATTTGTGAAATTAGGTCTAACCGAACACAAAAACGACTACTACGCAAATACTATCTGGCGTATTATTATGAAACTTGCACCATTTTAAAGATAATGTAATTATCTATCTTTTTATCTACGATTTTCTTTGAATAATCCGTTTTTTTTGCTTTATCGAATAAAAATTCGTGTGCGGCGCTCTATCGGGAGACGTTTAAATTATTCCGAATCATTTGCTTTCGCAGCCGCAAATGATTCGGAATAATTTCAACGTTTTCCGATAGAGCGCAGTTATCTGATATCAGAAAAAAATAAAATAAATTAATAATTATAATTGCATAAGTTGTTAAAAATGCTATGCAATAGCTTTACCGCGGCAGTCCCCGAGTGCCGCACGTATTTTTTTTATATTATTTTTTTATAGCAAGGTTTTAAAAAGCTTCTAAAGCCTGGCCTGTATGTATGTGCATATGTGTATTGGCATAGTGTGGGACTCACTAGTAAGTGCATAAAAACTGAAAACACTTCTTACTCTTCTCTTGCCTAGATCCCCCCGGAACCACGGTGAAGCGACTACTTCGGAGGGGAGGGGGAAAAAATATATGTGTTCATGCACTTTTCATTCTCTCAGGGCTAGTTGACGTTACTAGCACGCTGATCATTTCTCCACCTCCGTTGCAGTTCGATCATTATTTGCATGACGGCCGTACTGTGAGTTGGAGAATATTTTTTTATGTAAGTGGTATGTAAGGGTAAAATGTAATTGTTAAATATTTTTATCTCTTGGATCTCTCACCACTGATCAAACTCACCAGCGTGATCAATTTTACTCTTAAAACACAATAGATTCCAATAATTCCGAAACTACCGATTCAAAATACATTGAGTGGATATTGATGAAACCAGAGGCTGGAGTACTGTTAATCTGAACATTAAAATGGCTATAAACAATCACCCCCAAATCGTATTTAACCCTCTGTATGACTTCTGGTGACTAAACCTCACATGCCATACTAGGTGGTGTTTGACATACCCAAAAATAAAATGAAATAAAATCAACAAATGAATACTTTATGACGGTTATTATTAGGAAGCTTATTGTAATAACTAATAATGAATAGGTTAAGGTAAAAAACATTTTATTTATGTGTATATTTTGATAGATTTTTGTTTAAAAAAAACAAAACTCAAGTTTTTCTTTAATTTATTATCTATGAAAGCCTTTATTAGGAACTCATAGAAAAAAAATATACGTGTGGCACTCGGGGACTGCCGCGGTAAAGCTATTGCATAGCATTTTTAACAACTTATGCAATTATAGCATAGCTTTTATCGCGGGCCTAGGCCAGCGCGGCGACCGAATGAAGAAATTTCTTAACGAAAATTAATGATTTTAAACTGATAATTACGTCTAAACGAGTACTGCTTACGATTCAAAAAAAATATATGTTAAACAAGAACATTTTCCTAATATTCTTAGCTTTGAATATTTTAGATTTTGTTTATATTACATAGTGTAATTAATTTGTGAAATTAGGTCTAACCGAACACAAAAACGACTACTACGCAAATACTATCTGGCGTAATATTATGAAACCTGCACCATTTTAAAGATAATTTAATTATCTATCTTTTTATCTACGATTTTTTTCGAATAATCCGTTTTTTTTTGCTTTATCGAATAAAAAATTCGTGCGCGGCGCTCTATCGGAAGACGTTTAAATTATTCCGAATCATTTGCTACCGCAGCCGCAAATGATTCGGAATGATTTCAACGTTTTCCGATAGAGCGCAGTTTTCTGATATCAGAAAAAATAAAATAAATAAATAATTATAATTGAATAAGTTGTTAAAAATGCTATGCAATAGCTTTACCGCGGCAGTCCCCGAGTGCCACACGTATTTTTT
This sequence comes from Micropterix aruncella, assembly GCA_944548615.1. Lineage (NCBI taxonomy): Eukaryota > Metazoa > Arthropoda > Insecta > Lepidoptera > Micropterigidae > Micropterix > Micropterix aruncella. Next base: position 25,604,886 of record OX155952.1, on the reverse strand, counting down.
TTTTATTCTGATATCAGATAACTGCGCTCTATCGGAAAACGAGGACATTATTCCGAATCATTTGCGGCTGCGGTAGCAAATGATTCGGAATAATTTAAACGTCTTCCGATAGAGCGCCGCGCACGAATGTTTTATTCGATAAAGCAAAAAAAAACGAAATATTCGAAAGAAATTTTAGATAAAAAGATAGATAATTAAATTATATTTAAAATGGTGCAGGTTTCATAATAATACGCCATGTAATTAATTACACTATGTAATATAAACAAAATCTAAAATATTCAAAGCTAAGAATATTAGGAAAATGTTCTTGTGAAACAAGTAAGCAGTACTCGTTTAGACGTAATTATCAGTTTAAAATCATTAATTTTCGTTAAGAAATTTCTTCATTCGGTCGCCGCGCTGGCCTAGGCCCGCGATAAAAGCTATGCAATAGCTTAATAAAATAAATAAATAATTATAATTGCATAAGTTGTTAAAAATGCTATGCAATAGCTTTACCGCGGCAGTCCCCGAGTGCCACACGTATTTTTTTTAATATTATTTTTTTATAGCAAGGTTTTAAAAAGCTTCTAAAGCCTGGCCTGTATGTATGTGCATATGTGTATTGGCATAGTGTGGGACTCACTAGTAAGTGCATAAAAACTGAAAACACTTCTTACTCTTCTCTTGCCTGGATCCCCCCGGAACCACGGTGAAGCGACTACTTCGGAGGGGAGGGGGGCGGAGAGGGGCTGTGTTCATGCACTTTTCATTCTCTCAGGGCTAGTTGACGTTACTAGCACGCTGATCATTTCTCCACCTCCGTTGCAGTTCGATCATTATTTGTATGACGGCCGTACTGTGAGTTGGAGAATATTTTTTTATGTAAGTGGTATGTAAGGGTAAAATGTAATTGTTAAATATTTTTTATCTCTTGGATCTCTCACCACTGATCAAACTCACCAGCGTGATCAATTTTACTCATAAAACACAATAGATTCCAATAATTCCGAAACTACCGATTCAAAATACATTGAGTGGATATTGATGAAACCAGAGGCTGGAGTACTGTTTATCTGAACATTAAAATGGCTATAAACAATCACCCCCAAATCGTATTTAACCCTCTGTATGACTTCTGGTGACTAAACCTCACATGCCATACTAGGTGGTGTTTGACATACCCAAAAATAAAATGAAATAAAATCAACAAATGAATACTTTATGACGGTTATTATTAGGAAGCTTATTGTAATAACTAATAATGAATAGGTTAATGTAAAAAACATTTTATTTATGTGTATATTTTGATAGATTTTTGTTTAAAAAAAACAAAACTCAAGTTTTTCTTTAGTTTATTATCTATGAAAGCTTTTATTAGGAACTCATAGAAAAAAAATATACGTGTGGCACTCGGGGACTGCCGCGGTAAAGCTATTGCATAGCATTTTTAACAACTTATGCAATTATAATTATTTATTTATTTTTTTCTGATATCAGATAACTGCGCTCTATCGGAAAATGTTGAAATTATTCCGAATCATTTGCGGCTGCGGTAGCAAATGATTCGGAATAATTTAAACGTCTTCTGATAGAGCGCCGCGCACGAATTTTTTATTCGATAAAGCAAAAAAAACGAATTATTCGAAAAAAATCGTAGATAAAAAGATAGATGATTAAATTATCTTTAAAATGGTGCAGGTTTCATAATAATACGCCATGTAATTAATTACACTATGTAATATAAACAAAATCTAAAATATTCAAAGCTAAGAATATTAGGAAAATGTTCTTGTTTAACAAGTAAGCAGTACTCGTTTAGACGTAATTATCAGTTTAAAATCATTAATTCTCAGTCGCATTTGCAGCTACTGAGTAAACGAACTCGGCGTCTTTATAGTTTAAGAATTAATACTAGTTTTTAACTGCTGGGGTGTGTTATACCCAACCTCGTACATGGAGGGTTAAGTTTGATCATGCCGTTATTTCCAAATTTTTCTAAAAGTAAAACATTTTTGAAAATTCTGTTATGTGCCGTATTTACAAGAAATATTTTCAACTGGGTTGGTTGAAATGTTATATAAATTTGAATATTCAAATTGTTCAATCTCATTTCACTCTATGGTAATGTTAATTAGGCTTTCAGCGTTAAACCTAACTCGTCTAACAGAAGTTGGGTGTTGCTGGCTGCTTCTTATTTGTCGAAAGCCTCCCCGCAATCAATGAAGAAGACGTATTCGTTCATATACCCAACGCTAAAGGAGAGATGGTATTTTTAATACATGCGCATACTAAATGAAGGTAGTCGGAAGAATACGAGCAATATCGGGCTGCCGTCGCCGTAGGCGCAACTGAAATACGAGAAGAAATATCAAAAATACATTTACGTAAATTAGGTTTCGAGTTTATGTCGTTCAGCGCGATTGGGGGCTTTGAGGCCGAAACGAAGCTTCCCCTCATCATCTGCCCGAGAGAGAGTTTAGCGTGAAAAGTTTCAAATTGGCAGCTCGACTTTGATGACTTTTCTTTCAGGGTCTGAATAAAATCTTTTATGTATATAGCGTAAACAGTAAGGGAGCGAAAAGCAAAGCACCTAATAAATAAAATACGAACAGAGCTGCTAGGGAATTCACCGATCGGAGTCGGGCCCATCATAATACTATTATCAACATTTCTGGGGGTGAGCGGTGGATTCCGGACTAACGACCGGTTGTAGTAGGTTTAGGACAGCTATCTTGCCACATGTGAGCGTCCACTTTACCACCCATTCACTCCCCCTCCGATTCAAATATTCTTGAAAAAAAAAAACGGAATATTTAAAATTTCCTTTTTATTTATATCCATTCTTATTAAACTTTTCCGGCCTTAGATCAATAAATGAAATTGATCAATGAATGAACACTGCTTCAATTGAAAAGCATTTCCTCCTAGCATCTTGTTTGTTAATGGTTAAAAATTAAATTAAAATACATCGTTCATGTGTTTTACGTCAGCAATTATTCTCTATTAAAAGTATTTCTTTCTCATTCTTTATAACGTCCAATTATATGACAGCCAATTTATCTTTTGATTATATTTTTATTTTCTGACTATTCAATAAATAATTCATGATACACTACTTTACTACGACAATTTTGTAACCATTATGATCTATGATCAGTGTTGTTCAACCCTTTTTAGATCGCGACCCACTTTTTGGTAAATAAAAAAAAACTCTTATTCGACCCCTTAGACCAGCGGTTCCCAAAGTGTGGGTCGCGACCCACTGGTGGGTCGCGAGCCAATTCCAGGTGGGTCGCGAACACGACGTATAAACGTAGGGTATAATATGGTAGATAGACGACGAGATAGATTGAGGAGTCTACGTGTATTTAGGATACCAGACAATATAATTAAATTAATTAAATAAATAAAATAAAGATAGCACTTGAAAATAATAGAATATAAAACTTGCAACCTTGAAACTGGACTGTCAACTAATGCCGATGATAAGTTATTTGACTTGTCAGAAGATACCTACTTAAAGAGTACATTCAATCGCCAACGCTTGACACAATTCTGGCTATCTCTACGTGCTACACATCCGCACATTTATGCTGAGGTAGTAAAAGTTCTACTCCCATTCACAACGTCGTATTTGTGTGAAGTAGGTTTTCTGCTATGACAAGTATAAAGACAAAGTACAGGAGCAAGCTAGATTTGTCAAATTCTTTGTGCTTAAAAATATCTCGCATTAAAGCTGAAGAAGAAGCTGTAATTTTGAAAAAAAGAAAGCAAGCTCATTCGTCACACTGAATTATTACCTACCCTATGATTTTCAAAGTAGGTAGGTATGTAAACGTAGTTTTTAGTTTCTATTTTTTATGTTGTCGCACATTACAATTTCTTACAAAATAAAGACTTACCTACTTATCATACTTATAGATGAATTGTTTATTTTTTACATCAAATCACTCACTAACTTTTCTGAAAAAAATCTCGCTGGGTCTCTCGACCCCCCCCCCCCCCTCCCCCCTTACTCCCTTCCACAGCTGTAAATGTAAGCATTCAATAAATATTTTTTTTGTAAAAACAATGGCGAAAACTACATTAATTTTAACTACATGTTTTTCACTTTCGAAGCTGTACTTACCAGTTTCCATCTTACTTACGTTTTTCTAAAAGGAATAGCGAAAAACACAAAATTTATATATTTATCTTCCGAAGCTGTAAATATTTGCATATTATATAATAAATATTTTGTAATATTTTCGTTTTTTATTTTTAGATAGCGTGCGATCCCCCGGGAGTCTCTTCGCGGCCCCCTAGAGGGTTGAGATCCACTGGTTGTAAAACGCTGTCTTAGACTATGACATCATGTTTAGAAAACATTTTTTCATAAAATTACATATTCAACTGCTGTTATAAAAAATTGGTGTCTTCCTTGCAACATGGGCTTCCTAGTTATGAGTGAGGCAGTATAATTGCGTTTTAAAATATTTACTATGGATTTTTCTTGTATTAATAACAAATAATAAAATAATAATAATAGTAAACTCTTTATTTCCACTTAATTATTATACAAAAAGGCAAGCTTATTGCCACATGGTAATGTCTTACAACTAACCTAAACACAGTGGTACATGCGCGCATTGTGAAAATAAAGATTATTACATAACATACAGACCGTCTGCATAACAACCAGACAAGTGGAAGATTTAAAACTAATAATGCCCGAGGAGAAGAGATTGGGAGAGGAAGAGGAGAGAAAAGGAAGAACTGGTTACTTCTTAGAAAGGTGGTAACCTTAAGGTGAGTCTTAAACGATGGTAAAGAAGGCGAGTTTCTTATGTTTGCTGGGATATCGTTCCAGAGTCTTGCACCATGGACACAGAAAGAATAGGAATAGAAATCGCTATTATGAATCGGAATTTTTAGTAAACTGTCAGAGGCTGGCCGAAGTACGAGACCGTGGAAACTTAGTGGTTCAAAAAGCTCGTGGAGATAGGATGGTGTTCATTGGGAGAGTACACGATATAGTAGAGCAAGTATATGAACATTTCTTCTTTGGCATACTGGCAACAACTTCACTGTGCCCTATATTCGGACACGTGATCATACTTACGTAGACCGAAGATGAATCGTATGCATACATTTTACAAACGTTCAAGTGTGTTGAGCAGTTCCTCTGATAAATCGAGATAAGCCACATCTGCATAGTCAAGGAAAGGTAAGAGGAGAGACTGTGCAAGAGATTTCTTTGTGCCCATAGGAAGAAATCTTCTGAGCGTTTGCAGAGGGAGAAAACTAGCAAATATTTTACGACTTACCTCGTCCACGTGTGGTTGCCAGGAGAAATGTTCATCGATAATTAGATCAAGATCTTTCACTTTTTGCGACTATGGGATGGTGATATCGTTCAGTTTTAAAAGCGGAAGGGATTTTACATTTACTCTGGAGAGCAATAAAATGGAAAGTGTTTATAGGCAGCCAAGGTCTAAACTCTAAAGTGAAAGTAAGCTGATTTGTTTTGCATACACATCTACAATAGTTCTTGCCTTGCGTCGTTCAATATTTCATGCGCATTGACGATGGTACGATGTTCCATATATTTTGTGTATTTCTTTTTTTAGGTTCATATTTTTATAAATCTAGATGTGGCAAATCTACAACTATAAGGACTCGTCTTGCCTTCAAAAACTCTACCGTAGACTTTTCGCCTGTTGCCGCGTCGCCGCGGTTTGTCAGGGATATCCTCTCGGAAATTTAATTTATGCGTTTTCAGCGAGTAGGTAAGTTTTTTCCGTGACAGTCCCGCCTGAAGCCACGGGGAAGGGGGAAGGGGACGGATGGGGGGGGGGGGGGGGGGGGTTCTACGAGCGAGCTACGAATTCGCAACAGGGAACTTTCTAAATGTCCTTCGCTTTGAAGCATTTACGATTCGGGGTGTATTCTTACTTTGCTCTCGGGATTTAAAAAGGTTTTAACGTCGTTTCGCTACGAATGAACATTTCTTCGTGTGAATTTGCCCGATGAGGATTTTCTAAGAGCAATTAATGGACTTTAAATGTCAGGCGCGAATGTCACTAAGGCCCGATTTATTATTTTGATAAAATGGAAAAATATCACCGCCTTAGTAGGAAATGCCATTTTATTTATAATTTATGTCAAGACCAAAAATACGACCAGACATTTGGTATTGAATTTCATTTCAGAATTGTATTGTTTAAGATAGACAGACAAAGTATATTTTCGGTCAAAATTATACTAAATTAAAAAAAATATATGTTTTAACGGTTGTAGAAATGAAACCCTAGTTGTAGAAATCGGTCGTCGGTCGCCATTTATCAAAACAGACTAAATCTCACAAAAAGTCGACAGTCGGGTTGCTTTAAGATGTATTTTGCTTCCTCCTTTGCTGCTTGCTTGCACCTTTTTATCGCTGAAAGCCCGCGCCGCCCGGAAAACCAAGCTAGCATTGAAATCACCAAAAAAGTATGATATTATTATAGACTTATTATAGACTTGGGAAATTTAAATAACCTCTCTACGACTGTTTAACCGGATATCTCAAGAATGCGTTGTCCGATTTTTAAAATTCTTTTACCGAAGTGTTTATTTGGTCGTATACATACATTGAGATTTGACACTTAAAATATTATAAACGTAGGCACCACTCTCTGGTGCCTACGTTTTATAACCAGGTTATATTGTTTCTTATATCGTTCTTTATCAAGTGCTCCGCAGTTAATGGAGGAGAGTAAACACTATCCTCATGTGTGTGTTCAATTAATGTAATTTTAGATTGAAAATTACATTAATTGTCAGTTCATTTTGTGTAAATTCCGAAATAGGGGAGGGCCAGGCAATATGACATACAATCTTTGAAAGCGGAAAATGAGTTATAAATAATAGTTTTATGAAAATAAAACTTACACAGATTTCAACCGGATTTGATAAAGCGGAAAGATTTTTGAATAAATAATATTTTACAAACATTCTAAAGTGTAATTGCAGGTGAAAGGCAAAATGACATAATGAATTTTCATACAATCAAAATGACATACCAGTACTAGAGAAAGTACAAGAGAAGGTATGTTAAGTAAATACAACTTAAGATACATTTAATTGTTTTATTTATGTACAAAGTGGCAATGCGTAAGTACTTGAATCTACGTGAAATAATACTGAAAAAAGCATGTGAACACTAGCACTATGAAGAGCAAGTACTACAGGCAAAATGTCATTTTGCCTTTTTGGAACGTTTGTACAAAAATAAATTTTCTTTGATAACCTCAAAATTCACATTAGTAATCTTACTTAATTAAGACAGCGGAATATGTGTTGAAAACATGGTAGTACAAAGAAATAACGGTAAATACAAAATAGCACAAAAGAATGCGCTTACCTTGATTTTTACGGGAGAAAATCACACGGATAACCTCCAACACGCGTGGCGCCTCATTTGACAGCTGTTACTGTTATACTTTAACGTTTATCAATTACAGCTAAGTGTTGCCACATACGGATTGCGTATTTAAGCTAAAATGAGGGAAATATTGCAAATATGTCATATTGCTTGCCATGTCACTCTGTCTGACTCTCCCCTAAAATAATTATTTATCCAAAAATTCTACATAATACCAACGTAAAAAGAGTAAATAATTGTAATTATAATTATAAAAAGTAGACTTGATAACCATTTTTATTGACTAATGAGGAAGAATTTTAATTCTACCAAGTGGTTTAACTTTGTGGGAAAAATAAATAAATAAAATAAAGTATGTTATATTAGATTATTGAATCTTAGAAACCATTATTCTCCTAAGAAATCCATATAAGCGAAATTGGTGAAAGCGTACATACCACAAGAAATCTAATTATTGATATTAGAGTTCAGCATCACTTAACGCAGAGTTAGAGACATCTGTGACTTTGTCTTAAACAGTGATTCTATAAATAAAAGCATACATTTAGAAAATATTAGATTGATTCTAACATTACCATTTTGTGAATACAGTTATTTACAGACTAACGAAGTTTCAATCGGAAATTTGTTGAATTACAAGGAATTTTGTTGAAACTCCATTACTCGATTATATGTATCAACATTTTCCTTGCGGTTAATAGGGAAATAACAGTATACTGTAGTTTCAACATGATTTATGTGTCCGACTATAACCGTACGTATACTACAACATGACGTCATGTTAGAAGTGGGATCCCAAGGTCGCGACGTAATGAAATAACATTATATTTTAACATTTTAACTACCGTCACTCTAATACCATTACGTGTCATGTTATTTTTTACGTATGGACCACAGTCCGACTTATATACGTAATACTTGTTCAAACATGGGTATTTCCGTGTATTACATCGTTATATTTTTCTAAATGTAGTTAAACTACTCAGGTTCTCGGCTAGTAGGTAAAATACCGTGTTACATATAAAGTACTATTAACATGGAATACGACAACCGGCTGATGACGTCAAACGTTACATTTATTATATGTATATATTTTCAACGATTTACAATACAATATGCCTCTAATACCAATTCCAAAAGTCGTAACATTAACCCTCTCTTCCCTCGTCTTGGATAATGTAGTGTCTGCTCGCTGGGCACATAAATCTAACCCTCGGTCGGCCCTCGAACGTTTTTGCCTCCGTTTCCAAAGAGGCTTCGCTCTGACCCTGACCATTATCTCCCTGTTATAAATTGGCCCGTGACAATGCCAGCGCCATTACAGATCGTAATTCATTTAATTTCGGCGCGATATTATATTATTTTCATACGTGAATATGGAGTCACGAGGGCGGGTCCTCTGTCCCCGATCGTCCTACGATCGAGCGAGGTGGAATTTTCTGCCCTTTTGCTTCGTATGAAGTCATGGCCTGAAAAGAGCAGGGGACGCGCATGGACGGCTCGGGGTCGGTCATGTGTGTAAGTTCGCAAATAAAACTGTAACATACGTCATGAAATGCATAGAGAAAGTGCCTCAAAAATTGTGACAGTTCTCTTAGCAGGATAAGTGGCAACATTCGTCCTGGAATTATTTAAACTCCAATCAAACTATACTAAGGTCAACAAAACCAACTTCGCATGAACTCACTAACGTCTACTCGACTATAAATATTAATATATTCGACCTCGCATATTATTCTCCACTATAGATATTAATATGTTCGTATACGCCTCCTGCAGAGAGGCTTGTGATGAAATAAATATGAGTTATGATGCTTCAGGAAGGGAAGTGAGCGATTTATTAATTATTTTCCGCCTTTCTTTGTGCTCTTCGCTGTGAGCTTTATAATTATCTTTCTTATATATACGCATTGTCATCCTTCAAAAGCATCTTGACTCTACAATGACGGTTCAGTGGCTTTCTTAGATGTCAGCGTTGTGAGGAGAACTTAAAGAGTATTGGTAAAATTGGACCTAGATAAGGTTGAAAAGTTTTACAATTAAAGAAATATTTTTTAAAGACAAAAAGTGGTATGTTTTTCTGTAATTAAATTCTTACTGTTTTTTTTAAGTAACAACATGTAATTCAATAAAGTATCGGTCAATAGTTACACTGTATGTACTAGTTATCTATTATTTCGTTGTGATATTGATTTATTGCTATATTGTCAGTTTTTTTTTAATGTAAATTTTTAGCCTGTTATGTAGAATCCGCGCGAATAGCGTGTCGCTGAAAGATTCACTGCCCTATCGGCGCACGGCCGTCCCCTGAGATCAGAGGGCTATAACCTGTTATCCATCCCTTGTTCACAGCAATTTTTTTTCTTCATAATCCTTTTCCGTGGAAGCTGCACGACTTTGGAATGCTATACCAAATAATGTAAGAGCATGTGAGAATGGCCACCCTTCACTAGACTCCGATTGCTTGCGAGCGAAGGGTGGTTCTCAGCATGAATGTTGCTCCGTAAATGAGAGTCGTAGATGTCCGTGTAGAAGAGTTTATTCAGAAGATTGAAGAGAAGTGAGTCGAAGTCGCCAGTTCTTAACGCCTTGAGTTGTGTTCGCCGTTGTGTTGTAGTGTGGGCGCGAGGTGAAGCCGTGGCGGTCCGTGTCTAGTCGAGGAGTGAAGTGTGTAGTCGAGATATCTATCCACTGAGGGGACGATGTGCAGAGCGCGGTAACTGTCTGCCGAAGTAATGATGTAGTAGGGCAACTGCCTGCCAAAGGAATGATGTAGCACGTGACAACTGTCTGCCAAAGGAATGATGCCGATCGAATGAAATGTACTGCGTTTTATAGGGTGATCGGTGATGCAATAGCTACGAGTGGGGCGACGCATGTGTCGCTAACCTGGGCAATATTTGCCAAATTTAGCTGGAAATTAACTGCAGCTGCGCGTGCAAGTTTGAGCGAGTCTGCAGTTTTCTGTTCTGTGAAATTGACTTTTTTGTTGTGGGTATGTAGGGCCGTAGGCTCCTACAAGCAGCCCCCAGCATCAACACGTTCGAGGCCGAACTCAAGTAACATATACTCCTAAAACCATAAACATACCAACCTTCCTCCTCTGTCTCCCTTTGGATTCCCGTTCCTTCCTTTATTTCATCTCCATCTTTATTTAATTTTATTCATTTGTTTTTATTTTTTATTATCTTTTTTATTCAACTTACTGTTTTGTTTTTAATAAATTTGATTTTTATTGTTTGTCTGTGTAGCCAACGCAATATTTGTATTATTAACGTAAGTTATAGGTCGTTGTCTAAGTCGTTGTGTATAATAAGTTATTGGACTTTTTGTTGAAAATAATGACTTTTTATTATTATGATTATTGTAATCCTGAAATATGTTATGGGATGCAGTACTCCCCCCCCCCCCCCCCCTGCATCCCATTATAGTTTTTATTGCACCTTTCAGTTTTTTAAAGTAGCTCAACTGAAATGTATAGAGAGGCTGTGTTTTCAAAATACATTATTTTTTAATTTTTATTAAAGGACATAACTTATTTACTGATAAGTGACAGTCACAATAAAACACAATAAAATTACAACATCGACAGTAAATTAAATTGGAATTAAAAAAACAACTACCAATTTATCTATAATTAATTACATTGGCTACACTTCGACATTCTTGTAGGTGTATGGTTCTTTAGGCTCTGGCTTATTTCGGATTTTGTCAATTCTCTTTGCTACATAAGGTAGGTAAATAGGAAAATTCAGGAGAAACTGACAGCTCCCCCCCCCCCCCCACTTACTCCCCCTTACCCTGACATCATAACTTCTCCTCCCCCTTTACCCCCACCCTTCCCCCTCGCCCCTCCTCCCCTACCACAACCCTTCCCTCCTCCACTCCCAATACTTCCCCCCCTGCATCCCATCCCCCGGCAGAGATATGTCTCTGCCCCTCTTACCCAAGCCTATCTATCCCCCCACCTCCTCCCCCGCCCCCTCAAACCTCCGCCCCTAACTTCCCATGCCCCACACGGTCAACTTCCCCCCTACTTACCCCCATCCACACACAGAAGTGCGTCCACAATACTTTTACTTTGAGTCGTTATGAACAGCCTTAATGCTTGCTGTTGGTCTAAAATTACTTATCTTCACTAGAAGGGCTGTGGCCGGCGAGCTCTTTCCGTGATATCAAATGCGTTTATTCAAGCTCGCACCTAGCAGGTCTAGCATAGATATGTATGGTTTGAAAACCAATAATGTATGCAGTGATCCACTATAATACTTTTTCTGAGCTGCGCTGCAATGCGCTGCGCGATGGCAGAATTAACTAATGCATGAACGGTTTAAAAGTTAACCAACTTTTTACGAGAGAATGATATATACGAGAACAACGCACTCAGGAGATATGCTAATACCACGTATGGTCAGCGCCACTACGTATTCATTGCTCCCAGGATTTATACCTTCCTAAAACAAACAACACATTTACAACATTTAAAAATACTGTTACGCTTGGTTTTTTTTATCCACAAGGTTGATGCCTTTTCGTGGAGCACGCCTAGTTGTGCCCGCAACATCTTCTAGGTGGGCATTTATAGCATCACGCAGTCAATCAAACATTCAGGCCGTCACCCATCCAATTATTGACCGCGCCCAACGCAGCTTAACTTCGGTAACAACGAGGAGAACCGGTATCAACGCGGCTACGGACGTTACCAACGGTTTATAAAGGAAGGGAGGATTAATACAGATAGAACGCTGAGTATAAATGGCTAAATGGTAAGTATGCATAGAATGGTTTTTTATATTGTTTTTATATTATTAATATTCCCATGGTAATATAGGTTTTATTATAGTTTTTAGGAATTTTTATAGGTAACTAAATGTATGCACTTTTAGTGATATAAAATGGTGATAATTAGGTATATTTATCTAGAATAGAATAACTTTATTGTGCTATAAAAACATTACTTAATGAATATTACGCTGGTTTTAAAAAAAAACTATTTATACACAAATGGCGGACTATAGCGATATCTTTCATTTTAAACCATTATGTCTGATATCTGCCTCTAACTATTAGCAATTATGATTATTTGAACATCATATATTTATGTATCATTATTATTTATTATGGGGACATTTCTTTTTTTTTCAATCTTAATTTGATTGCCAAACTATTAAGGATTATTAATAATAAATAAATAATGATATAAAATAAAATTGGAAGTATATATTAGTGTATATATACTTCCAAATTTATTATGTTCATTTCTTTAATTAGATAATATATATGTTCATAGGGAGAATAGGCTACAGCCTGGTTAGGATACATTAAAATTGGATCAATGGCAACAGTTTTTGGCTTGATGTTATTAGTTCCTTACTGGATTTTCTATGGTCTATGACATTTTAATTGTACATGTTGCCATTTTCACTGTAGATTATTGTTAATTAAAAATTAAAATTGACTAAACATGTCGGTCGATGTGTCTTTTAAACCCGTATAAAAGTGATTTTTATCCACCGGATCCCAGTCACATTGAAATGAAATCTTGAAATACCTTTCTGCGCGCTTGGTTTAGGCTAAGCGTAGGCGAAGACGCAGGCGACGCAGGACGGCATAACACAGATTTTGCAAGGCAGGGCAGGTGAGGCAGATATAGGCCACGAGCGTATGCTGCGATGCAGCTAAATGATACAGATACATTTGTACGCGTTCTAGCTAGTACAAAGAATAGACAGTTTTCGAAAGGACTAGTAAAATGACTTCAGAGTCAGAGTCTGATTATGAAATTAATGAGGGGTTGATACTTTACAGTTTGTCAACGCGTAGAAAAACTACCTAGAAAAGTGATTATCTAAAAAAACGCACTACTAATGGAAATGTGTACTCTCAAGAGAGTTATCTGTCAAACAATTCAAGAACTACTTTCGGTTAGATTATGTTCACAACATTATAGGTGATTAAATTCACTAGGAAGGATGCAAATCTCGCCACAATAACTCTTTAAAAGTCTTTTTGAATAATCTGGATGACTTCTATCATACAAACAAGGCCTACAACGAACTATTTCAATTAAATGTTCCGTCATTTTTGCAGAAAAATCATGAAATCTAGCTAAATACACGATTCGCCCTGCACATGTCGCGCAGAAATCTGTGCCGGCACTACAACGAGGCGCAGAGCAGGTTAAACACATGTCTGCGCCGCAGCGTACGCACTTCTCAGTAAGTTCATACAATACAATATATGGTCTACCCTGCACTTCCTGGACATGCATCGCCTGCGTCTCAGCATACGCTTAGCCTTATTGGCGACTAGAACACCCTTGAATCGAGTTACGAGTAGTGTCGTCGAGTGGACCGCAATTTCGTTCTGCCTCAACGAAGAAGAGTTTCCGTCAATTTAAACCTGAAAATTCTGATCCAGTGTCCCTCTAATGGCAGCGGTTTATCAGCTTCCTATCTTAATTAAAATCTGGAAGGCAGCACCTTCACTGAATAGCAGAAAGCCATTCAGCGAGGGCAACTGATTGAGCAAAATGAATTCATTCATTCAAGGGCTTAGTCCCGCCGTGCAGTGGCATTCATCACTGTCTCGACTAAAATTAAATTTATCAGGCTCCGCTACAAGTCTTAAACCCGCCACTGCTGACGTATATGTCTGTGAGACCCGGTGGTTCGTAAACATTGAATAGTTTTTTCGACCGCGGTCGATTTGTGATCTCGAGTAGCTACTTCATTTATTTTTAATTTTATTTATTTGGTAATTTGCAATTATCTACAGTAAATGGACATACACAATTTTCAATATTATCCAGCAGCAAAACCTTGTAACCGGTTGTAAACCTTGAAAATATAATATAAAATTGATACTATAAAACTAAAATCGCTAATATAAAATTGTTAACCTAGACGTAATCATAAAAAGATGCACAATGAGCTAGTATTTAGATAATCATAATTGTTTAAAAATAGAGTAAGATAGTCAAACTTATTAAAAAAATAATTAAAAAAAAATATAAAAAAAACGGAATCGAAATATGAGATGAAAGATATAAAATTGTTAACCATCTGATAATTACAATTAAAAAAAATGATGTTCAAATAGAAATTATTAGGTTATCACAATTGATTAAAAATATAGTTATATAATCAAACCTAATTATAGAAATTAAAAGTAGGTGAAATTGGGATTTAAATGAGTACGTATAGAAGTATTAAAGTAATTATTAAAATAAAAGAAAGTTTCGCAATGTTAAAAGCTATAATAAAGACCAATGATAACATGTGAATATTAATAATACAAAACGGGTGATTTTACAAATTTTAATTCATGACCATTACATACATACATACGATTCCAGCACCATTGATTATAACGCTCGGCGCAAACAAGCCACCGGTCACAGCCCCCGGTGGCTGTCGCGCGCTACCGCCACTGCTGCAAAAGTGGCGGTGGCGCGTGACAGCTACCGGTCTTCGGTGGCCGCGACAAGTGGTCGGTGGCCGCCTAAATTTATAACCTTCCCCCTACCGTGCAGTCTCCCGATGGACTTGGAGACGGAAGGTCCGGTCGCGCTACTGCATATGCAGACGACGTAGTGGGTGAGAGGGGAGAAATGGGGGTGAGAGAGGGCGGAGCGGCGCGCAGTGGCGAGTGTCCGCGTTTTGTGACCCGTGTCAGCCGCAAGTCGCGAGTCACGGACTCTATTGCAGCGAGTGGCGACTAGCGGCCACGCGTTTGCGGCGAGTTCCTATAAAATGTATGAAAAAGCGCGTCATCTTCTTGCCGATGGCCACTTGTGGCTGTGGCCGGTGGCTCGTTTGCGCTGAGCCTATAGCATATTTATTTATTTTAAACAATGTGAAAATACATAAAAATGGTCATACCAAGTAATGGTGCGAACTACGGCCCACATTCACATGACAATGCTCAGTACATACCCAGCTAGGTCGAATATAGTGTGTATCTAGACATACGACCTATTGTCTGACATGGCTGGAGAAGCATAACTGAAGTAGGTACTCATATACATACATATACATACACACACATATAAACATATCTAAATATATTATATCATTATTCCTTTATATTATATTAGATTATATTACATAAGGTTTATTATCTTATACCATATTATGTAGTATAATAATAATATTAAATAGATTGCCCAAGGGCTTACTGCGATATAGAAACCAGTATTTTACTATGATACGCAAAATGTAGATGGCGATCATGTTCCTAAAATATATTATTATGTTCAATTTGGCAACTTTCGTAGTATAAGTTATATAGATGCGCACTTTAGATGGCGATCTAAAAACGTCTATACGGAATTTAATAATAAAATCTTATTATTTTAATATTACTTACATTTGTTAATTGGTTTCAATACGTAATAGTTATGCACTTTATTGTTCAGATAGACTTATTAGTCTATCTAGATAGAAACTATCTATTGATGGCATAATTCAATAATTGAATATTATTATTGTTATCGCTGGTTAAATAATAGGGTGATAATAATCAAATGATCCTTTATAAAAAAAACATTTGTTATCAATGTTTATCAATCCATTATTATCAAGTACAAATTATAGATGGCTAAATATATTGCTATTACTTTTGACGTCAATGTAAACAGCGCTATCTACAATTCGACGGCAAAAAAGGGTTGCCAAAATGTCCAATCTACATAATCAATGATTGATTCACTACACTGATGCATTGATCAATGCACTACATAATCAATGATTACATGTTTCCTACCGACAGCCCATTTAGCGACAGCGCGGCAGTGACGCGGACGTACGTCACGACTTTTGGCGCCAATCCGGTGTTTGAGACCGACGCGGGGCGTCACCAACTACGTAAGTCATTTAAATTATCATATTTTGATTTTTCCCATCTTGATAAAGCTATTTACTTTTTACTTACCTTTTGCTGTTATTTTTTTTGCATGATTGTATTGTCTTGTGATCAGAAAGCTTTTGCATAATTTATCGTCATTTAACCAAAATACCTCATTCGCATTTGTTTCATATTAGAAACCTTGTTTCAGCAGTCTTATGAAAGTGAATAGCTTTGTCTTGAAGCTCATGACGACGGCTGGTCTATCAAGAAATGGTCGGTGCTATGAGTGTGGATCGCAGAAAAATAGAAAAACCAAGTATACCTACTTGCCTTACATGTAAGAAATACTTGTGTCTTGAGCTCGTAGTACCTTCTTGCTGTTCAAGAGAATGTTTTCGAGGGATTTTTTATTTTTGTTAGTAAAATAAAAGTTTTCTTTTATTTTCAAAAATGTTCTATTATCATAAGACGGACTTAGGTTGATTTAAATGCAAAGCTCTATAATTGCTATTAGTTTTTAAATTTAAAAAAGGCATACTATAAGATATGTTATTTTTTTGTGTTTCAAGTACAATTACATAATTATGATTAAATAAACGAGCAGTGATTTCTGAAATATATGGTCTTTCTGAAATGTATATTTACTTAATTTATATTTATATAATTTATCTCTATATAATGTATATTTATATAATTTATTTTTATATATATTTTTTATATAATTTATATTGTATAAAAAATATGTATGTATGAAAAAATATGTATTTATAAAACGAAAATTACTAAAGGTTACAGTAAAGTAAAGTTGTAGTTAATAGTTGGATGTATTTTAGGTCAAAAATCACAATCCGCGAGACCGGCGTCACCAATTATTTAAGTCAAATTGACATCAACAGCGGCGGGTTAAAGCTGAACTTTCAATATAAATTACGTACCATAGATATATGTAATAACGCGGGTTGTACCGATGATAAATTATTGTGTATCTTCGCAATGAAACCAGTAATATATTTTCATTTTCTTTATTCGAGAAACATTCGTTATTGCATCGCAACTTATTAACTATGATACACATCGTTTTCATACATACTCGCTTAACATTAAGACAATGTCCATACTATAACTTTTTTATATAATTTAACCACATATTAAAAACATTTAGTAAATTTGGCAATACTATACGAAAATATTGAGAAAACAGTAATGGTAGAAGTATAAATAAGATTTTTATTACAGAGTCTAACACAATATTATATACATTTTTTTATGTAGAAGACGATTGCAGACCGTAAACACGTTGTATGCTAGAGATGTATCGTGAATGAAAATACATACATGATAAATACATAACTACATTCGTAATTAACATTCGCAAAAATATCGTAGATATGCCATGGTTACTATCATTTTGTCTAATGTGATTCATAAGATAATCAATTCAATGATTACATCAACCCTTTGCCTAGGAAATAAAACAAGAACGATATGATTGATGACAATGCTCATGAACTTCACAGTATGATACCTAAACTAGTCATTTGCTCGTTCGTAAAAAAGCTACGGGATCTTAAAAAGAATTACCTATTCGGCTGTTTTTTTATAATTATTATCACCGTTTTACACCAGCTCGTCAAATAATAGAGAATACTGTACGAACGACACAATGATATCTTTACACCATTATCAACATAACATAGATTGTGAGGGAGAGAAGGGTATTACCATACAGCGAGCGGCTATTGCCGTACAGAGCTATTTTGATAGGAAATGTATGAAAATAATTGTTCGTCTTTGTCTAACATATTACTAACGTGGCAGTTAGTGCCCTCGTGGTAACATGGTACTTATTAACGTGGTATTTTTTGAACCAGTTAGCTCTCATTCTTCTAGTAAAAGAATTAGTTACGTTTTGCCATTCGCCGTTGCTGAATAAATCGACCACTTGTTAGCAAAATGTATATTATTACGATTAACATCTTTGTACACTTATCTTCAAATTAAAGACAAAACAATATTTAAAACAAATATAAAAATGTATTTTAATAATATTCCGATCCGCGTATACTTGTGAGTTGTCACCTACAACAGTCAAACCCATCACCCCAAGAAGGTATAACGATATTGATCGTTCTCTCCAGGTTAAGCTGGAGTGAACGTAGAGAGTTGGGACGAAACAGTCCACTGTCCTAGCTACACCAACTTGCCCGTGAGAGTCCCAACTGCGTCCGAAGGATCTGACCTGGGGGAACTAACCCACCTGCCGTGGCTGAGTCGTAAGGTTATCGACGTGATGGGGCCTGAACCGTGAGTTGAGCCGACCCAGATTAGCGAACAGGTTTTAGTGACCCAACTGCACGAGAACCATTAGCAGTCCCGATCCTCGTACAGTAATACTCGCACAACACAATACCGTACATTTTAAAAATTATATTTGAAATATATATCTACGTTGTTAAAAATTGCAGATAGCTGTTCTAATAGCCATCTATATTAGGTTGAACAATAAGCCGTTGCTAAGATTTTGGGACTTTTACTTCTCAAGATATTATGACTGAATGTAAGGCCTGTGTGTATGGGAATACCCTCATCTCCCCCAATCCTCGTTAAGATACCTAACCATCGACTGTTTTCATCAACGCTCATTGATAAGGCTGTTCAACTGTAATTTAGCGGACGTCCTTTAGCCCTAACGCTTAACTGGTATGAGGAAGCTCATAGTTGTAACTTTAAACGACTAATTGCTAGAGATTTTCTCTTTTATAATCATGTCACAATCTGAAGTTATAATTTTACCCTGGTAATCATATAATCTGCCGACGAAAAAAAGAATAATGTCTACAATCTATATATAAATAACTTTGGCAGAACTAGCGTAATTATTGTTTTCACTAACAACACTTCTGATATGTAAACTATGAGTTATTGCTTTTAACCGGTTTCGTTAAATATTTTAACCCTCGAGTGGTGAGAACGTTATTTAAAACAATAATCCTGAAAAGAAATAAAAAAAGTTTCTCACACCACTTGAGGGTTAAAATAAAAATAAATCAATCGCCAATTTGCTCTTTCTTTTTCTATACAATGACTACGATTTCCCTGCAAATATGCATTTTATTCTAATGCTTTTTATATACGTTTTAATGCAGGCACGAGTACAATAAATTATTATCAAAATGACTCCATTTTTAGCACAGTGTTCAGTATTTACATTAATTTTGCACTTGGTTGGCTATAGAAGAGAGAGTGTTGAGAATTTCTAAGAGAATTGAAAGTGATAGGCGTGATGTTGCACGCTTAGGATCTACTAGGATTGTCCAAAAAACTCGTTAAAGTTACACAATTTTCCACTGTCAAGTAGAAAAATATAGTATTGATCAACTACGGTTTAAATATTATAATAGCAGTCGATAATCCTAATTTCTACAAGTTCCAACGATTCTTCTATTAATTGATGTTATAGAAAACGTTGCGGAAGTTCAAATACAGCCATAATTTTCATGTATATGTTGGAAATAGAATAGACGGGACCTTAGGATTTATATATATTTCGCAAATTTTACTGCCGATAATAATGAGGAAACATCGACGTCAAGGCTATGAAATGCAATTAAATTAAACAGGAACATAAAGGAAACTTCCCACTGCCACAAGACAAGACAATCAAACGCCGACAAACATTCGCTGAATCTGCAACGTAGAATTTGCTAAATAACGTCTATAGCAATCCGGATAGTTACCTACTCGTATTTGATTGCTCGAAAACTGTGTACTACACATCAAAATACAAAATTAATATAATTTTAAATTAAAATAAGTTGTTTTAGTTCCGCGGAAAATGTATTGATATTGTAATATATATATATATATATATATATATATATATATATATATATATATATATATATATATATATATATATATATATATATATATATATATATATATATATATATATATATATATATATATATATATATATATATATATATATATATATATATATATATATATATATATATATATATATATATATATATATATATATATATATATATATATATATATATATATATATATATATATATATATATATATATATATATATGTATATATATATATATATATATATATATATATATATATATATATATATATATATATATATATATATATATATATATATATATATATATATATATATATATATATATATATATATGTATATATATATATATATATATATATATATATATATATATATATATATATATATATATATATATATATATATATATATATATATATATATATATATATATATATATATATATATATATATATATATATATATACATATATATATATATTTCAATACGGATATTTTCTGCGCAGCCAATTATTATTAAGTGTTATCCGCATTAAGAATTAGGATTTGGCGTGAAAATGACGCAAATTCTTAAGGCAGATAGACACGACGATTATGGGTGAAGAAAATACAACCAGAGTCAATTTCATGTCTCCTCAATAAACAGCCCACGCATTTAAGATCTACGCACAATACTGCCGACACACATGCAATAGATACACCAACACCGCCCTGAAAGATCTTGAAGCTATTCGCACAAAAATAATAATACACTTAAAGCACACATAATACACATAAAAACATTCGCCATGCATGTACGTTAGTATAGGGTAGTGTATTTATATTCACATATGGATATATATATATATATAATATATATATATATATATATATATATATATATATATATATATATATATATATATATATATATATATATATATATATATATATATATATATATATATATATATATATATATATATATATATATATATATATATATATATATATATATATATATATATATATATATATATATATATATATATATATATATATATATATATATATATATATATATATAATATATATATCAAATAAAATCAAATAATTTGTACTGACGTGCATTTTTATCTAGATGCCTATGTTCGTATTTTGTTATTGGTTATAATAGAAAAATAACATTTTCTGTAATCGATGAGGTTTCGAGTACTGTGAAGCGTTTATTGTCCACCACAAGCAATATATAACTAGGTACAGATGTAAGCAGAAATCGTGTGAAAGTAGATTTAAAGAACAGAAGAATGCAGAATGGAAGACAGGTTAGAATCAAGATCTTTCAATCGATTGTTAGTTATTTTGAAATCATAAATATTTACCCTCTCGGCATCCACTTTCTTTGAGGTCACTCGTCAAAGGCATCCGTAATTCAAGCTGTTTGTATCTGCGTTAGCCAATACATTTCAGTAATAATTGCAATTTTCAAAATTTAATATACTTTTAAATAGTGCTCACTACCAAGACATTTTACTAGTACGCTTGAGTATAATAATTTGGCAACCCTCTGTGGGTGTTTGTCCCCTTCGTGGGTTCGTTTGATGACATCAGTATTATATTTAGTCGCCAGGGGTGCCGTGGGCAAAGTCTAATTATTAGCACCTAAATAAAGCCCCTTATTTACTCACATGATTGAATGACGTAATGGAAGAGATGCAAAATCTCTCTTTCACCGTAGTATCAAAAAACGGAATTGATAACCTTCGAGTAAAAAACTGTTTCTATAGTGATTACGTTTGAAACGTATATATTTTAGGTTGAGTAATATATTAACCATTTGACTAGATTTCGGAAAGTATAAAAAAGTTTTTTTTTTCAATAGAGGTTATTTCCTTGTCCAGTGGTAAAACGATTCTATCTTTTCTTGGTGTTTGTAATACATATTTTGAACGTTACTGATGAGTCATATTTCATTTTTTTTTATATCATTGTATTACAGACTCAATAGTCATTGAAGCTTAAAGTCTACCGCCCACTTACGATTGACCCCTTAATGTAATTGATCGATCGCTTAAAGCTGTCGAACGTCTCTTGTATACAGGATAATTTTATGTATACGTAGGTGTATCTGTAGTCCATTAGTAGAAATATTTTAAATTTCTAAAAAAAGAAATCAAAAATGCACTGAAGTTTAATAATCTTTTCTTAAGTAGCAATTGCGTATTATGGAGGTGTATTGTATTAGTGGTTTGTTTCTCAAATATTGATATTTCCACCGTCTTGTCATATGCCCCTTGTAGGTACATATAATCTATCATAAGTGGGTATTTCTAAACTTATTGTAGAGTTGCCTAACGTTGAGTAAAATTATTTATCGAATTTATATCGAGATGTTTTAAAATGTTTTAAAGGGAAAATTGAGCTCTTTCGACGTTTAGTTTCCAATCAGATTTCTGAATGTGGAAAAAAGTTTCTAACTTGCTTAGGTTTTTTGTCAACTAAGCTTTTCTTTAGTAGGTTACCGTTAAAAACTGTCAATATTTTAAACAACAATGATTATATTTTGGTTGTCTTAGAGTGGACGCCTAAGTCGATTTTTGACATCGCGATTTCAAACCAGGACTTCAAAAAACAGTATATAGCGGCTATGTTCGGATGCGATTGCCGAGGGACGAGTGGATCGCCGGAGGGATTGCTTCGTCGGGCGACGTCTAAAAGAGGAGGAAGCTGACCCTGGTCCGGCGGGCGTCGCCCTTGCCCCGCCGGCCCATGCCGTACTGTCACATGCCCGTCGAGTCGCCGGCGCTGGCGGATCCGGCCGCAGTGGGGCCGCCGCCGAAGCCCGCGCCGCCCGGGCCGCCGCCGCCGCCCGCGCCCGCCGCGCCGCCCGCCTCCGTCTCCGTCAGCTCCAGTTTGTACTGCAACACAACACATTAGCATCAGCAAGTGGGGTCAACGACTTCGTGACAATGCTAAACAAGATTGACCGCTGTCAAAATGTTAATGTAGGAAGTCATTATCCTGGATTGTTGTTCTTTAAAAAATATTTCTTATGTCATAAAAGGACACAAAGCAACAAAATTACAACATCGCTGCCTACTGCCGTCTTTTTAGTCTGAAATACAACTATATCAAGACAAACAATCAAGCACAAAATTAATAATTTAAATCATACTGTTAGCAGGTGAGGTTTAAAAAAGGCAGATTGTATTTGTATTCTCACGTCAAAATTTTCTAAAGTATGGACGTCAAAGGTTTCAAAGTATTTAACTTTGTAGTTTTATGTATCTAATTCAATTATTATAAAACTCTTACATTATATCGATTCCGTAATCACTGGTTTTTCTAATTCTTCGGATTTAATCATCAATTAAGGTAGTGTGCCTAATATATTTAAAGTATTGTGTACTGTCTAAACAACCATGTATACGGTTTTAAAATACAATAAAGTTGATTTGATTTGATTTGAGACAATGTAAGCAAATTGACTGACATGCGCTCCGAGAGACGATCAGTGCTGGAAGCACTCAAAAATCAAAGGTTATTCATGAAACTGACTAAGTTATAACACACAGTTATAAAACGCGTTTCACAAATGCATACAGTTAGACTGATATAGGTGCGAGTTCACAGTGGAGAAAACAGACAGACTAGCGAGAAAGAGCTTGGAGAGAACCGTAGTTGGATCTCAACCTACACTGCCACTGGCAGAGCGGCTGTGCGCGAAAGAACATTAGGATGGATGTCGGAGGAGGCGACAGAGATAAGGCAGTCAAAAAGAACTATAGTGAGAACCAAACTTCGACTTTCGAGGTATTGCTTAGCCTCCTCTAAGCGAGCAATGAGTATTGTTAGCCTAATAGAATATACACATTTTTGGCAAAATTGTCCTGGTTTTTGAATAGAGTGCTAGACAACAGAGAGTGTAGGAGAGAGAGAATCATGAGAAAAAGCATCGGTAGATATGGCCGAAATATGCAAGACCCGAAAGTCTTGTATCCTGTCTATATCAACGGGTATGAGCTTGCTACAATACCAGTAGGCGGTAAATTATAAAGGGTCATATACATAGGCCTCAGGATGTCTATGTCGGCCTCAGGAATCTAATGTCGCACCACTAACTACCAATTCTAAACTCAATCATCCTGCTTAATACACAAACCAGAATACGTAAGGAAGATTGTGACCACACAATAAAGCCATTCACTCACTATAACACTAGTGAATCATTCACTAGACCACTAGGAAATCATACCCTATTACAGGAAAAACTACTTATTATTCTGATATAAAAATTAATGTGACTATCTCATTTGGAGATGCATTCTATGATAGCATTCCACTAAGGTAGGTTAGGTTAGATATTTAAAAATAAGCATTTCGTATATTCGGCGATGTCAACAGATATTTCACTGACACTTCTGCAATGAAACTGACAAAAGAGATAGAACTAAAAAGTCCTATAGCAAATATTATTATGACGATAAAACCCAATCAATCTGTGTACATATAAAACAAGCAATACAATTCAACACACAAATTAGCGTAAGGTTATTTTGAGCCGATGTATTTGTTTTCGTTATATAAATCTAATGTTAATTTTGTACTTTTAGTATTGAACAACAAACTACCCATTCACGGTTCCGCACGGCTGGACCTGCGGTTAGTTTAATTAAGTTTGCCAAATGCCCTGAAAAGTATCGTTTTTATTTTTTTTTTCTCGATTGAGGAAAAAGGCATTCTGGCAAACCGTATCCGGTTCGAGAATCGTTCTAGCGGCCCGACCAACCGTGCAGTCCAATGAATGATATCCATGATAGATCCAATAATTACGTTTAATTCATCAAAGTATTGCAACTTTTATGCATGGCTGTTTTTCTCATTTCAGGCATCCATTTCATGTAAACTCTTTGAGGCATGTGTAAAACATACTGAAAATATACAAAACAAAAATAGGTGGGTTATCCAGCAATGTAGAAAATTTAGCTAGCCTAAGGGTAGGTATATCTATTACCAGCAATAAAATTCACCCAATAGACCTTTCTAGCTTTATTATTACTTGAAAAAAAAAGACGAACCTGTGTGATACTCGCTAGTGTGGGCGAAGGTTTATTGATTGCTTCATGAATTGATATTAGACCCTTGAGATCAAAGAACGAAGTTGTATTAGGCAACAAGACAGAGTGCTCACGGTACCATCCTTAGTAAGTAATGTACATCTCTGTAAGTCAGCTGAACGAGCCACTAAATTAACGCGTAATGTAAGTAGTATAAGTTAATAAATATTAAAATATTTAAATATTGTCTCTGTCAAAGTTAAATTGCTGACTAGTACAAGTCACATTAGCGCTTTTCTGCGAAATAAAAACCGATCCAGCTGAATATTTGTACTTAATTTTATTTGGTCGTTGTAAGCAATATACACCAGGCTGAAACCTATGCACCACTCCTGACCTGACCTACTAATATTACTCATAATAAAATTGTAACAACTTTATTCTTCAACATAATCCTCCTTGAGTTGGACACTTGTTCCATCGGGCGTTCCAACATCGCGTCCACTTCTTGGAAGCCATCTTCTTCAACCTTGTCAAACTAACTATTTACAGCGCATATGACTTCGTCATTGGTCATTTGATTTTCTTCGACGATATTCTTTGAGTTTTGGGAACAGCCGTATTCGGTCGTTGTCAAATCTGGAGAATAGGGTTGGTGCTCTACGATTTCAAGCCCCGCAAAACGAATGGCAGCCAGCGACTTATGCATTAGGCCCTTGCCTTGATCGTGCCTTGATCGAAGAGCGCCCTTTCCTCGAACTTCCCCACATCTTTTGTCGTATACCTTCATGAAAATTTATTAGTTACGCACAGTAGGATCATGTTAGTATAGCTCCTTTTTGGAGGTATCATTCCAGAACACCGAAGCCATAACTTTGTGTGATAAATTTACGAGGTGGTGGGGATCCCTTACTCTGAATTATTATCTTATTAATCGTTCGGCTTTATCTAGGCGGAATGTCTTAAAAAGTCGTCGAGAAATGTCCTCTTTTATCTGCCTGTGATCTGCTGAGAGCATTAGCTGATTAACGGAAGAAATAAATCTTATTTCTTCCACCATTTGGTGCAGTGTGACTCATCAGTCTGCTTAAATTAAATCATTGACTCTTTTGTCATTTTTTTCAGTAGCGATGGTTGTCGAAGTACCTCAGCTATGTTGATTTTCATGGGATGTTCATCCACACGTAAACTCGCGGCACCACCTCTTAACTATAGCATACGCCACTGCATAAACACTTTGATACACATTTAATTCAGCATGGATTTCCGTCGGAATTAACCCCTTGTTTGTAAATATTTCTTCCATGCTTCTATTTAGGTACCGTAAGTACTTTTTTTAGTTGGATTTGAGTGCTGTGACTCGACCGATACAAGTATATAACTTGCAAATTCAGAGGTTTCCATTATACGAATGTATCTTCCCATTAAAAGCCATTCTCTTTCTCAGACTCCTCACCTTGACAGAAAATTAGGTCCGGGGTGGAGTATAGGGTTCAACCCTCGTAAAAGTCCCCAAAGATCCTATGTACGCAAATTTGTCACAGCTTATCCAATTCCACGAAAATCAGTATATGTATAAATAACTCGGATACTACCTATTGTACATTTTGATATAACTGTTTATGACGGCACTGGTGATTATGAAATTCCGTAAAAAGCTGACAAACTTTTATCGTATCTTTATTCATTAAAAAATATCGCGATTTACATTTCTAGTACAAACTCAGCACCAAACACGGTGTGCGCGACGCGCGGATGGAACGACGTCGGAGCGGAAATAAATTTCGGCTCCGGTACCGCATCTCAGGTGTTTCCGGCGCGTCCCTAGCGTTTCTCATTTCTCATTTCTCATATAAGCCTGTTGACACGATGGTAGTATATGTACTATCATGATAATAACCGTGAGAGTAAATATGAGAGTTATTATCGTGAAAGACTTCTACACGCTAGTATGTAATATACAATAAGATATTTCATATTTGCACATAGCAATTTCCCTTATTGTATTCCCGAAACATTCAGTGACTCGCGACAGCTATTTGCTACTATCTGTAAGTTATACTATGATTAGAATAGCATACTATTTTATGTATATATGTCTATATACAGTAGCCCCGATTATCCGCGGGATAGTGTAGCAAGCACACCGCGGATAGCGAAAATTGCGCATAACCCGAGAAAAGACTAAATATGTATGTACAGTATTGCATGAACCTTTTCTCTACCTATAAATCCTTAAATAACAGTAGAAAAAATACAATACTTAAAAAATGTTAAGTTACGTCTTTTTAAAAGGAAAATATTCGTTCGTTTTCGCTTCTTGACACCACAAACTCTTCAAAATCCTTTTTCGTGGCACTCACGGATAATCCGCACCGCGGATCATCCGCTCGCGGATAATCGGGGCTCTCCTGTATTTAACTATAATAAATTACGTAAATTCATTACATACTACGTTTATAAATAAATGTTCCCGTACATTGCTTTTACTATTTGGAAGTATTATAAGTTTACATAATTCCTAATTATAACAAAAGCATTTTAAAAAATCCTTTTTAAGATTTAATAAGTAATTGGATATGTTTAGATTTGATTATTGACCCAGTACTCGAAGAATCCTAATAAAATACAATGTTGTATTAGAGAAGGCGTGGTCCCTTTAGTTCCATTCCTTTCAAATCAAGTTTTTTACTAAAATCAGGAAAAGCGAAACAGTGCTGGCAAATATATATCTAAAAGTTTTCGCCAATATAAAAATAGCAAAGAACTTACGGCACTATAACAAAGGTAATACAACAGCCTTGACACAATCCAACAACTTTTATAGAACCAAATGGATTTGTAGAAGTTGACAGAAGTGGTTTTCTCTCATGGAGCAGGTTTTATGCTGGCTAATTATAAACGCCTCTGGATAACCACCACATAAACAATAAACGTGAAAAATTAACCTCACTGTCTATAAAACCTAATGTCATAAAACAACATCTATATTTATGACTCCAGATATAGAAATACTTTTGAAAGTGATTTTCTGTAACTGCGCAAATGGTTGTAGGGATAAGTTTGGTTGTAAAAAATGAAATGGAATTTCTCTTCAATTTGTAGATAAATAGTCAATCTTGCCTCAATGCAACACTAATGACGCAACATGACAGGGAATTTCAATATTAATATAGAGGATGACGATGAATTGATTCCATTGATGTTTTTACCACACCACCTCTATATCGATTCAAACCTGGAAATTAATACAAGTGAATAAGATCTATATCTTATTACCTACCTAAAAACAATGCTTGAAGTTGAGGATGATGAGGAAGAGAAACATAAACTTACAAAAAGAGAAATATAAAGTTCTAGAATTTCGGTCCATATGTAAAAAAATATTCGGTTCATCAATAATGCAAAATGATTTTGTAATAAAGTAATAATAAATAACAATAATAATGAAAACTTTTTGAGGCTTTAATTTTGAGAATTACTCAATCTACGAAGTACCTATATTGAATGTTAGATCGTGCGCGCAGCTTGGGCGACCGTGGCAATACGCGGGCACGACGACGCTTTATTAAAAAACGGTCGATCGTACGAGAACAAAATGTAAAGAGTTTTGGCAGAAAATATTTATTCCCAGATTATAATTTTATTGTCACTAGTTTTGCCATAAATTAAAAAAAAACGATATATTTATATAAAATTGATGATCATGATATTTGACCTGCTGTAAAAACCTTACCATACCTCTTACCATATCTCTGGGGACTTTTCATATGTTGTTTATAACGATCAAATAAAGGACTTTTTTTATTGATATAGTTTAAAATTACAGGACTAGAAGGGACGTTGAAAATGTTTGCTATAGAAGAAACATACCTTGCTGGCGCACTGGAAACAGGTCGTCACCACTTTACTGATGACGTTCATGAGGTGCTTGGTCTCCGTGATGACGTTGTCGACCTTGGAGAAGGTGGCCTGTCTGCCGACGGTGGATTCTTTGACGGTGAACTGCAACTGCTGGACGTACGTGGGGACTGTGTCCAGCTGGGCGAGGAGATCTTTCTTTGGCGTTCCGGCCGGAACCTGTCATTAACAAGGAAATTAAAAGACAGACATTAAAGGCGTTCAGTCTTTGAATGTTTAATCGACTCTGACAAAAAAAAAACCAAGATTGAAGACTGACCAAATTTTAAACTAATTGGTACTCTAAAGAAGGTGGATTACTCAGAACGATTAAATAACGAAACATGGAATGCTGGTTAGTAACTCCGAACGTTGCGGGTACTAAGGTAGTGAAGTAGCCTTAATTAAAACTTGTTATATTTATTTTGCTGATACTGAACATTCGTTTCGTTATTTCGTGGTAAAATATACTCGGTAGGTTTCAATATCACACAACAGAATAAAAGGGAACTTAAGGGCCTAGTTTAGACGGTCAAAAAACATCTTAACTTTAACTTATCGTTGAAATTTGATCATGAATCTTTTAAATCAGTTTGATTAACATTTAAAAGACAAAGATATTTCCTGAAATAGTTAAAAAAAACCATTTTTTGAGATATTGAATTGCAAATGTTTCTACCACTGCAGAAATGACGGTATCTGCTTGCGCCGGTAATAGCGACAAAATATAAACAGAGATATTAATTTTTGCATAAGTATTTTATTGATGAACTAAAAAAAATAACTATAATTTATCATTAAAAAAAACAAGGATTTAAAATATTAAATCGATTTTCCAAAATTTTGTGTTTACTAGTAAAAAAAAACATTTTTTTTCTGATTTTTTATTTTATAAAGAAGGGATTTTATTAATCTATCAACGTGTTTTTAAAACAACTCGATCCATTAAGTAGTTTTTTATCACCGGCGCAAAACTGAAAAATATGGTTTTGAGAAAAACGCGTTCAGTTTTCTTTAAATAAAAGTAGTATGTTTATTACACTTACAGCAATCTGAGACTATTAGCTATTCCAGAGGTAAAAGATTCATTAATAGATTTCAACTTTAGGTAAAAAATAAATAAATGAAAAAATAACCAATTATTTCGACTGGATTTCTTTATTGCTGTATTGATATTCCTTATTTACACTACCCATAAGGTAGGTATATGGAAACAAAGGCGGTTGAAACAACAACTGCAATTTACATATGCTTTCTATAAGTTGGCGATTTTTTTTGAGCACACCAATTCATTTTAACCTATAACTTTCAGCTACATAAGTAAAAAAAATATTATTTAGAATTTTATAGCATCTTAAATTATGTAAATTATAATGTTTATCACGAGTCATAACATACCTGACCATTTACATATTATATGTTATTTCTTATTCTATTTCTTTTGATAATTTTATGTATGTTTTGATACTTTTTGTTGTATTATTTGATTATTTTGATTATATAGGTAAGATAGGTACGTTACTATAAGGTAGGTACTATAAGATAAATCAAATCATTTTCATTGATCTAAATTTTATTTAATCTGCAGTACAACCCTAAGCCACATAGTTAGTGGTGACGACAACTAGCCCCATGAAATTCATATAAATAAATTATAAAACTCGAGATCGAGTCGAGAGGAAATTAAATTTCGTTAATATTAGCAATGTAATTATTATAATTCACCTGATAAGAAAATTGCCTGATGACTTTGTACAGTCTATTGGCTTCCTCGGCGAAATATTCCGCTTGAGTAAATAAATCCTGCGTCGTATTTAATATTCCCTCCCCCTTCGTAAATTGGTACATTGCGAACGCCATAGAAGACATGTTCTTGGCTCTGTGAAAGCGGAAATATAATATTATTATATTAAATTGAATTCAGGTTATTTTATATCGGTCGAACGATTTTTGTTTCAAAGCTTATTTAATCAGTTTGTGCAGCAAAATAAATATTTAAACATGCTAACCTTTTTACTATATCGTTGTTTTCGTCGATTGCTGAACCACTCTCTTGCCATTTATCTGCTTCTGCGTCCATTTCAGATGACATCATCTTCATTTCTAACCCGGATTTAGCGATTTTTGCTTGTTCGTCTGAATCTAGCCTTACAGCCTTGAGTGGTTTGCTCGTTGAGCCATGTTTCTGTTTTTTTGCACAAGAGAAACATTAATAAAATAAAATAGAAAAGTATTGAATTTAAATAAAGGTAATGTTGTTGAATTGATTACGAGCAATAGTGAGACGACTCAAGTCTCTCCCCACAATCACAATCGTATCTAGAGAAGAGCACATCTAGTACTTTTTTATATTATGGAAGTAAGCATACCCCTGGTCTTGGCAGCGACATATAACCAGAAGAGTCTGCGGATCTGCGGTGTCCTTCTCGCAAACTACGTGACTCGAAGCGGACTTCGGTCGGCCGCTCGTCCAGCCGCTCCTCGAGCCGTCGGTCGTCGTCGAGCCGCACGTCGAGCCGGTCGTCGAGCCTGTCGTTGAGTCGGTCGTCGGGCCGGTCGTCGGGCCGGTCGATCGGCAGCGCTAGCCGCAGCGCGTCGCGGGCCAACCGGGCCGCGTCGGCGAGCAGCCACTGCCACGTGTCGGCGAACACGTCCAGGTTATCGGCGGCCGCGCGGCTGCCCGGGTGGGCAGCGGCGGCTCGCGCCGCCGAAACCAGCTGCGGCCCGTATATCCGCAGGTTGATTTCGGCGAATTTAGCCGACACTTGCAGCGTCTCGGTGGTCGCCACGTGGCGCAGCAGCTTGCAAATCTGCACAGTTATAAAACTTCTTAATCTGATATCCTCCTACTCCACAGGGTGTTCAGCAGTGGCAGCAATAACCTCGAAAGAGCATTCTTATTTAGAAACTAGAGACGTTATGATACTACTGAAACTAGACACCGCTGAAACATCCTTTATATCAGAATTACTGGATATGTGCCAAATTTTTGAAACACATTTACTAATACTTACATTAAAATAGACATAATCAAGTAGCGTCCGTTAAAGATCCAATTTATTATAATAATTTATATTCTTGGTGAAACGATGGTATGAATTCATGAATGAACCCTCAGTTGTTTTTCAAGTTGTCTTTTAGCTATGGTTAGTTTATATTATCTGTGCCGAGTACAACAAAAATATAGTATACTTTAAGATAACTGCAGTGTTTTGGTTTATCAAATAAAGTGATGTACATTACACGACAAATCATATTCTTTATAAAATTAAAAAATAGACCTCAAGACACATTATTATGTCAGAAAAATAAAAGGTAAGTCGTTATGTAGTTATGACGTCAGCAAGATAGCCATAAAAGCCATAATAATAATAATAATATTAAAACGATTTATTCTTATTCTTAATAAATAATGGAGAACCTGTAACGTATTTAATTAAATGCAATAAATATCACATGAAAGGTGCAAGGTTTCTTAAAACACTCTAGCGCAAGAAAATAAATAGGATAACAGATAATAGGTTTATTTGAAACAAAGTCCAAAATCGCCAAGTCTCTGGGTATAACACCGAAGAACTTTCAGGCAGACATTCAGGGCAACAATTCAGGACATAGAAACAAGCACCAGCGAAATTATGGCAAAAGGCTTTCGTGACGCCAGAATATATGACATGTTATATGTTTGAGATTCAAGCTGCATCTCAAAGCGATAACTATGTTAGTTTGGATTAAATACCATAAAGCAACCGAAAAATTGTACAAAGTACAGGGTGGCTCAAAATAAGGTTGACAAACTTCGTTATTGCGAATAATGTTATCAAATTTGGTTATAGCTTATGTGATTTAATATAAATAATAGAAATAGAGCTTTTTACTCTAACTGGACACAATATTCTGTACTTCCTCCATGTCAATTCTATCCCTTTAATTTAATATCCGTGTGCCACAAAAAACAACTCCGCGAGCCACTAAGTAGCAAGCGTGCCGCGGATTGATCTATTGGTGCAGACGGTTCAATCTCTAAGACTGAAGTTTGAAATGATTTTATTTGATTTCTTATCGGGAGATGATACCTCGAGGATGTGGTCTAAGTGTTCACGTAAATCGGCGGCAGCGTCCCGAAGTAGTTCCACGTGGCGAGTTTCGGGAGGATCTCGAGGGTCTCGATCTGCAGCTGCGCGAGCTGCCGCCACAAGCGCGCGCGCAGCTCGAGCCGCTCGTCTCGCCGCTGGCCGCAGCTCGCTCGCCTGTAAGGAATGCGATTCGTAATAACGGAATTCCGGTATTTTACGCACTTACCAAGATTCCGACATTTAACTCATATATAAACATATATAGAGTTCAATAAAACGACAAACTTAATATATATTTAGGCTGCCTCTCAATGGCTCAACTATTCTGAATTAAAAAAAATATTCATATTATGGTTTATCGATATTAATAGAAAGACGATTAAAATAAATTCACCATTTGAAAGGACACCTTCTCGGAAATTTCGATGTCAACCATTCTTGAATTGACCGAAGAGTGATCGACTGCTCACGACATATTCGTTCAAAAAGAACGACCGTTTCTTTCACATAAAAGGTATGATTCCAATTAAAATTTTACGGGGCGACCTCGCGTGAGATGCAGCCCTGCCCCCGCTCCCGCCCTTTTTTGTATCTTGATCACTCTCAAAACAGTTAGGCCGTTTTGAGACATCCTGTATCCTGTATCTTGAATCAAAAATATTATTTAATAATAATAATAATAATAATAAACTCTTTATTTGCTCTTAATTATTATACAAAAAGGCGAGCTTATTGCCACATGCCAATGTCTTACAACTAACCTAAACACATGTACATGCGCGCATTGTGAAAATAAAGATCGCAGACCATCTGCATAACATACAGACAGACAAGTGGAAGAATTTAAAACTAATAATTCCCTAGGACAGGAAATTGGGAGAGGAAGAGGAGAGAAAGGGAAGAACTGGTTACTTCTTAGAAAGGTAGTAATCCTTAAGGTGAGTCTTAAACGATGGTAAAGAAGGCGAGTTTCGCATGATTGCTGGGAGATCGTTCCAGAGTCTTGCACCATGGACACAGAAAGAATAGGAATATAAATCACTATTATGACTCGGAATTTTTAGTAAACTGTCAGAGGCTGACCGAAGTACGAGACCGTGGGATCTTAGTGGTTCAAAAAGCGCGTGGAGATAGGATGGTGTTAATTGGGAGAGTACACGATATAGGAGATATGAACATTTCTTCTTTGGCGTACTGGCAACCACTTTAACTGTGCCCTATATTCGGATACGTAATCATACTTACGTAGACCGAAGATGAATCGTATGCATACATTTTGCAAACGATCAAGTTTGTTGGGCAGTTTCTCTCATAAATCGAGAGAAGCCACATCTGCATAGTCAAGGTTTTATGTAGCTAATCAGTGTGTCTGTTTACTAATTTGCATTTGCCAAAAATCCTGAATTCCAAAATTCAATATATCACGATCCCCTAGCTGCATAAAAGAGATTTTGGTGAATAAAAGCATCTTAATTGTATCTCTTTTGGTGTATATCCATGAAAGTAGAAAACTACACAACTTCATTGTGTTGCTGGAAATATTTTAATCTGCGGCCGTTTATTATATAAAATAACCGGTTTTCAACTCAATTCACTACAAGTTATTTCACTTAAGCGTAAACTACAAGCTACATCAAGACAACGCTTTTACGGGACTTTAGACATATATTATAATAAGGTAATTTACATAATATGCGCGGAAGGAGTGAATTTCGCTGTTACGTCCCCATGCTACTTAAAAGCTCAATTTTCTGTCTTTGTCTCACTCTCCCATGTAAATATTTTAAACCATTATAAGAACACGTAGACATTATTTAAAATCATAATTCCAATAGAGCTTTACAATTTTACACTAAAAGAATTAATAACTTGGCTCTGTCTAACATTTTGGCCTCTTCATGCAGGTTATTAAGGTACATACAACCCGAAACGTCGCATTGCATAATCAATACAAATGGTATAATTACAATAAATTATGTAACTGCAAATGTCATACGAATAGTTAGATAAAGCTCTAAAATTTCGAGTGACTATAGTTTTAATAGTTTTTTTTGTTATGAGAAATACGTAAAGAAGTGTCAAAATACAACATGGCTACGGTTTTTACATCCTGCTTTTAGAATAATATATCCTAGTGTTAATTCATACGTGAATAAGTCTGGGAAACCTTTAATAAGTTGGAGTTTAGGCGAAATTTATAAGTTTTTCAGTATATTTCGGGAACATTTTTAGGAAAAAAATAACATCTCCTTTATAAACCAACGATTTGATTATTTGCCGAATTTTAGTAAATTTCGAAAAATTCCAATTTGTTTAAAATGCTCATATACCTACTTAGAATTTACAATATTTTTTATTTTATACATTTATAGCGATTATTATGATCCTCACAGAAATATCCCTTTCGAACATTTTTACCAAATTTCTTCCATGGATTTCTTGCTACATGTACGAGTATCTAGAACATACTGCCGTATAATTGTTTCATTATGTCGTATTTTAAGTGTTTGGTTAACTATTCATGTATTATGTATAGCAGAATAACAATACTATTTTAGTTTATGATAATTAACTATATAAGTTATCACCCTCACATGAAGTGCCATTTGCCTTTTACTGGGCGTTAATCTATACTGTATGTATTGCTCTTTATGCACCGGTGCCGCAGACATTCGACTGACTTATAATAATACTATCTTACAAAAACTGCTCGTTTTGTACGACGCTGTTCAGGTTAAATGAAAATATCTAGGGATTCCGGGAAACGTTCTATCCCTACTCGCCTGAGAGTGCGCCGCGGAGCGCATCGCGGCGCCGAGCGCGGAGGCCGCACGCGCCGCGCCCGCGCCGCGCCGTGCGGCCGTCCGCGCCGCCGACGCCAGCGCCACGATCCGCGCGCGGTCCGCGTCCGCCGTGTACGGCGAGTCCGTGAAGTCGTGCGTGCGCTCGTCCAGTGCGTCCAGCGCGCGCGCCAGCGCCTCTTCGCAGCCGCCGGCGACGGCGAGCGCCGTGACGCGCCGCAGCGCGGCGGCCGCGGTGCCGCGGCCGCCGACGCCGTTGCCGCCGCTCACCGCGCCGCCGGACTCGTCGTCGCTGTCCCATGGACAAATCTGTTTACAAAAATCAACGCTCTATTTCTGATCGGCTATCGGGCCTAGCCCATGATACTATATGTATATGGCATGTAGCTCATAGTGCATTGTTTCTCTCTCGCTCCCGAATTGCGTCATTCGAAGAATTGAAACCACCATTTGCGGCTGATTCTATTGCAACTACCAACTTACCATCACGCGGAGAAAAAAGAATTATGCATTTTATAATATAGTCAAACATACATGCTATTTAAATATAATAATGGATACATATTATTTATATTATATTGCAACTAGCTGATGTCACCCAGCGTTTCTCGGATTCTGCTCCCCATCCCAACCGATTTCCCCACACCCTCATTCTACATTCTGGTACATTCTAGAACATTCTCGATCTTTTCATCATTTATGTTTTTATATCCTCGCTACCCACTCCCACCTACAAACAGCTATCCTATCAATATCTTAGGCCCTATTCCACCGTGGTGTCTTTGAGCTACCAAGTCAAGACACAGATTAGACACCAGATATACACCAGAATCGCCATACTGCGGCCACAATATTTAAATGGACGTCGAAGAGTTAGCACTTACGCCGTATGTACGATGGAAAAGAAAGTTAAATAGAAATAAAAACAGTGCTGGGTTCATCTTTACCTAGCCGTTCATAGATATTTCCCAACATTTCTTTTTAAAATCTCTATTAGAATACTCCGGTGAGGAACGATCTCAAATAGGTGGTCTCTTTTGAATTTCGATAATAGATTTTTCTTTATCGAAATTATCCATAGAATACGCTCTAACTAAACAAACACCATGACCAGTGTACATCTGCGAAGTGTACGCGAGACTGGCGGCCGAGTGAGTGACACGCCATGCAACGCTTTACTAATTAATGGTGGCGCAACCAGCGTGGTGGCGCTGACAGTAATAATCTGTGTACGCGTTCGTGCTGGTCGCGCCGCCAAAACGATTGCATAGCCAAGCGGACACCAGGTGAGATACTCTCCATAGAGTTGTATACATTTTGTTGGTGCCGGCGACTGGTTGCGCCACCATGGTGTCCCGGTATAATAGGGGTCTTATTATCGATGGGAGACCACATGTTACCGTCATAACCGCGTGGGTGGTTCACAGTGAGTAGTTGCAGAGAAAAAAAAGTGTACACACATTTGAATTTTATATACATACACACATGTGTAATCCCTTCAAAGAAGGGATTATAAATGATTACAGTAGTTATATAGGGCATACAATTTAAAATATATAAACTTGGTTCCCACTAATATACATAATCTCCTTATCCACGATCTAATCAACCGAATGAGATGCGTCTAGTCTATACCTCAAAGGATCGTATCAATTACGCCTTACGATTCAAGATAGGTCCAGAATTGCCACTTACCGAGAAGGCCATATAAATCCCTTTCTAAGAGAATTACTGTACCTTAATCACTGAACAATGAGAAATAATGCTTATGTGTGTATTTATTTATTCGTATTTGAACCGGAAATGCCAGGAACGATTTCATTCTTTTGTGATAATTGGTCAATTTGAGCGTTGAAATTACTATCGTGTTGCGTGATTCAGTTGGGTGAGAAAACTTACTCCTGCTTTATGGGAGAGTATATACCTCAATTTGTATTATGTATGAGAAGTTTCATTTCATGAATAACTTATATCAGTTGGGAAACTTTAGAAATCAACGAATCAAATAGTGACTTTCCTTCACATTTAAGAATGTGAAGATGTGAATATGAAAATTTAAGATGTGAATATGAAAATTTTCAAAAACACCAATCAATCGATCTATCAATCTATCATTTCTTATTTACGAAACCGTCAAGATATAGAAAATATTCAGTGTTGTTAATATAAACCAAAAATAAACATAATAATAATACACGAACATCTGGGTAAGAACAGTTCATATTCATCGTTTACAATTTTGAGATTTTGATGTGCGCCTATAACCTAAAATAACCTCCTTTCTGAAAGATGAAAGATTTTCTGCACAGGGAAATAACAATTAAATGTCATGGATTTCGGGGAGCAACGGATTCTAAAAAAAATCGGAAGGAAATTGTCGCTGCCTATTGCACAACGCATACAAGCATCTAGAAGCAAAGATGAAAGATTTGCTGCACAGGGAAATAACAATTCAAGGACATGGATTAAGGGGGAACAACGGGTTCTGGAAGAAATCGGAAGGGAAGTTGTCGCTACCTATTGCACAACGCATAGAAGCATCTAGAAGCAAAGATGAAAGATTTGCTGCACAGGGAAATAACAATTCAAGGACATGGATTAAGGGGGAACAACGGGTTCTGGAAGAAATCGGAAGGGAAGTCGTCGCTATCTATTGCACAACGCATAGAAGCATCTGTCCTGGCTTACTGGATATTAATAAAATATTATTATCTAAAACTCTGTTCTCCATAATGCAGCATTTTAAATGACGTTTATTTGTAAAATGCGTCTGGTTCATCCTTGAGGTAGAAGACCGATATTCATTAATTAAACGTCAAAAAGTCATGAAATCCTTTATTTTACTTACAAAACTTCCCAGGAAAAAAATAAAAACAAACTTTTTAATTTTAGAAATAAAAAAAATGTATACTATAAATTGCCACATTGGTAACAATTACATAAAGAAATACACTATATATATATATATATATATATATATATATATATATATATATATATATATATATATATATATATATATATATATATATATATATATATATATATATATATATATATATATATATATACTTTATATAGCTACTTTAGGGCTTCATATTATAGGACATAGAGTGGTTTATGTTTTTAAACCGGCACATTCATTTGTAGAGTCAATTTCTCTAAACGTGTCTTCTCCGGCACTTATGCCGGAGAATACACTTACTTGATAAGAAATCGTGAATAATTACGGACTTCCAGCCTGAAGCAATTTTTAAGGCCCTATTTTATAAGGCTTGTTTGGGTTGAATTGTCGTTTGAGTACTCCACGCTTTTTTACCCTTGTACTTTTTGTACCTCTCATCAATAGTAAAGACATTCTCTTCCTCAATGAATAAACACTAAGGTCTCACTTTATCAATTAGAGTTCGTAAATCAAGAATATCTGTCTGATGCTAGGACTATCTATCTGGCTTCACTGACGTTAGGAAAGTTGAGGTACCGACTTGTTTCCCTATATCTTTTTTTTATATAATTACACATCAATTTTAGCGAACCGGAGACTTTCGAATCTTCCCAGTAATGTTTATATAATGGCATCTCTACAACACCCACGAAATAATTTTTGGCCATTATTTCTCTATTATCCATTATTTATTTTTTTGTTATTTTGGTGGATAGGAATTCTTTTTTTTATGTATACATAGCCTAATATTCAAATTGATTTAAAGGGTTAGAATAAATTTTGAATTTTGATAGTGTCATACAAAACTACTTGGCTATTGCGTTTTTAATATTAAAATTCATTTATCTCGAAATAAGGGATTTGTGAATTAAATTTATTATTTTTGTGCTCTTCACGTGAAGTAAAATAATCATATACGTTGGTTGCAATATCAATTAGACAAAATTTTCAGAAAACACGTCCAAATCCAGAGGAAACAGGCCTACGAACACATAATTGATTAAACAATATTGGAAGTTTGCACTTCTTAAATATTTTATTTTTGGCAATGTTTAAATCGCAATTTTATTTTATACCTTTAAGTGACGCCAAAACTTAATTTTTAGAAAGAGATGCATTAACATTTCAGTAATCGGAATGTATAAAACCTTGTAAAATAAATTAGTATATTATAATATAATAAACCCGATTTTCAAAGAGAGAAAGAACCATGCTTTGCTTCTAACCAAATTGGACTCGAGATAAACTTAAAGAAAACAAAATTAAATTGCTGGTCCATCTGAAGTTGACGGGGAAATGAAATGAGGAGGCCGTGACAATCCGATTGAATTAATTATGTAAGGTTGGTAGGTCGTTACGAAGTTTTTAAGAGGTGATGGAGGGGACCATTTGGAATATAATGAACCGACCATACCTCTAAACAAAGTGTCACTGTTTTGAAGATCCGATACATTTTTATTATTTTATGTTATAGTAACTATTGCCTTATATTATAGGGGGAAAAAATAAGGCAATTATTCCTTTTAACACGTTTTCAACAGATTTTTTATCAAAATTAGGATTTAAAATACAACTTAGTTATGCGCCGAATTAATAAGACCGGCAAGAAATAATAAAAAGAAGAGATAAAGAAGAAATTAG
Source organism: Micropterix aruncella (assembly GCA_944548615.1). Classification (NCBI taxonomy): domain Eukaryota; kingdom Metazoa; phylum Arthropoda; class Insecta; order Lepidoptera; family Micropterigidae; genus Micropterix; species Micropterix aruncella. The sequence goes on along the minus strand of OX155952.1, from coordinate 25,564,365 downwards.
ATTATTATTAGGGTAACCGCCACAGAAATAGGACGAGTGGTAAGTGTATGTATTAGAAATAAGGGCTTACACTTTGAACACGACGACAAAGAGGTTTTTAATAAAAAATTTGTTTTGTGTTCACATGTGGTTCTTTGTAGCTCTAATAGACAAAGGACCATTAATTACATCAATTTGTATTCACCTAATAATAGTTCACTTTCCATTAGAAAATTGTTTTTTTTGTTAGTGATCATAAAATGCATTTTATTCGTATACCATTCGAAACAACATAAAATGGATATATTTTGAAAACTATTTGCACACATGCTATTATTGATATTTAATTTCAATTGGCAATAAAATATTACATGCCGTTTTGATTGCTTATGATGGTATTTTCATTTTCTGAAAATATAGCTATTATAACCCGTTAGTGTCGGCCCAACTCACAGGTCAGCACCCATCCGGTAGCCTCACGTAGAAATGCGAGCCCGGCTAGGACTCTGTGTCTGTGGGCCAGTTACCCTGAAAATCGTCTTTAGAGCGCTCCTGGACGATTTTCACACCGTGCGGCGTCAGCCAATCAACTGCGCATTCCGAATGATTACCCGGGGAGTCTGGAAACGAATTTGTTTCCTATAGAGCGGGGGTGGTTGCTACCCTTATGGCAACCGCTCTTGAAACGACCAATTGGCTACCTGATACCGGGTGATCAGACGGGCTAAGGATGCCGTGGTCCGCGATAGATTCGGTAGATACCGAGTCACCCATATACAAGGGAGAGGGCCGCGCAAGTGACCTCGAACCCGTAGCCAGTCGAGACGCTGGAGAAATCCGGCCATAACTGGAAGTAAGGGCGCGAGTGTCGACCCGCTGGTTGCACATTCGGTTTCTCGCGGTAAGGCATTGGTCTCTTACGGGCGAGTGGCATAACTAGACAGTGGACTGTTTCGTCCCTAAGTCTTCTACGTTCACCTCACTGGAAACAGAACGATCAAATATCGTTAAAACTTCCTGAAGTGACGGGTTGGCCCAATGTAGTTGACACCTCTAAGAGTTTTAAAGTTAGATTTCAAACACTCATAAAATTTCGAGTTCAAAAATATCAAAATCAAAGCTAAGCTATATACGCAAAAGTTTTAAATTTATATACATGGATACGCGGCCCTACCGTTGTATAGGGGATAAATTCACCTGTTCGCCAGTAACTCCAGCGTTTCTGCTTCTTCTTTTAATCAGCGGCGAGGGCGAACGTATGGTCGAACCCGCCAACCGACCATTTCAAGTGCTGTTTGTAGTTTTTGTGTAGTGCAGCTAGGTGGTTCAGTTCATTTCGCACCCTCGCGCATAAAACTGCATTTTTGTTTGACCGATTGCCCTTTGAGTAAGTAAGAGCACGAAACTATGCGCTTCCCAATTTACGTTCGTTTCGTGTCGACCTTTTGACAAGAGACTTTCCCATTCACATTCCGATTAGAGCTAGATTAGGTGTCTCTGTGAACGGACATCTTATTTTATCGGCGAGGACATCAGTTTTCGGTTGTGGTATCTATGTGTTATTGCAATATCCCGGTTCATGTTGACGTTGGTAAGTGGACACTGCCTGACGCCCGTAACTTTTCGAGAGACATTAACATTTTCTTTTCCATATTGTATTGGTGATCCCTCAAGTTCCACGTCTATCTGTAGTAGAATCTTTTGTATCTATAGTTTCGTCGAAGACCTAACACATAATATCCTACTATTTGTCTTTTTCATGAACCCACATACCTACTTAATTATATAAGAGTCCCAACTGCAAATTTTGATAATGTTCCAAAAGTTACCAGCTGTAAAATGTGGGTTGGCGCACGGAATGATTTTATACGATTTAAACATTGAAAACTTCAACTAGTCATCTTAACCCTTATGGATGACATGTGTTTTTTTAACATTATCACTGATATAGGTCTCAGAGACTCTCAAAGATAAAACTAAATAAAAATATACATAGCATTTTTTTAATACAATACACAGCTCGCTGAGCTCTTACAAACTCGAAGATACCAATACACAGCTCGCTGAGCTCTTACAAACTCTTACAACTCTCTCACGCGCAACAGTGCGAGACAGTAACAGCTTCTTTTGGCGATGGGAGTATGTCAGACCTATATCAGTGCTTAAGGGATAATAATTTAGATATAAGCATATAAACCAGGATATATTTATACCTTCAAACACACAGCGTCATGTGTTAAAAAGAAAACGCATCACAATTACTTTGATAATAAATGGGTAATTATGAATGATTATTATTGAAACTCATTAATTATTTATGCGTAGCTTCCTCGTGAAAATCCAATTCTCATGGTATATAACTTTTTTCTTGATCAATATACGTAAAAATAGAGTTTTACGTGGCGAAATAAAACATCCTGTTTATTATATAGGATAGTGACAACACACACACACAGACAAAAAACGAATGCGCCGAGAAAGTGGCGGTGGTATGATGAAGCTTCAGAAATAAGCCGAACAACTGTAGTAATTATTAAACCGTGGTAGTGTTGTGAGTATGCGTATGTAGTGCGCGAGTATCGCTCTCTGCTTCCAATGTGTTTGATAACTTAATCAAATCTTGAACCAAACCAACTTCTTATTTACTTTATACTACCAAAAGGTTTTTCAATTTAATCTCAATAATCGTATCTCTATGTAACTGGACTGATATGTAATGCTTTTTACTATTCCTTGTCTTCTTCCAGATGACTCCATCTAACTATTGTAATTTAAGCCGGGCATTAAAATATACAATATTTCATCCTTAGCAATTTAAGCATAAATTATTTGCATATAAATAAAGAAATTAACCTGCTCTCTGGGTTGGCAGTCTCTCACGCCGTCCTTGACTACGTAATGAATGAGGTCCATAGCTCTTCTCATTTGACAGAAAACGGTATCCCGGTTCTCCCGGGCATGGAGGCACGTCGGATGTCTTAGGCACAACTGGAGGTTTGAAAAAGCCACTAATTAATATGCAAATCTCCCGAATAAAATGTATCGACCGTCGGTTTCATTAATAGAAAGTTAACAAAGAGTAATTACGCTCAACAGATGCCTTGAATTGGCCGCGGAGAATGCTAATGAACTTTGGGAGCATTATCTGGCAGATTTCCAGCGTTTGGAAGAGTAGGTAGTAGGGTTTATAAAACTTTTGTAATTTAAGACACGTTAGATTAACGTAACTTAAGTTAGGTTCTGTTCTCTGAATGATTTTGACACGAAAAGTCTTTCATTTCGGTCGGTCGCTTGCTAAAATTGCATGTAGAATACATAATACAAACTGCATGTATGAAAACACTACGTCGCATATACAGGGTGAGTTTAATGTACTGACACCATTGAAGTGAGTAAATCAGTACCAGAAAATATGCAAATTTTAATTTAAAAATAAATAAAAATGTTTTAAAAAATTTGAAAGATATAATTTTATTGAAAAAAAGTTTAAAAAGCGTTGAGCCCGCTCGAATATTGTTTATTCGCGGTATTTTATCTACCGCTAGATGGCGCAGCGCGCTATCTTCTCATTTCTTTTCATACCTTTTTCAAAAGTCGTGTTTCTCAAATTACAAAAAAAAAAATCTTCAACATTTTAATCAAAAGTTTCCTATTTTCTCGTACTGATTTACAAACTTCAAAAAAGCCGGTATATTTAAAATCAGCTGTATATACTTTCCACCGTAGTACGGTAGTATCCACGAGACTTACTTTGATATCATTTTGTAGAAGAAAGAAGACATTACTCAATCCCGCATATGTCGCTTAAGCAGTTGCGTTGTAGTCGCGCTACGCATGACGATTTGCACCTTGAACCGGTTCCATGCAGGTTGGACCGGACGCCAGTTTGTTTTGGCGGTCGATCCAATTCATCGTTCCGCTCCCATCCGGGAGCATCAATGAATTAATTTTCTCGAGCAAGCTCCAGACTGCCCAGGCAGTGCTAAGGGAGGTATTGGGCCCAGTGCAATTGGGCCATTATGACCCATAGTATCTAGGTTTAGCCCAATTCACGGGTCGGCACCCATCCGGAAGCCTCCAAGTAAAAGTTCATGCCGGGGTAAGACTCTGGGCCCTTGGGTCAGCTTACCCTGGGAATCGTTCTTCGGGCGCTCCAGGACGGTTTGCGTGTCAGCGCCGTGCGCCGTCGCCAATCGACTCTGTATTCCGACTAATAACCAGGGGTGTGTGGAAACGGCTTTGTTTCCTATAGCGCGGAGGCGGCAGTTACCCAATGATAGCCGCTCTAGAATCGATCGACTGGCCACCGAATCCTGAGTGAAAGTGGCAAAGGACGCCATGGTCCTCGATGATTCCAACTGAATCGCCGCTTAAATTAGGTAGAGACCCTGTGACCGAACCCGTGACCAGACAGGAGGCCGGTGAAATTCGACTATACCTGGTAGCCAGGGCGCGTGGATGCCCACTGCTTTATATACCCGGCGCCACGCGGATTGGAGTTGGATTCTGGCGGGCCAATTGTCGGAGCTAGATAGTGGATTGTCCACGTCTCTACATCTCTAGGATCACCCCACGGCTAAAAGATCGACTATATCTATATACCAGCCTGGGGTGACGGGTTCGCCCGCTGTATTTGACACCCCTCCAATGCCCGAGCATTGTATTCCGTTAGACAGTCATGCAGATATTTTGTCAACTACATTTTAAATGGCCCCTTAGCCTCCCGACTCCGTTGACAACTACAGGCAAAAGCGACATGGGTTGTAATTGCTTACAAAAGGTAGGTAGATGTTCCACAAGTAATTAGTGTAACAAGCCAAATCTTGCACCCTTCTTAACCACTTACATTTTACTTTAAGACTTTCACACCTACGAATGGGTGCAAACATGTAATTATCGATGGCTACTGAGCTTGTCATTATCGATGGTCGAACTTAATCTCAAAGACGCCGATTCAAAATTCATCACCTATTCAACTCCAAAATTCGATATCAAAATCTCAGGTTGCGGCGGGCTTCGAACCTCCACCATGAAAATGCAGCTTCATTATCACTGAGTTATCTAATATCATAAATGAAATTGACCTTGGATGAGGTAAGTAACATGATAGTCGATCGCTCGAGCACGTGACGTGCGCACGCGAGCTGTGCTGCGCGCCGCTCGGCCCGCAGCTCCGCTCGCCTCGCGCCGCTCAGCCGCGCCAGCTCAGCCATTTCCCCGCCGAATACGGCGAACGCCCGCACGAACTGCCCGAAGGACGCGACACCCTCCAACCGCGATAACGAACGCGAAACCTACATAAAACAAGTAAATATATTGAAAATATCAACAAAAAAAACGACTGCCGTTACAGAAAGTGAAATATTTATTTATAATTATTTTCATTACGTTTTTTTAAAGAAATATCTGTGTCTTATGTATTCATCGATATAGATAGATGCATATTTCTGTAATGTATTCAATCAGACCTTTCATTTGACATCAAATACGATATATTTATGTTAATTTATTGGACATTTAGACTACTTGTTTGATATTTGGACAGTTAAGGTACCCTATGACACTCGAGATGATATAACGGTTCTAATACTACACACTTCTAAATCGGTCCAAGCATTTAGTAGTTATGGTGGAATAAAGAAACGGAAAACATATTATATAACATATTATAAACATACATAGATAAACCCTGAACAGATTACACTCTTTTTTTGTTGGCCAGTTTGTGTAAAAAACACGATTTGTTAACAATCGTTTCACCCCACGGCATTAGATTAGACGACGCGATGGTTGAATTCACATTCATAGTATTTTTCGGGGAGCAATGAGCCATTAGATAGGTTATGAAGTTTGTTACTGTACCTTGTCCTTGGCAAGCAGCAGCTGATTAACGACAACAATATCCGCGAGGAGTAGTACCCTGGTAACAGCGGCAAGGAGGGCCCGGGCCGCTCGGACCAGATCGGATCTTTCCGCCATAGCTTCGGCGTCCACTTCTGCGGCGGCTGCTGCGCATAGTCGTTCGATGCTTCCGCCTGAAACAAAACAGAAGAAATCCACGATGAGGTCATTATAGTAGACTGATGGACCAAACATTAGCATTCATGGGGATCCATACTCAACCTACAGGTGATCTCGATACATCCTGATTTTTTGAGGTCTTTCCTTGACATATAATCGTTTTACACAGATAGATAACGTCCTATACTTGATGCAGCCTGAAATAGGCTACAGAGCCATTAGCGTGTGCAAGTATATTGATATCCAAGCGTAAATATAATAATATATACGTATAAGTTCATTAATTTATCCACTTTAACCATACAAGTAGAAGAATTGTATCGAGCATTAGATCAAGAAACACATAATTTACAGAAAACTGCACTAGAACAGTATATTGTATTTTTTTGTTAATTAACCTATTATGATGTTGATTTTATGTGTAATAAATTTTATTTTGATCGTAAACACAAAATAATGATATGAAAGTATAGTTACATACATTTGCTTAAAAAAAACAACACATTATGCTTATTATAAATATTTTTAGTAATTTATTATAATAATATACCTGACCATAATAATAACAAATATTAAAAAAAATAAATAAACTAAATAAATATTATTAAATATAAACAACTTCATTTGCATTTACTTTGATATGCCAATGCACACAACACTATTGCAATGACACATCAATGCATTTATTTAAATATCTGAGTATTGTTTCCGTTTTATTGTGTCTCTTAATAATTAGTAAATTTCATAAATATTATTTTTGTATCAAGCATAGTTTTTTCTTTGTTAAATTTTATTCCTATTTTATTATAGAGTCTTGGTGTCATGATGAAAAAAATGCCTTTGAGCAAATATAGTCCTTGTTTAAGTAGTTGAGTGGGGGCTTATTTGCATAAGCAAGCGTTACGGTTTGATGATGTGGTAGCGGAGTATTGTGATCTTTTTGTTTAATATATAGTAAAATGACGTTACTTTTGCATAGATTTGACGAATTTCTAAGACTTGAAATTCCTGGAATAGACTGTTAGAAGGATAGCGAAAGGGACTTTTATAAATGACTCTTAAACTATCGCTTTGAGTATTGATAAGAGGGTCGATCGTAAGAAGAGAACCCCCCTCCCCCCAAGCAATCATTCCCTAGGTGAACTGGCTTTGGGTTAGCGCAAAGTTAACTGTTCTTATCAATTCCCTAGAAATAACTTTTCCAAGGAGGTTGAAGACAGACATATAGTAATTTTCGTAATTTTGTAGTGCAACCTTTTCTCACTTAAAGTATAATCTAAGGCCATATCTAAATATTTTATTGGGTTAATTTATTCAATTTCTGCACATGTGTAATTACACCTTCCTATGCTTGATTTAAATGTGTTGGACGGACACAGTTAAATCACGTTTTAAACGTGCTGAGACGGGCTTTTCATCACGTTATAAACGTGATGAAAAGTCCGTCTTCCGCGTATTGGTACGCCTCCTCCCAACAATTCCATCTAAAGATGAGCACGGTGTCGTCAAAAAAGAAGTTACCTCTCGTGAATCAAATCCATGTTTGTGAGATCGTTTATATAGACTAATAGCAGAATCGGACCTAATACACTATCTTGCGGTATACCAAATATATGGGGTATCTTTGTAACATTATTTATAAAGGTGATACGGGACACATCGTGAATCAAATAAAGTAAAAGACATCGGCAACTAGCTAAAAGAAAGTCTGGAAAAAGACGCTACAAAATCAATTACCAGTAATATTGTAGATATAAATAGAGAAATCAGAAAAATATTGATTTCTCAAACAATTGGTATTATTTATGGCAACAGGCGTGTAACAGGCGAAGTGCCTTTTTCCGGGCCTAAATGCTGTGCAAACAAATTCAAAAATAAACCTTACCAAAGATAAATATCGATAAATAAAATCAAGCGTGCTATTGACGTGCCGGTTTGGGCAGCATCAAGAAATAAAAAATAGCAACAAACATCTCACAGCGCAGAGTACCGATAACAACTCACGGCGTCGCTTAGAGCGAGACGTGCTTCGGATATATCGATGTCCAATCCTATCGACTGTTTCGAGTCCATAGGGATACAATTATAAAAACCTTGTGATTCATTTCAGCGTGTCGAGTATAGGCTGTTAAAATATGTCTGAATATGCATGAGCATAATCAAAAATATTTGGACATGGGTATGACTGCAATCCAAACAATTCTGCATGATGACTTAGATGTCAGACATCCAGTTTCCCGTTGAATATCACATAATTTGACTAAGAGCAAAAGTGGTGTCATGTAAATTGGTACTGGTTTACATAAGAATGTCACGCGCATGTCCTCAAGTATTAGCTGGCGTACAGCAGCGGCGTTTTTTCGTGTTACAGATGTTTTTGGTCGACCCGTGAATGGTACGCTGGTAAAAGAGGCATGTCCACGAAATTCTTAATATCGGAGATACATTGTTGTTAAACTATGTGCTTCAATATTTTAAAGCGAATAATTGTTCCTGTGATAACCTTTTCGAAAGTAGTGATAAATTATGTAGTGTATAAGTAGTGATATCTCGTCCATCGACACATCAATTTCTAACCGACTATTGCCTAACTATACTATTGCCTAACTATTTCTTATGGCCTAACTAACTATTGCCTATTGCCTAAATATCTGAATATTGCCTATGACAATTTATTATATGACTACTACTCTTGCCTAACTAACTGACTATAAAATGCCAACTAACTGACTATACCATGTTTTTATCTTTCTAAGTGGGGCATGGCCTTTGAATAAATTATACAACGGCAACGCTGGATTTGTTCAATAAAATTCAAGTACCTAATCGTTCAATATATTACTCAATAAAACGATATTTGATAAGCCGGCTCGGAGCTCTCACCATATATGATAATCCTGAATATTCCATAATCGGTTTAATTTGAATAAAAGATAAAGCTACTATAGGTAATGCGTTGGTAATGCATTTTGTAATTTTATTTCGTTCCACGAGAACAAAGCGAATAATTCCGCAAAGGAGAATAAATAATTCGATATTCAGCGTGACGTAGAAAAGCCACTGCATTTGAATGCACCGAATGGAGTGTCCTCTGACCAACTTGCGGGCTTACTGTGTAATCCGAACGGAGCGAACTGTCGCAAAATTTTCAGATACTAAAATCAAGTTTTGCAATGATGAATGGTTGATGACAGATTGAAAGTGACCCTACGTACTTTCCGCAAGTCTAGGTCTTTTTCGAAAAGAAGATTTTTTGAACATACTAAATTGTGCGCAGTATCTCTACAAATATATACCACATAATTCTGAAATGACCTGTCCATAAGCCCTCCCCCCCCCCCATATATTTAGAAGCGCCAAAACAACACTTCGCATAACCAAAATAGAAGGTATAATTACTAATTTTTCAACTATAATTGTTATAATCATAGTTAGATGAAGGCATATATCGATAACAAGTAAATATATCAAAAGGAAGAAAAAACACGACTGGCGTTACAAAAAGTGTATTTATAATTATTTTATGAAATATTTGTGGTTTATGTATATGTTTATGTATAAATATACATATATTTTCGGAATGTACTCAATCAGGCCTTTCATTTGACACCAAACACGATATATTTATGTTATTTTTTTTAAATTTGGAGATTTGAACATTTAGGTAACTATTTAGTTGATATTTGGATAGTTAGGGTACCCTATGTTAGTCGCGATGACATAACAATTCTAAGTATACCATATACTTCTAAATCAGTCGAAGCGTTTAGAAGTTATGGTGGAATAAAAAATGGATAATATACATAGATGAACCCTGAACACATAGCATTGCTTTTTGTTGGGCAGTCGTGTAAAAAGTAAACAAAATATTACATGATTTTTAGACTACTTGTGTCAATTTCTAAATCAGTAAGTAGATGAACTCTTCAAGAGATTTACAAATCTTACAGCTTTCTTTCTTACCAAAATTTAGCAAAAAAAATATGCAATGATATTTTCATGAATTTTATTGAGAAATTTGTATATACTAAAAGGGTTTCAATTAATTTACAACGTTCTTCGACTTATTGTTTTTGAGATTGTCATAGGTTGCGTTTGTCGATAAATCTTTTAAATGGCTGTTAGTATGTTCTTCGCAAAAGGATCTTTGAACTTTTTCACAATATTTTACCGAGTAATTTCCATAGTATTTCAGAATTTATCGAAATAAGACTTAAAACAAACTTATCTTTAAACTTTTATCCACCGATGTATCTGTGAATAATTCCAAGTTATAGAATTCGTAATTTAACACTATTTACGATCTAACGAAGTGATGTTTATCAGATTTACACGATGGCGACTCTTAACCGGTCGGAAGCCAGCTTTCGCGCTCAAAAAACTACGCCTCAACTTTTTGGTCGATTTTGTAGATAAATACTAACAATATGGTTTTTTATGAATTCCCTCTTGTTACCTAATAATTAATAATTTATATAATATATATGGGGGTCAGCCGAAAGGATTACTGTCAAACGACGCAAAATGTTGGTATTGTTGGCGCCCGACCGGTTAAAGACGATTTTGGCGCCTTCAGATAAATTGACTGTACTACATTGTTCAAAAGGTATCCAAACTGTAGTCAGCAAAAATACATGTATGCATACAAAATACATTTACTCTAATATCCTACAGAGTTCTTGGAAGTGCACCCTCTCCTCAAGTGGTTCCACGACAGCGGAAAACGCATTTTCTAGGATGGTGTTTAACTAGGCCATCGTATTACGCATGAAACCTTGTCTTGATTCGAAACGGTCCTTTTCAGCGGCATTTTCAACTTGGTTGATTGGCCGAATTAGTAAGGAGCCTGATGAACCACTGGAATGCCGGGAATGCGGGATCCTGCATGACTAAAGTCCACACTTGGTCCAGAGTGCACACATTGCCGTTTCGGTTTGTCGAGGGCCTAGCGGAACGTAGTTAGCTGTCCACTAATATGCGTACATTTAAGAAGCGGTTGTACCCCTTCTTTATCCGTGAGCATGAGCAACATGAGCAGCATGTCGTCGTCCCTAATAGCCTGTTGGACCTTGTGAATAGTATCCACTAGAGTATTGCTAAGTTTTCGGTAAAAGTCCTTCCATCCTTGATAATACGACGGACGCATCCTCACTCATCGGCCGATTGCCAGCGACTGACGCTTTCAGCAGGAGTGAAAAAATCACGCCTAGGGGCATGTCCGTTACACACCTTCATTACGAGGGAAAAAATCGATTGTGGCACCCCAGGACTTTCGCGGAATGTAGCCAAGGACTACTTTCATCTGAATATTAATTTCATAAATAAAATCGATGAGCCTCTCTCAGCCTGCGGACGAACCCGGTTAGGTTCCGCTGCAACCACCTTCGGCGGCGCAGTTCCTGTTCTGGACGGTCGACGGATGGCGTTAATATTTGATTAAAATGTACAGTGGAATTTAAATATTATAAGTTTAGCTTGTATATGAGATATTACAACAAAAATCACAATGTGATTTCGGCCTCTGTGTACCAAATTTCAAGTGTTTAAGTCCAATATTTCGAGATTGATTTATGACTAAAACGTGTTCCCTGGTGGATTGATTTCAACTACAACTCTTGCCATCACCAAATGATGCCTGCATGCTAAATTTCAGCTCAATCGGATTAAACGATTGGTCGCTATCGTTGAGGAATACACACAGACACACAGATACATCAATCTGGAAAGGGTCTTAATCTTCTCAGGCAGGCTCAACATTGATAATTCTGTCTTCATCTCGAAATAAAGAATTAAGCGCGTTTACAATACTTTTCCTCCTCGTCGGTTGATGGGCTGGGAAAGTAAAAATAAGGTGAGATTATTTGAAAAGATTGCGAAGCTACGTAGTAGGCCTCAAGGGATAGATTTTAACGAGCTCTCCAGGGATTGTCATACAGAGACAGAGGATTAAATGGCCTGTGTCAGGATCTGGTGCGAGAGCAAGCGAGAAAGTGATAGCGAGCGTGGGGGTGTGTCATATGAAGATTAACCGAGAATTTACGAAATGTAAGCGATCGCATGTTATTCCACCGAATAGCTATTCCATTTCAGAGCTTCATAAGCTCTCGGAATTAATACGACAATCATTGCCGGTGCCGCAGCTCGGTACAAGAACTCGTGGCGTGGGAGAAGTACCTAATCCCTTATCAACAGCATCTATGCTTACATATTCATGTATATTGTATTAATGGGACCTTTCCAGGAAAGGTAGGATCATTGCTAATACAACTTCGATAAGGGTTAAGGCCAAAGTTAACCGTCAAAGCGATAAACCGCTTCATCCTTTAAATTTTACAGTAGTCGCTGCAAACCAGTAGCTACTCGTATATTGCGTAGGTCGTTTAAGGTAATCGAAATCCGTTGGATGTATTAGTGTACATGTACAGTACTGACAATATTATTAGGCCCTCTACTTTGTAACATTTGAACAGTACCATAGTAAAATAAGAACAGTAGGTATATAAGAACAGTAGGTATAGGTATCTTCATAGTACGCACCGATTTCGCACTCATACAAGCGCCCGTTGTCCGTACGCTACCACTACAAAGATTCTCGGGCGCCTCGGTGCTAGCCAGCCAGGGCTGTCGCGCGACAGCTAAGTATACAAAAGTGGAATGTTTTCTGTACAGGCTGTAATGCAACCTATCAGAAATTGCATTTACGAGTTACGAAATTACATTTACGAGGTAACGTTTATTGTTCATTTGCGTAGGTAAGTATGTGTCTAGGTAAGTAGGTGCATAGGTATGTAAGTCGTAGGTAGGTAGGTAGATGCGTTTTTGTTAAGTACCTACTTTAACTTACTAAAATGTAGGTATTTTAAATACATGCAACAAGTGATGAATGCTGTCACACAAAGTCAGCACTAACTCATATATTATGTTACAGTACAATTTTGGGAACCGACTCTTGATCTATAAACCAATAATACATAAACGTACATAATAAATATAAAGAATTGCATTTCTGCTTTAATGGGATCACAACTTGCCAATTGTGTATTTGTTGTGGCAACCCTGGTGGTTCGGCGAAGCGTAGCTACTTATTTCGAAAACGGGCTCAGGATGTCCTACTAATGTTATTTTACTATGACAGTACTTACTTTCAGATACATGATATTTGTTTTAAGGCGTGTGTCTAAAAACATTATTTCGACTAATGTAGTGTGCAATTAGTGTTGTGTGTCTATTTTTTCAACCCCCTTCCCTCGATAGTGATTGTGTCAAGTGATTATGATCGCAAAAGTAGTATATTTGCAGTAAAAGTAGTATATTGCACTCGGTTTAATTCTCTTCATTGAAGCACCTTGTTATATACGACATTTTTTGTTTTTTTTTTATCAGGCCCGAGAACAAATAAAGCGGATGATTTGCCGACACGTGAACATGCTACGTACAACTGACAATGAGAAAAAACACGGATTTATATTTTGTATGGGAAAATGTTTTTTCTTTTATTTTAATTTTTCGTCAATTTTCCAATTTTCGTTTTTATTGGTTATTCTGCTATTCAGGACGGAGACAAATACTACAAATCATAAACCTTGAAAATCGGTCTAGCCGTTCTCGAGTTATAAGTGTTCGAACAAACCCGACTTTGTTTTATATATATAGATATAGAGACCGGATATACATATAAATATATATTTTTTAAATACTATTGTTATTTTATTATTTTAATTGATTTTTTTATGTGTTATGGACCATTACATTTGTAGGACCTTACCCTGACTATTTTTCAAACCCCATTAGATTATTTAAAAAGGCGTAGTATCTCATTTTAATATTATATTTTTGTTTTTTTATTATATTTTTTTGTGTGTAATTGGTGTAAAATGCCCTATTTCCATCCCGCATGCCCTTGCGGGATATTGGTATAGGCGAGATCAACATATTTTATGGATGCGGGATCCCGGTATAACAGGATCCCGCATTTTTCGGGATCACAGCATGCTTAAAGTTAAAAATATTTATTAGAAAAAAAACAAATGCGAAAATAAATTTACTTTTCATTTTGGAAGTGTTTTCGCAGGAAACACAACATTCCCAGACAAACTACTAAAGTGTCGTCAGACAAACTACTTCGTATCTTATTGGCAAGATAACTGGCAGCGGACAACGCCCGCTCAGCTACTACGCTTGTAGGCACTACAGACTTTAATTTAGAGCATTGTGTGGTCTCGCACCCCAATCGAGATTTCGAAGAAATTTCGAGATCTCGGTATACCGAAATTGGAAGCGCTAGTGTAATATATAAACGGTATTAGTTTTAGGTCCCGATTTCAATATGCACAACTTAATTCGATACAAACCGTAATTTACCACAAATAAATAAATAAAAAATAAATAAACTCTTGCCAATACCAAATGATGAATGTATGCCAAATCTAGACACAAATAAAGACAAATAGAGTGGTCAACTACAACGGGCGAACCCGTCACCTCAGGAAGTTTTAACGATTAGTCGTTCTATTCCCCGTGAAGTGAACGCAGAAGACTTGGACAAAACAGTCCACCGTCAAGCTCCGCCACATGCCTGTGTTTTTTTTTCTTCGTTTTGTTGTGTTTATTTTATCTTTTCTTTACGATAAAAAAAAAATAATAATGTTTGTTTGCTAATATGTATGAATGTTTGCTAATCTGACTTGTATAGGTACCAGTATACCAATAAAATGAATATGAATAATATAATATGAATATGAATATGAATATGTAAGAGGCAACGCTTTATCCGTGAGATAACCAGGTATGTTACCCAGCGGGCTTACGCTCACGCCCTTACTTCCACTTGTGACCAGATTACTCCGGTCTCTCGATTGGTTACGAGCTCGAGGTCGCTTGCGCGGTCCTCTCCCTTACGAAGCGGTGAAAAGGTGTATACCGAATCTATCGCGGACCACGGCATCCTTTGCCTGGCTGTTCACCCAGGATCGGGTAGCCGATGGTCGTTTCAAGAGCAGTCGCCGTAAGGTACGCAACCACCCCTGCTCTATAGCAAACAGTATTGCTTCCAGACTCCCCCGACTGTTGGTCAGAGTGCACAATCGATTGGCTTACGCCGCAACGGTACGCAGACCGTCCAGGAGCGCCAGAAGGTTGATTCCTAGAGGACACTAGCCCTAAGGCCAGAGTCCTGCCCGGGCTCGCACTTCATTGCGTGGAGGCCGCCGGATGGGTGTTGAACCGTGAGTGTGACCAACCCTGAACAGAATGGGTCTTCGTGGCCAACTCAGCAAGGGCCCATTAGATCCCACACACACAGACACACACAGAAGTAGATTCACAATACTTTCCCTTTGCCGTAAAAGAAAAATTCTGAAAAGGACATTTTTACAGATATCCTCCATAATTGTCGCCTGTGCATGTAATCGCAGTAAACCATGGGATAATAATTACAGTCCGCTGTTTGGCGAACATTGTTCCGATGGCACGCGATGTTCACGTTTTGAATCGCGATGCCAGCGCGCTCTGTCCGGTGATCGTAAATTCCGAAACGGATTCCCAGCGCGTCCATTTGTCAACAGCGACCCAGCGTGACTGCGGATTTGCGCCGCTGCAGTATATACACGAAATTATGTGAAATTAAATTAAACAGTTGACCGTTATCAATGAGATTAACAGATACATTCGTAAGCGACGTGCTTTTCGATTTATTTTCATTACACCGGATTCATGATTTTCGATTTGTAATTATGGCTGAAAGAAACAAGGGATTTGAGATAACCCTAAAAAATCAATTTATTGTCGTCGTATAGCGTCATTTGGTCATGGCAAGAGTGGAAATGTCGCAATTATGACGCAATTATGACGCACCATATCGCAATTATGACGCACTAGTCAGTCATATATAAATTTCGAAATATTGGACTTCATTTTTAAAAGTGTAGATTTTACCCCTCTATAATATTCAATTACGGCCATTGCAGTTGTTTGATCCGTGATAATAGCAAAAAAAATGTTATGTGTGACCCTAAGACTTTCCCGACAAGTAGCCAAGGACTGATTTCATCTGAATATTAATTTCATTATTAAACATCGATGAGCGCCCTCTTTTGGCCGACGGCGGACAAACCCGGTTGGGTTCCATTGCGACGCCTCGGGTGGCGCGGTTCGTTTCTTGGCTAAGAGTGGGTTGGGCCAAGCACCAACAGATAGCTTTAATATGTAAGTAATCAAAATGTATGGCGGAATTGCCATATGGCAATTCCGCCATATGCTAATAATATTATTAGCACAGTATAGCAACCAATAGCTTTACTCCAGATCTACAGGGCGTTGCGGGAAGAGGGTGCGAGGTATGTGGGCAGAGGGGTACGTCTCGACAAACGCCTTTGGTTAGCGTTAGCGCAGGTAAAGGCTTGCGAAATTTTCGAACGTTTGGATATTTGCGTGGTCCGAGTAGCGGGATATCTGGTGGCCTTATCTGAGCCCTTACGACTCGTGACGTATTCGCTTTGATTTAAATTTTATTCTAAGAGAAGCTACTGTCTGGTATACTGTGTTATTAGTGTAGCTTGTATAAGAGATATTCCAACTAAAACCTTACAACGTGATCTCGGTCCAACAAGGCATCTGTATTCCAAATTTCAAGTCTCTAAGTGCAATTTTTCGAGATAATAATATGGCTAGGATGCCCTCTGGTGAAACGATTTCAACCACAACTTTTTCAACTCTGCCATGACCAAATTATGCCTGCATTCCAAATTTCATCCTAATGGGATCAAGCGCTTGGTCGCTATCGTGCAGTAATAGACACATACACACACACACAGATACGCGGACACACAGAAACACACGCAGAGAGACTTTAATCTGGAAATGGTCCTAATAGTCTCAGGAGTGCTCAGAATGAATATTTCCGTCTTGATCTTTAAAAAAAAGCGCGTTCACAATAGTTTTTCTACTGATCGGTTCGTGAGCCGGGAAAGAAAAATCTGCAGTAATATGTAAAATCGGTAATAATTCTGCAACACAGCATTGTTTGATCGAGAGTTACGTCCATTCCGTAGTAATGTGATTAAATTGCGCGCGTAGTTATCAGTCTGCTATTTATGTTGCTATCAGTCAAGTGTCATCGACGGCAAAGTTTCGATAATAATTACTGTAAATAGATTTATGGAAATGGATTTGGGATACATTGTTTCTTCTGACGACAGTAGTTCAGATGACGATGGTTATAAAGTTTGAGTTATGAAGTTTGTCCTCATGCAATTCCTCATAGATTTGGGCGCTGGCAACTTTTTCGCAAATTTTCCTAAAGAATCGAATAGCTAGAATGCTTTTATCACGTGTGTCCGAAATCTGAGAAACAGCTGCACTCGGTGAGCGCGATAAAACGAAAAGACATTTGACGCATTATTGCCAGCATCGAAAATAAAATAACGCTATAATCCTGTCGGGAAAAGGCAATTTTGTGAAATAAGTTTATATGTGATAAGTCGTGTATCATGCTGGGAACTCAAGTTACTATCTTAACATTTTACTCTGGTAGTTTTGGCGATCAAACAACCGATCTAACCTATTTACTGTAGTATGCTAGACAGCACCTCGCAGAAACTGCAATTATTGCGGACTTTCACTCGCACCATACTCCCTTTTTTGCATACCCCGAATACGACTGGCAAAAGTACAGAAAAGCTACTTATACCTTAGCATTAAATTCTATAATCTACTCCCAACCACTGTTGAACAGCTGGAGGACGTAAAATTTGAAAAAAAAACATCAAGGAGATACTGATAGGCCACCCTTTCTATGATCTGGTCGAACTTGAGGGCCATGACTTTTCAAATATGTGCTCATTTAAATGACTTAAAAAGTAGAGCCCTATTATCCGGTTATTTAATTTGATCTTGTATTTGTACTTTTAGTTTTTAAATGCATGGCGTAGTTTCAATTTGATTATTTAACATTTTACTGACAATTTGAATATTACGTTGAAGAATGTCACTAGTATGTATTTTTTCGAGTTATTGACTGTTTCAAATATTATGCTTCTATTTTGTTTATATTTAAATGTATGTTTGATCATCTAGTAGTTAAGTTCAGTAAAGATTAGTAACGGGACTTAGGTACTACCCGATTATTTTGACACGTCCAAGAGCGGTTTTTGGCCGTCAATTGGACACGAAGAAAATGAAATGTAATGTGATGTATTACAATATTCTAGTAATACTCGTAATTAATATGGTAAATTGAGAATATTACCACGGATCAAACAACTGGCCCTTAGCCGGGCGCGTACTGGCGGCCTGGCCGCTGCGGCCAGCGAGATACTGCTAAAAGTATGAAACGCCTGGGCTTCAACTATTTAACTTTAGATCATACTGGAAAAGAGATATGGAGTAAAACCTGGTTTTGGTAAACATTTTTCTAAGATGGCGGAGCGAGCTGCGGAGTTCGAAAACTCGATATATTATTCAGAAGCCCACACTTTATAACCCCGCCAAAAATCAGAACTACTCGAACGTTTGCAAGGTAAACCTATTTTTTTGGTTAGTTTGACTGGACTATTCATACTTCATTTGACGTAAAAAGGCCTATTCGCTTGTTACAGTGGTGACTGGTCCAACTTTCATGTGGATCAGTCAGACTTTCAATACCATCAGTTTTGTTAATACCTACGTGAGTAATAATCCGTAAGCAATGATTGAGCCTATAACAGATATATCATGTTCGTACGTGTTTGTTGCGCGAGATGTAATTCGCCTGTGACGTCATCGCGCGGGTGTAAATACATGCGCGTAAGGGGTCCGACACACTGGACCTACGTACGCAACGTACTCAATGCATGATGACATCTGGCCCTTGAATGTTGATGGAAGCAGACACACTTATCCCACGCAACGTTGCGTAGGATAAGTCTATCTGATTTCATTCAAATACAAGGGTCAGATGTTGTGTTGCATAATGCGTTGCGTATGTTGCGTATGTCGGACCGGCGCGGCGTCCCGGACCCCTGATTGTCACAAATTAGCCTTGCGTAGAATTTTATGATTGTATACCTTAATTTAAAGTGTTCGTGGAGGACTACTATGAAATAAAGTAAGACAATAAAAATAGTCGAAGAACATAACTGAAAATTGATATTAAGTTAAAAATTGCAAAATAATAAAAATATTCGTCTCTTATGACTCGTAAATATACTCGGAATTATAGAAAACACTATACTATCCGCATTACAAAGTGGCGAGTCAGGTAATTTATCATCGAAATCTTGCCATCTCTTTCGCACTTGCACGGCCTTATGGAGCGATACCTGTAACCGTAGTGTAGGTAGTTTACGCATACAAAAGGAATATCGATAAAGTAATGAAACGAGGGAAATAAATATTATTTCAGTATTATAAAATCGAAGACTATCGCGGTTTTTTGACATTATAAATAGGATAGAAAACGAATTTACCGCATCATTTTCTATCCTATTTATATTTCAGTATTGTTTCATTACGATAAATATTAAATAAGTTAAACATATAAATATTGATATTGAATTATTAAAATAAAAATATAAAAGTATCAAATTTATAATAGTTGACAATAAAATAATTGTTATACAAAAAAAAAATAAAACTGAACAAAGAAAGTCAGCAAGCTATTCATATTCGTGTTCACTGTCACTATCGTCTTATAGATTAATAACATGAGAATGGGTGTCAATTATATTATGTGCTTTGGCCAGGTCTTCGTTCTGGAGATTTTTGAATCGATTCCGAAATCGATCTAGAGTTCGTTCGCTCGTTCCACAAACTAATGCTGCCAACTTTCTTGGTTGTTGAAAATCAATTTTCCTTATGACATCAGGGTCTTCTTTCAACTTATGAAACCACTTATAAATGTTGAGAATGACATACCGGCTTTGCTGGTTCATCTTGCTGGACATACCGGCTTTGCTGGTTGCTGGTTCATGCCGGTGACATACCGGCATCACTTCTTAACTTGGTCAAATTAGTTTTGCAAAAATCTTCCATCATGATGTAGATTCACAAATAGAGTTCGTATAACGAATGAGTTATGCTCTTTGACATTAAGCCCTTTATAGCAGAATATTTTGTTATCAATAATGCCTAATGACCTACACAGTACGCACAGTAATTAAAGTAGATGAAAACTAATTTGGCAAAAGCGTCGTTAAAATGTCATAAGATGTCGAAATCGAACTGTTACGGTTAATACAATTAATAGTCCTAATCGGTTAGCTACTTACCACCTATTACGGTATTTACTCACCGCTTTTGGCTAAATCTAGGAATTTTATCTATCTAATTTTAGCAGGTAAAAGTCTTTTCAATTTTCGGATTAATATATAGCCTATGACACTCACAAATAATGTGGCTTTCTATTGGTAAAAGAATTTTCAAAATCGGTTCAGTAGATCCAGAGATTACTTCCTACAACGTCACAAACTTTACCTCTTTATAATATTAGTATAGATAAATATTTTATCGACATGGTACCATTCCTATGTTAACTGTCTCTAATTGCCCCAGTCGCCAGTTTGTACTGCGGATACTATAGTCAGAGGAAACACATCGCTATTCTCTACGGCTAACTCAGCTGGTCTCCCAAATTTCCAGATCAGGATGAGGGTATAATGGAATAGGCGCCTGCCATAACATTTATTTTAGATTTATAAAAAAAACAAATAAAACTTTTTCTATAAAATTTGTTCTATAAAGTTCTATAAAATTCGTCTTTTTTATAGAACTCTGGTTGTAATGCCATCTTTAATTCAGTTACAGGCTGTTGCGGCCGCTAATAAAACGGCGAGCCGCCAAAAAATCTAATTGATTTAAAAGGCGGAAGCTGTCGAGGCCGACGTGCAGTTTCCGTCAACCTGAAATAGGGCATAGCATCCGCGTAAATTGTCCTATAAAATGTATGAGCTTAGGTGCGGCGGGACGGACCTCGCAGACGTCGCGTCCCGGCCGAAAACACCACTCATCAAACCGCAAGAATTACATGGATTTATTCCAAGCATAGTGGCTGCAAAAGTAAGGGCGATACGCCAGAAATATAATAATTAATTTTAAAGACGAAAACTGGCGAATCCGACGTGCAGTTTTCGTCAACCTGAAATCGGGCATAGCATCCGCGTAATTTTTCCATACAAAATGTATGGGCTTACGTGCGACGGGACGGACCTCGCAGACGTCGCGCCGCGACCGAGGCCACCGTCAACCGATCCAAGAAATCAATTTTATTCGAATATATCTCAGAAATGTTTATTCGAAGCATTAAAACAAGGGAAAAAGATAACGTAAATAAGAATAAGCAGTAAAAAACAACACGGACAAGCCCCGCTCAAGATTCCCATATCGGGCGAAAATATATTGAAGTCGCCAAAGGAAAAATCGGCAGAAAATTCCCCAAATGCGAAAAAGAATAAGCCCGAAGAGGAATGCATCGTCAAAACACCGAAAAATAGAATCGCAGAAGCGAAAAGTCGGAAAAGACGGAGACGGAGAGATCGGCGAGCGCGAGGCCGAGCGCCGGCCAATCAGAGGCCGCCGGCAGAACGGGCCGCGCGCGCGCCGCCGGAGCCGGGGTATAAATATAGCCGCCGGGCGGGGAGCAAATCATTCGCTCTCCGGCCTTGGTGCCGGCAACAAGTGGCCACCCGGCTGCTTAGGGAGTCAAGGCGTCGCGCTGCTGGAAGGAAGACGTCGAGGAAGAAATCGTCGTGGAAGAACAGTCAAGGAGACTGACCAGCCAACCACTCGGTGTAGTGAGTTGGACCTCGCCGCTTCGGGTCGCCGGATCTTCGGGACCTCGGTCTTGGCAGCGGACCGCCAGACCGCGCCATCAGCGGGAGCGACGAGAAGGACGACGCAGCGACGCAGCGACGAAGCAGCCGGGAGCCGGAGGGGAATCGCCGCAGCAGGTATTCGTGTTCGGTATTTCGGGGCGAGGCCAGCGAAACGTGGACGTTTTTGCCGCCGCCGAATATCGACACGGACCGCCTGCGGCAAGCAGCCGAGCTACGCAGGACCGCGTACGCTCCATTGGGGACGCGGAATCGCCGCGTCAGCTGCAACGGGAAGTCGCGGCGACCAGAGGACGCCGCGCCGCACCGACCAGCGTGTCGGTTGCGCCAGATCCGCGCCGCGCCACACCGACCAGCGTGTCAGTTGTGGGCGCCGCGCCGCACCGGCTAGCGTGTCGGTTGCGAGTGATCCACGCCGAGCCGCGCCGCGACGGCCTGGGAGCCGGTCGCGCCGGAACGAGCGACACACGCCGCGCCGCGACGGCCTGGGAGCCGGTCGCGCCGGAACGAGCGACACACGCCGCGCCGCGACGGCCTGGGAGCCGGTCGCGCCGGAACGAGCGACAGCCGCGCCGCGACGGCCTGGGAGCCGGTCGCGCCGGAACGAGCAACACGCAGCCACACGCCGCGCCGGGCCGAGTGGGCGCCGCGCCGCGCCGAGTACGTGCCTGCCGTCAACGGTCGCCAGCTTGAGCACGCCGCAGCATCGCCGCGTCGCTTCAAGCCGCCGACACGCCACTCCAGTACGAGCGGCGAACACGCGGTCGGCTAAGGAAGCCACCGCCAGCAGCACGCCGCAGCACCATCGCCCGACCGCCTGTTGGACACGCGGATCGATCTACAAGCTGCAAGCTGCGACAACGACAGTGGTGATAAATAAACTTTAATAAGACATTTTTGTGAGTGATAAGATTGTGGACATTTTTGAATGCCAACCTAGAAGTAAGCTAGGCTAAGAATTTGTATTTGATTTGGTTTACCGTCTAGCAAGTATTATCGTCTAGCAAGTATTAATAACATTTTTGTATTTTTACACTTTAGGATTATTTCATGTTTTTACCTTTGTATAAAGTTAGCAAATAAGTTGTGAATATATCTCGTTGTTCCAACAGATAAAAGTGCGTTTTATTGGTGCTAGAACAGGGAGAGTTAAACGGTGGTAAAAGTGCAAACTGAGGCTATCGAGGCTCGCCGCGGTGACCTGGCTGCCCGTAATAGGGCGAGCGGCGATCGAGTGGGGGGACCTCTTTTTACAGTCCTGGGTCCCCAACGACCACTGATCGGTTCCGTGCCAGTGGCATCGCAATATTGTGGCAGGTGGCCGCAATATAAGCTGGTCCTTCGAGCCGGATCGCCACCAGTGCACTACCGTAACTCTCCTTAGCACCAATAAAACATGAGTCTTCGCAGCGGCAAAAGCCGGCACGGCCCTCAAAGGGAGGAGGAGCCTACGACCACCGGCTACCAAAGCGGGACCATGGATCCGAACGTGACAAGAGACGACGACACGGTCACCGAAGCGACAGTACAGGCGACAACGAGTGGCACGGCAGCGATGCGGAGCGGGAACTCGCCTCAGGGGGCAATGGGCCCGCCTGCGAGGCAGCAGCTAACGCCAGCGACACGCATAGCAGCAACTCGCCCGCAGCACAGCACGCCTCACTTGGATGAAGCAAACGCCGCAGCGTCGCAAGGTGAGCCCAAGGAAAGACCGGCCGAGTGGGAGGGAAGCCTCTGCAGTCGCGAGACCGGCATGACGCCGCACAGCAGATGCCGACGTCGCTTCGCAGAGGCAGCGAAGCGTGAGCTCCAGGAGAGACAGCGAATCGAAGAAGAGATGTTGGAGCTGCGCCAGGAGAGTCTGCAAAAGCGACTCGACAATCTCCGCCAGTCTACGGCCATCGAGAGAGACCTCATTGAAGCAGAAGAGGAAGAAGCTGAGGAAATGCGCAGCATCGGTCGATCGGTAGCGCAGCTGAACATACCGGTAGAAAAGCCACCGATACCGCAGTGGATTGACAACTCAAAGCAAGCGGTACTCGGCGCAGCTCGACAAAGGCAGCAGCAACGGGACGACGTGCAAGCAACGGCTCCAGCTGCGACACCGCACGCACCAACGGCGTGCGAGGGAATCTTGCTGCGGCAAACACTGCCACGGGAGTTGCCGATTTTCGACGGCGATCCAGAGCGATGGTTGATCTTCGTGTCGCAGTTGGAGCAGCAGACGCTGAGCCTCACACCCAGCGAGGTGCTGACAAGGCTGCAGCGATGTCTGAAGGGCAGGGCCTATCAGGCGGTCTCGTCATTCCTATTTGACCCCGAGCAGCTGCCAAGGATCAGGGAGATCCTGGAGAGGAGATTTGGTCGTCCCGACTTGCTAATCGGGCGCCTTATAAATCAAGTGCGCAGTTTGCGACCACTAACCAGCGACTCAACGACAAGCGAAGAGATAATAGACTTCACTATCACGGTTGGCAACCTGATAGCGTCGTTGAAGTCGCTGAAGAGGCCAGAATATGCCTATAATATGGAAATTCTGCGGGAGCTAGAGTCCAAGCTATCAGGACACCACTTGGCGGGCTGGAGCGAGGCGATCATCGAAAAGCATGAAGGCAACCCGTCGCTATTCGACTTCAGCACCTATATGGACAAAATAGGACGTCAAGCTACGGTAGTGAATCGTGCTAACTGGAGTGCCAAACCAAAGGCAAAAGTGCACGAAGGGAAGCCTGCTCCGAAGCGGGTGTACGCGACGGACACGGATGTGCGGGATCCGACACCCGAACGGAAAAAGGCAAGTGCAGTGCGGAAAGACAGTGCGACAGTGCGCGAACCAAATGCGGCCTCGGACAGAAAGGGCAACAGGCCAAAGTGCATAGTGTGTGATCGACAAGGACATGATGTAGCCAAATGCTACAAGTTCTTGAAAATGCCGGTGAGCCGGCGTTCGCAGTTCGCACAAACTTCCGGCATGTGCTTCCGGTGCCTCAAGCGAGGTCACTTCGCGCGGGACTGCCACGACTCTGGGAAGACACACACGCTGCTCATCGTCGAAAGAGGGTCTCCGATGCGCACGGAGCCCAGAGGGAGGGCGACGGAGGCAGCAGCAGCAGCAGCGGACGGACGCGACAGCAGCAAAGCAGTACACACTACACAAGGTAGGAATTTGAGTAGTAAAAACATTTTGTTGCGCGTCATACCAGTCACGGTGAAGGGCCCGAAGGGCAGCGTTGAAGTGCTGGCCCTACTCGACGAAGGATCTAGCATCACGCTACTAAAAGAGAGCGTGGCCAGGGACGTCGGATTGAAGGGTAAAAAGAGCCCACTTACCTTAAAGAGCATTACGGGCCCTCACCAAGAGAACTCAAGGATAGTGAGCCTCGAAATACGGAACAAACAAAGCGACGACTGGTATAAAATGACGTCTGTCAGAACCATCGAAGATCTCCAAACGCCCGAACAGGAGTGCAGCAACAGCCAGTGGGAGAAATGGACTCACTTGCACGGTATCAACATTCCAAGGTACCAAGGAAAGACTGCGCTCCTGATCGGGATGGACAATTACCGGTTAATTGCTCCGAGGGAGATCGTTTGGGGACCCGTAGGACAGCCGACAGCCACGAGAAGTCTGCTCGGCTGGACTATAAGCGGGCATGTAAACACGACAGCCCGGCAAGAAGGAGAAGTATTCCACGCTACCTTCAAGGAAGAGTCCGTCGAGGATATAGTAAAAGACTACCTACGAACGGAAGAAGCGGGAGTGGTAGCGAGACAGCACCACCAGAAACGGCACGAGCGCGCAGTGCAGACAATGGCCGCCACGACACGATATGACAACGGTCGGTGGGAAACGGGGCTACTCTGGCGCTCAGAGGAAGAGAGGCTTCCTCCAAGCCGCGCACAAGCCATTAGCCGGTTAAGAAACCTGGAGACGAAGCTGAAGAAAGAGCCCGTCACGGCAGAAGCGTACCGCGCAAAGATGCGCGAGTACGTGGAAAAAGGTTACGCAAGGGAACTGACGGAGGAAGAGGAGAATCAACGCGGACCGCGAACCTTTTACCTTCCGCACTTTTGCGTTACGAATCCGCACAAGCCGAGCAAGATTAGAATTGTGTTCGATGCCGCCGCAAAGGTGAACAACCGATGCTTAAATGACGCATTGGAAGCCGGCCCGGACCTGCTAAATCCTTTGATAGGAATCCTGATGAAATTCAGGGAACGCAAAGTAGCGTTCACGGCAGACATCAAGGAGATGTTTTTGCGGATCAAGATTCGTCAGGAAGACCAAGATGCCCAGCGGTTCCTATGGCGAGATATGCAGACGGACCAGGAACCGAAGACGTTCAAAATGTGTGTAATGATTTTCGGCGCCTCATCATCACCGTGCTCCGCCCAGAACGCTAAAAATCAGAACGCCAGGATGCACGAGAAGGAGTTCCCGCAAGCGGTAGAGCCCATATTAAAACGTCATTATATGGATGACTATATAGACTCCGCGGATAGCGAAAAAGAAGCCATCGAATTGGCACGCAGCGTCACAGAAGTTCATCGAAGAGGCGGTTTTGAGCTGTGCAATTGGCACAGCAACTCAAGTGCAGTGCTCAAAGCAATGGAAGCCAAGTCGTCGGGCAAGATAAGCCTCAACTTGGGAAAAGCTGAAACAGCGGAACGAGTGCTGGGGCTGGAGTGGGATCCAGAAAGAGACATCTTAACATTTAATTTGAACTTTCCACGCGTCAACAGGGCAATAGTGGCCGGAGAGAAAAGGCCCACGAAAAGAGAGATGCTCAGCCTGGCCATGAGCGTGTTTGACCCTCTCGGGCTTCTGTCGCCATTCACAGTAAAGGCAAAGACCTTACTGCAAGAAGTCTGGCGAGACAAAACAGAGTGGGACCAGGAGCTGAGCCAAAGAGTACACCAAAAGTGGTTAAAATGGTTGAAGGAATTGGATTCCATAAGGGAATGTCAGGTACCAAGGTGGTACCGACCAGTCAACGCAGCAGACATCAGTCTGCATATTTTCTGCGACGCGTCGGAAACAGCGTACGCAGCGGTCGCTTATTTAGTAAGCGAAGACGGGGCAAGACGAAG
This sequence comes from Micropterix aruncella, assembly GCA_944548615.1. Lineage (NCBI taxonomy): Eukaryota > Metazoa > Arthropoda > Insecta > Lepidoptera > Micropterigidae > Micropterix > Micropterix aruncella. Next base: position 25,537,471 of record OX155952.1, on the reverse strand, counting down.
TACATCATTCGTAGCCAGCAAGGCAAAGGTTGCACCATTAAAACCTCAAACCATTCCACGAATGGAGTTGATGGCAGCCGTGATAGGAAGCCGGCTAGCCAACACAATAAAACAGGAACTGTCACTACACGTGAAGAGAACAGTGATGTGGACCGACTCGACCACCGTCATCCAATGGATCAGAAGTGATCCACGCCGGTACAATGTGTTCGTCGCTCATCGGCTCGGCGAAATAGACGAACTGACGAACACCGGCGACTGGCGATGGGTTCCCACAACGGAAAACGTGGCGGACGAAGCAACCCGGGACAAAGAGCAGTGCAACCTGGGCGAACAGTCGCGCTGGTTCAACGGGCCCGCTTTCCTGCGACAGGAAGAAGAAGACTGGCCGAGGGAGACATGGGCTGTCGAAAGCCCCACCGAAGAGATGCGAGCCGTGTTCAACACACACGAAAACAAGAGGACGATCGAGATGGAACGCTTCTCATCGTGGCAACGACTGGTGCGAAGCACAGCGTATGCATTACGCTTCATCGACCGGTGTCTCCGGCGAGCAGAGTCACGGGGGGGAGTTACCCTCATGCAAGGAGAAATAGAAAGAGCCACGGAAAAGTTAATTAAGCAGGCGCAGGAGGAAATGTTTCCTGAAGAAATACATAGCTTAAACCAGGATGGAACCGTCGACGTACGAAGCAGACTATACAGTCTGACACCTCGCCTAAATGAAAAGGGACACATCGTGCTAGACGGGCGCATAGGCGCCGCGAAAAATGTAGGAAAAGCGGTCAAGGAACCAGCGGTGTTATGCGCGAGGCATCGTCTATCGCGCCTACTCGTAAATTATTACCATCGGCAAGCAGCACATCAAGGTCAGGAGACCGTGCGAAATAACTTACGGCAACAATATTGGCTGTTAGGCAGCCGCAATGCTGTCCGTCGAGCAGCAAGAGAATGCAGGACATGCCGGCTGAAGAAGGTTCAACCCGGTACCCAGCAAATGGGGAGATTACCCGCAGCGCGATTAGCGCATCACGTTCGGCCATTCACAGACTGCGCCATCGATTATTTCGGGCCGATAAACGTGTGCATTGGACGAAGACGAGAAAAACGATACGGAGTTTTAATGACGTGTCTGGCCACAAGAGCAGTACACATCGACATAGCAGCTTCTTTGACGGCAGACTCGGCCGTTCAAGCAGTCGTAAGGATGGCAGCGAGGCGAGGCTGGCCAAAAACGATCTACTCCGACAATGGAACTAATTTCCACGGAGCAGAAAGAGAACTCCGGGAAGCCTGGGACAGCATCGACAAAGACAAGATGGCCAACGAACTGTCGGCCAAAGGAGTGGACTGGAGGTTCATTCCAGCCTCGGCACCCCACATGGGGGGGAGCTGGGAAAGAATGGTGAGGTCAATAAAGACCGCACTCTACGCCATTTTAAAGGAGCAAGCACCTAGGGAGGAAACCCTGAGGACAGCGCTCGCCGAAGCCGAGTTTGTGGTGAATAGTCGGCCTATCACCCACGTGTCAAGCGATCACCGAGACGAAGGAGGACTCACGCCGAACCACTTCCTCATCGGGCCACCACAACCGGTACCGCAGATTTGCCCATCGGACGAAAGGACGGATCTCCGGAAACAGTGGAGGATAAGCCAGGCATTGGCCAATCAATTTTGGAGAAGATGGGTAAAAGAGTACCTGCCTACTTTAGCCAAGAGGTCTAAATGGTACAAGAAAAACAGGGACATCGCCGTGAACGATGTCGTTTTCATAACAGAACCCAACGCAGCACGCGGAACATGGGTAAGGGGGGTCGTCACCGCCACACACCCGGGAGCAGACGGGATGGTAAGGGTAGTCGACCTCCGAACAGCAAACGGCCGGATTTGCCGACGGCCCATAGCAAAAGTGGCCGTCATATTGGAGGCGGAAAAGGAAGACACGGGAAGTGTCGGGGGGGAGGATGTTGCGGCCGCTAATAAAACGGCGAGCCGCCAAAAAATCTAATTGATTTAAAAGGCGGAAGCTGTCGAGGCCGACGTGCAGTTTCCGTCAACCTGAAATAGGGCATAGCATCCGCGTAAATTGTCCTATAAAATGTATGAGCTTAGGTGCGGCGGGACGGACCTCGCAGACGTCGCGTCCCGGCCGAAAACACCACTCATCAAACCGCAAGAATTACATGGATTTATTCCAAGCATAGTGGCTGCAAAAGTAAGGGCGATACGCCAGAAATATAATAATTAATTTTAAAGACGAAAACTGGCGAATCCGACGTGCAGTTTTCGTCAACCTGAAATCGGGCATAGCATCCGCGTAATTTTTCCATACAAAATGTATGGGCTTACGTGCGACGGGACGGACCTCGCAGACGTCGCGCCGCGACCGAGGCCACCGTCAACCGATCCAAGAAATCAATTTTATTCGAATATATCTCAGAAATGTTTATTCGAAGCATTAAAACAAGGGAAAAAGATAACGTAAATAAGAATAAGCAGTAAAAAACAACACGGACAAGCCCCGCTCAAGATTCCCATATCGGGCGAAAATATATTGAAGTCGCCAAAGGAAAAATCGGCAGAAAATTCCCCAAATGCGAAAAAGAATAAGCCCGAAGAGGAATGCATCGTCAAAACACCGAAAAATAGAATCGCAGAAGCGAAAAGTCGGAAAAGACGGAGACGGAGAGATCGGCGAGCGCGAGGCCGAGCGCCGGCCAATCAGAGGCCGCCGGCAGAACGGGCCGCGCGCGCGCCGCCGGAGCCGGGGTATAAATATAGCCGCCGGGCGGGGAGCAAATCATTCGCTCTCCGGCCTTGGTGCCGGCAACAAGTGGCCACCCGGCTGCTTAGGGAGTCAAGGCGTCGCGCTGCTGGAAGGAAGACGTCGAGGAAGAAATCGTCGTGGAAGAACAGTCAAGGAGACTGACCAGCCAACCACTCGGTGTAGTGAGTTGGACCTCGCCGCTTCGGGTCGCCGGATCTTCGGGACCTCGGTCTTGGCAGCGGACCGCCAGACCGCGCCATCAGCGGGAGCGACGAGAAGGACGACGCAGCGACGCAGCGACGAAGCAGCCGGGAGCCGGAGGGGAATCGCCGCAGCAGGTATTCGTGTTCGGTATTTCGGGGCGAGGCCAGCGAAACGTGGACGTTTTTGCCGCCGCCGAATATCGACACGGACCGCCTGCGGCAAGCAGCCGAGCTACGCAGGACCGCGTACGCTCCATTGGGGACGCGGAATCGCCGCGTCAGCTGCAACGGGAAGTCGCGGCGACCAGAGGACGCCGCGCCGCACCGACCAGCGTGTCGGTTGCGCCAGATCCGCGCCGCGCCACACCGACCAGCGTGTCAGTTGTGGGCGCCGCGCCGCACCGGCTAGCGTGTCGGTTGCGAGTGATCCACGCCGAGCCGCGCCGCGACGGCCTGGGAGCCGGTCGCGCCGGAACGAGCGACACACGCCGCGCCGCGACGGCCTGGGAGCCGGTCGCGCCGGAACGAGCGACACACGCCGCGCCGCGACGGCCTGGGAGCCGGTCGCGCCGGAACGAGCGACAGCCGCGCCGCGACGGCCTGGGAGCCGGTCGCGCCGGAACGAGCAACACGCAGCCACACGCCGCGCCGGGCCGAGTGGGCGCCGCGCCGCGCCGAGTACGTGCCTGCCGTCAACGGTCGCCAGCTTGAGCACGCCGCAGCATCGCCGCGTCGCTTCAAGCCGCCGACACGCCACTCCAGTACGAGCGGCGAACACGCGGTCGGCTAAGGAAGCCACCGCCAGCAGCACGCCGCAGCACCATCGCCCGACCGCCTGTTGGACACGCGGATCGATCTACAAGCTGCAAGCTGCGACAACGACAGTGGTGATAAATAAACTTTAATAAGACATTTTTGTGAGTGATAAGATTGTGGACATTTTTGAATGCCAACCTAGAAGTAAGCTAGGCTAAGAATTTGTATTTGATTTGGTTTACCGTCTAGCAAGTATTATCGTCTAGCAAGTATTAATAACATTTTTGTATTTTTACACTTTAGGATTATTTCATGTTTTTACCTTTGTATAAAGTTAGCAAATAAGTTGTGAATATATCTCGTTGTTCCAACAGATAAAAGTGCGTTTTATTGGTGCTAGAACAGGGAGAGTTAAACGGTGGTAAAAGTGCAAACTGAGGCTATCGAGGCTCGCCGCGGTGACCTGGCTGCCCGTAATAGGGCGAGCGGCGATCGAGTGGGGGGACCTCTTTTTACAGTCCTGGGTCCCCAACGACCACTGATCGGTTCCGTGCCAGTGGCATCGCAATATTGTGGCAGGTGGCCGCAATACAGGCTATAGCTAGGCCATATGTTCATATATATTTACGGTGAACACCGGCGAATATTTTACTTCCCTTTAAGCTTATATTTAATAATGTAACAGAAATTACGTGAATCAGCGGATATTCTCGGTCCTGGGAAATCAGCACATTCGCTGAAAAGCCACGATAGATATCGAAGCGATTCGCATTTGAACTGGTTATGACATTTTGATTAAATAATTATAGAAGAATACAATTAGGATGTTTAAAATTGGATTTCACGGAATTTTAGAGAGAGAGAGAGAGAGATAGAGAGAGAGAAAGAGCGACTGTATTTATTCTGACATTTGGTATTTTTTGTAATAAGGGTTTTATAATATTTTTTAAGATTTAGTAATATTTTTTGTAATTTTTGTAATAATTAACACTTTCTCAGTCTTCCAAAAATTTAAATAATTCGTTGAAAATACCTGAGGACTACCTTGACTATCGTGCTTCGCCGATTCAAAAACACAATGCGATAACAAGCCGCTCTCCTTATTTTTAGCGATCCTAATATAGTCCACATTACATACCCGTTTGATATTTTCCCACACAAAAGTAACGAGTAGTATGGATTAAATGAGTACCCACTGTGATCACTATTGATAACTCCTCTGTCGGTCACTACCATAACTACTCGGTATTCCAGGATAATGGCGCTAAATTCGAATATAAAATATTTTTATTTATGTGCATATTCAGCGCGGCGCTAATGCCGCACGCTACAGTGTTTGTTTATTTGTTTCTGTCCTTTATTGTGAAATTTCACAATGGGCGTGTTTAATATCATACAACCATCTCTTACAACCAATCTTACTATGAGATTGTATTAGTATGTACACGAAACATATGTGTGAGAAAGTGTATTGTTATTGCATTCGATCGACAGAATTGAAATGCAATTCCGTTAATGTTATACCCACGGAAAATGGTGACTTAGCCGGGAATCATCATGATTAATGATGTGACACATCAGAGTTCTCGTAGCAATTATGATTTGCGGAACTATTTTATTCCCAAGTACATTCCCGGTAATATCGAAGTCTTTAGTAATATAGTCGGCTAGTCACATCCCTATACAAACGTTTCGTATTGCTGCGACAAAATTTGCACTACCGCTCGCTAGACGTGCTGAAGCATAAACTGACACTGTGGTCGCTAAAATAGAGCAGTGATGCGTGTGTTTGCGCAATTAGGACACTTCACGCTAGCGGTACTGCTGCATTGCAATGTCCATTTATTATGTTAAATAAAGCAATGTTTTAGAGTTGGACAGAACGTTGCTGACGATAATGTCAACGTTTTTAAATCTACTTTTGACTTTAATGAGGACCATGGACTCTAAAGAGTACAGGAATAGAAATCAGTATTATGGTGAGAAATTTTCAGTATATTGTCAGGGGCTGACCAAAACATGAAACCGTAGGAACTTATGGCTCAAAAAGTGAACCATGGCTCAAAAAGTTCGTCAATTCAATTTTATTAAAAAACCCTTTATTGCAATCATCCAACGCAGACTTATCACTATGTGGACAATTTCATATAGTAAACAATAGATACGAGGAAGATAATTGTCAGGTGGCATCTAAAGAGCATTTCGTTAATATTTTTATGGCAGAAATCCATTAAAACTAAATAAAATTTAGAAGATAATATATTCACGTTATTAATTTTTCAGAAGATATTCTAAATCAGAACGGGAGGAAAAAAGGAAAGGATGGGAGAGGCGCAGAAAGTGTAATAATTAGGATAAGTGATAACTTTTCAATAACTTTTAAAGTTGAAAATCTATGGTCAAAATACATATTTCCGTCTTCGTCTCAAAAAAAAAATATTGAGCGCGTTCACAAATATTTCGCTAACTGTTGGTTGGCCGGGAAAATAAAATTGAACTCAATCATTCCGATTTTAATATCCTTAATTTCAACAAAATATGTATCAAAATATGAACGTTCTAAGTTATTTATTAACGAACTAATAACTTTTATATAAAACTGATTTTGACAAAAGTATTTCACTGGGGACATAGATATTTAGCAGGTAAAACTATTTAGTTATTTATTTCTAGACAAATAGATTTCAGTGATCGTGGATGTACAATTGTACGGGAGCGCAGTCAACGTTTAAACTCCAGAGTGGTAAAAGTTTTCATTTCGTTTATTTGTACGTGAACATTTATTAGCGAAATGATGACAACATACATCTGATAATATTCCATATTGATTGATATGGAAATACACACAAAGGCAGCTTCGGAAAGGAAAAGGAAGGACAGTCTGAAGTAACGCTCTTTCATTAAATTGGTAAGTGGGTCAATGACGAAATTAAATGGGACTTCCTCGAGCGTCCCAAGGCTGTACACAATAAAACCGCGCCCCAGGCCGCCCTCTGAATTTTCTCAATTACTCAGATATAATAATACCTTCTTATTACGTCCTTGTATCCCCGTAACTCCAGGTGCTCGTAAATAATTCAATCGCGTGTTTTGTCTGACTGGATTTAAAATGAGAATTATAAAGTTGATATAAAAGTCAGTGTATGTAGGTTATAGATAGAAAGATAGAAAATATTTATTGCTCATTTTGAAGACAAAACATACCAGAGGTATTGCTTAAATTACAATATCTTACAGATAACTTTCGTGGAAGTGAAAGAATTTAGGTGCCAGTAAAGTAATATAAACAAAAAACTTAATATCAAAACAAAAAAAATATCAAATAACGAAAATGGCATTTTATTTTTTTTTAATTTGGATTTAGAGAATATTCGCAAGGAGCATAGGACAGGAGAGGATAAGATGAGACGTCAGGATAACTAAGTAGTTTAGGGACATGAAACGCTTTTTCAGAGACACTAGAAAAGTAGAAACCGTTGTTGCGTTTCTGATATTGAACGGGAGCCAGCTACATAGTCTAGCTGCATGAACGGTGAAGAAATTTGTAAAAAAAAGAACTATTATATAGGTGAGTGTTTTGAAAATTTTTACTGAAGGCTTCTTCGGGGTTTAGTAATTATATAACCCTAAAAAATATAATTATTTTCTTCACAATGACAATAATTTTATTCAATTATAATATCTCTTTCCACTGAGCCAGATTAAAACGTACATAGAAAATAAACACTATCTTAGCGATTATTGATAGATGATATAACTAATCACTTGACAGTAATACATAAGTAAATGAAATAATAGCGAATTAGAAAGATTTCTCTTACTTTAATCTAAACAAAACCCAAAATTAGGATTTTTAATAAAAACTTTGTTAAGGTATTGGAATAACTGCAGTACAGGAATCTCTCTCTCAAAAAAAAATGGACTAAAAGATTGTTTCATTTTAATGCTAAATCTAGAAGAAAATTGTGTCGGTCGCTATAAATAAGCGAGATGTAGGCATTCAAAGTTTAAATTTTATATGTAAACAAACAGGCCAAAATAAAAAATTCACCATGCTGATTCCGAATCTTCCATAATCTTTATTCGATCTCAATAAATAAGCGAGATATAGGCGTTCAAATTTTTCATCCCAATGTCGAGTCCCAATTTTTCATCCCAATGAAAGTTGCGGCCATTTTGTTTGTACATACCGTGTATTACACATTCGAGTATATCGTAACATCGATAACAATTATCGATATTACAGAAATTATGACAATTTGCAGAGTTTTTAGATTAATCGAAATATTTTGAAAAAACGATCGGAAAAATACACATTTTCGCGAAACTTACAAAAAGGGCAATATTTTCGATGTTTTTTCAATGACTTTGCATATTGATGACAGAAGATATCCTGAAATGTCGTTTGTTTCAGGTTACCTTTAGTCATCGTAAAAATACACCAAGTCATTTCGTAAAAACTTCGAAAATTGTCCAATTGTTTTGGATGATCGCTTTAACATGGTGTTAATTTGATATTGAAGAAATTTAGTTCGTTTTAGGTTACCTTTTGTCATCATCACCGAAGTCATGTTGTAAAAACCTCGAAAAAACCCGAATTATCGTTAACACATTGTCATATTAACATCAAAAGCGCCGCAGGCAAAAATTGTTTTTCGAATTTCGCGCGATATTCGAAAAAAAATTGTTGTCTGCGGTGTTAATTTGATATTGAAGAAATTTCGTTAGTTTCAAGTTACCTTTTGTCATCATCTCCAAAGTCATTTTGTAAAAACCTCGAAAAAAATCCAAATCATCTTTAACACGTTGTCATGGTAACATCAATAGCGCCGCAGGCAAAAAAAAATTGCCTGCGGTGATATTCAAATATTTAGGAATTTTCTATTGTTTCAGGATACCTATTGTTATCATAACGCAAAGTCATTGAAAAAAACCTCGAAAATAGCCTAATTTTTTAAAATATCGCTCATTTTTTTTCACGAGCATGCCGTCATTTTTGTATTATCGCGAATTGTTATCGATATTAGAGACCTCGCGATATATCGACTATTTTACAGACACTACTTCTGAAATAATATGGCCGTTCTGTTGACGTTTAGTATGCAAACTTTGAATGCCTATATCTCGCTTATTTATTGAGAGCGACAAAAGATTATTGCAGATTTGGAATCTACGTAGCGAATATAGTCCGGTGACGTTTAAAAATCAACAATACAGGAGAGGTTCCTATACTGCAGTTATACCCCCACTTTTATTACACTGATTATAGTTGTATATAAGTGTATTTAGATAATCCTGTTTTAAGCAATATTTCAGTACTTCCCTGAAGTGCATTTATATCGCTCATAAATCAAATTCGTTTAAGCGTCTATTACCTAGTAGTCCATAATCCCTACAGTAAAGGTATCGGACATTAATGAAAGCTCAGGGATAAAAGGGTCATTTAAAAATTCTAGAAAAAATATATTCATTTTATTGCAGGTAGCTCTAATGATATTTTCTAATTGAAGTTATTTAGGCGTTGTTCACCTAAATAAACCTTAATACGAATATATAATTATAGATACCTGCAACAAAATGTAGAAATGATTCTGAGAATTTTTATTTCACCCTTTTTTACCTGAACTAACTGTACTTGAGAATATACTGAAATAAGCCCGTTTAAGTACTTCCCCGAAGTGGATTTATATTGCTCGAAAACCAAATTTGTTAAATCGCATATTAACTAGTAGGCCTAGAATATATAATAAAGGTAGCGGATATTATATAAATATAACTTTATCATTGGGATTTTGGCCTACTAAAAGGCGCTAAAGACATTGATTTATTAGCGATATAAATGTACTTCGGGAAAGTACGCAAACGAGTATAAAAACAGGATTTTCTAAATACTTTTTTTATAATCAGTACAATAACAAATGGGTGACAGCCAACAGCAATCTTTCATAGTAATAATATATAAAGCCATTATAAAACATAAGTGAGTTATAATCTCGTATCGGGCTGAATAATTTATTTGGGATAATTGACTGTTATACTGTTACTGTTAATTACCACTGTTAATATCTACTGTTACTTATTGACTGTTAATGCCTTAATAACGAGCAAATAATGACATATTCAGACGATAGTTACATTTCAGTTACTAATGTAACCCCTTTTCAGGTTATAATATTATTTAATTACATGTTTACATTTACTTTACAGGCATGTAAAGGGGTCTTAAAGAGACCTCCAACGAATATTAAGTTGATATTACATAATATGTCAAATTAACATGACCATGATACTTATACAACAGAATTTTAAATACACGCTTTGGATTAAATGATACTGGATTAAAATCATTCGAGAGTAAAAATATTGCGCATGGTTCTAAGAGCTGGGACTATACGGAATTTTCAGTTGAGGGTGTAACGGACCTTAAGTCCATTACATGCGATCAACAAATGCATCGACTTCCAGTGAAATCCACTGACACAATTCAGCTATTATTTTGACTCGTGTAGCTATGAATCAGCACGATGAAACAATACTTTTACTCGGAATATTTTCGGATTGCATCATTTCAAGGCCTATTTAAACCGGCGAAAAAGCAACCAAATTATCATTCCCAAGGTTGCGACGGCATATCCGGTACCCGTCTTACGAGGTCGCTCAACGGATCCGGCTCCTTGGTTTCCTATCCTTATTCTTCCTGAGTCTCGAAACATCAGTCTGTAATCCCACAGACTCGAGTCGTGCCCAGTACAAGATACTAGGAGCACACGCACAATCCTCATTCACTATTCCCACATAACCTCCGTCGCGCAACCCTCGCGTCTTGATAAAGTAATCCGGGTCGTTACTTCGGCAAGCGTTATAACTGGCAATATTCAAACCTTCGATCAATAAATTCCTTCCACTTCATTCAAAACCGCCTCTAAATACGGAGATAACTCGTAAGTTGACACCACCACCTCACACCGAATAAACCTGGAGTCTTGTGAGGGGTGGTCCCTCATAAGGGCAAAAAAAGGCAAAGATCTGTAGCGTCGGACTGGGGTTTTTTTTAAATATTGAAAAATTATCTTCACCTCAATCCGTTATAAGACACAGAAGTGAAATACTTAATTCTAGAGTTCACTATTTTAATTTTTTAAAATCTTTAAAGATTGTAGAAACTTATATACTAGACTCAGAATTAAATTAAAACCAACGTGTGCAATTACAAATTAAAAACTTACAGAAAATTCAAACCAAATTAGGACAATAACAAATTTAGTCAGTCACAATATTATTTATACTTATATTAAATTCCCTTATGTGACCAAATGTTTAAAAACAAATTCATCATCGGCGAATAAACAACGAAATATGAATTTACTGCTTTGTGGCGCTTGAAAAAGCCTTTCCACTTTTCTTCGCGGAATTCTACTTTACAAAAAAGTGCTGGTGTTGACACGCGAGTCACGCCACAATGACATGAAAACCTACCGCAAAAACGACAGCGCACAAATGAAACAGAAGGCGAGAAAAATATTTCTACCCTCAGGGCAGCGGCACAGGCGGTAGACTGCCATGTCATGGTTTGTTATTCCGCCGTTTTCTTTTGTTTGATCGTTTGCTAAAACATGTCTTATCGCGGCAGTCTCTTTGGCACGCTTCCGCCGCCATTTTCTTTATCGCCGTCCGCTTCATTCCTTCCGTCAGACGATCGCGACAGAGACGCAGCTTCCGATCCCTCCGACGACGCCATCATTTTTATGAGCCCGTCCAATAGGAAATCAATCAAGCGACTGTCTGTATTCTGAGCGCTTTGCGGTGAGCGATTATATACATTTTGGGATATGTACAAAAATCTAATTTACCGTGAACTATTATAGTAGTGGCCTTCCCCTGTAACCTTTAAAATCCCCTGTATAACCATTGTCTTAAAGAGAGACCAGTGCCTAATGTATGTCAGACAGCACCTAACAGATACTGCAATTAGAGCGGACATTAAATTCTACAATCTACTCCCTACCAATATCAAACAGCTGGAGGACATTAAATTAAAAAAAAAACAAAGGAGATACTGATAGGCCACCCTTTCTATAATGTTACCGAATTCGAATATTGTACCATTTTTAATGATAATTATATTTGTACTTTTAGTTTTTAAATATAAGATTTAGCTTTAGATTGATTATTAAACACTTTACTTAGATACCACACATAGATGAACCCTTACCTCTCCTTTTTTGTTGGGAAATCGTGTAAATAAGATAATTGATTCAAGCTAATTCACGAATGCTGTGGAAGATATGTTTAACTGCTGAATTGGGACAAAATAGTGTAAATATAGACTGGATTCATCTGACACACCTTCGATTTGCAGATGACGTCGCTACAAAGGGTGCGAGAAATTAAAAGTGACTAACTTCATTCTATATTAAAAAACGGAATTTAATGTATTATATGACACTCGGGATGATATAACGATTCTAACAATAACAGACACCTAAATAGGTTCAAGCGTTTAGAAGTTATTGTGGAATAAGGAAACGGAAACCATACATACATGAAACCATACATACATGAACCCTAAACATATTACACTCGTTTTTTGTCGGGCAGTCGTGTGGCCCTCCACATGTTGGCCGCATCGCCTATGTCTCTCTCGCTCTTTCCCATACATTTTTCTGACTTCACAGTGGTGCCGACTCGCTTTCACCTTAGCAATGTTGGCCAACATCGGCCAACGTGTGGAGGGTGCATAAAAAGGCCGTGAATATTTTCCGTATTACTTGTATCGCCTCGATTCTCTAAAAAATGTAACTAATCGCAGCCAGGATGTAGAACAGGGGTGCTAAAACTATAACTGCTGGCGATCTACCTCAATATTGTTAGACTCCGATCGATCGACTCTGAGAGGCTGCAAGTATGTGTGATGAAGGCTTGTCGTCTAGATAGGTAGGGTGTATCGTGTCTCAGGTATAAGTATATAGGGACGTTGCAGAATTTCATGGCCATGAATCCACGTACAATTAGTAGGAACGACAAAAACTACTTTTCCGCAATATGCATTTTTTTAGTCAAGATAGACTTAGGTCTGCCTTAAAAAGTCGTTAAAAACTCATACTTATTCAAAATTGCGAGTTTATTAGTTCTTACGGAACAAACTAGTTCTAGTTTCTAAACTCAACTAAAGAATGGCTTTGGATGTTGAATCGTGGCACTGCATGTCCTCAGCATACTATTCATAAGATGGTACGTAATTAACGAGTGCTAATCGCAAGCATGGTGACATATTATTATGTCCGTCAGTTAGTCGATTGCGATATATTAGCTTAATTAACCTTATTTCAGAAAATGCAGACCCGCACGATGCAGTAACTTGACCCAAACATTGCCTTCAACTTTTGCGATTGCCTTAAATTCGGATATTTATCTTCAGATATAAAAGACTAGAATTTTGTATCAGATGCTGTGGCTTTGATATATATATGTGATATAATCTGCACTCCCTCATTTTCAACAGAAGATGAGTCTATGTTAAACTGACTTGCTATTTCAGTAGCAGATTCCTCAATGTTTTTATACGAAAAGGGATAACTCATACATTTGCAAATTTACTGAAATCATAAAAACGGTTTCGATTTCGCCCAAAATATTTGATACTCCCTCATAAATATCAAAATTCAACTGAGGAATCTTTGCTTTCAAATACGGAACATGTTTCAGAAACTTTATTTTCAGTGATCTATCACCAGTTGCAATATACTTTTTTTTTTCTTCGAGATTGACTCAAAAAGCACTCGCGATCGACCGTTTGATTACCCCTGATGTAGATCTTAGCGGTGTCTAGCCACATTTATACCGTTTTCGTGAAATTATGCGTTATGACATGAAATAAAATTATTAACAGTGCAATGAGAGTATACATCATTCGAGATAACGCAGTGTGGAAATCACTCTTTGTTCTCTATTTTCTCTTTTTCAATTCACGAAACGCACAGGTTATCAGTTCGCTTCAGAATAGGGCTCGTCGATTGTGCAGTGGGTGGAAGGTTTCCAGTTAGCCGGCGGGCGCGGCGGAGGCAAAGCGTATCACGAGCGCCCACTAAACGATTGACTGCAAAGTCGAGCAGAAGAGATGGGGTCACTATTTTTTCTTTCCTCTACAAATAAAGATTCTATATATAGATCGGATTGCGTCGTCACTCTTTATCGCTTCCGAGCAGCGTGCAAAGCTCCCTTAAGGTACATTAGGATGCTTATAAAGATAGTCACATATGCCGCTTTTTATGAGAAGGAAAAATTTTATGTTCCATGTTATTGGATTTACGGGTCAGTGACTGGACTTTATGTGTGAATTTTTTTCATTTTAATAGGTGTATCAAAAAATACTTTTCTGTGCGTCTGCTCACTCAGAAAAATATTGAGCTGATTCTTAAATTACCATTTTGTTATTACCGTTTTATACAGAATAACGATGTTTCAATCGCAATTTTATTGATATACAAGGAATTTTGATGAAACTCCATTACTCGATAAAATGTATCAACATTTTTAGTACGGTTAATACGGAAGTAACAGTGGGCCCGATTGCGTATCTTTGTGGACTAAAACTAAAATTAGTCCAAGCGAACGAGACAGAGCAATAGGTTAGAGCGTAAGATGAAACGAAAGATCGTCGATAAATACTACCTGCCGAACTTATACTCGTCCGAATAAATTCGAGCATATTTCATGCGGTGTAAGAATTGACCTTGGCGGGCAGTTTTAATGCGAAAAAGTGACAACCGGTCATCTCACACTCCGCTCTAGCGTATTGCCCTGTCTCGTTCACACGGACTAATTTCCGATTTTAGTTCACGAAGAAACGCAATCGAGCCCAGTATAATAATAATATTAAAATAATAAAACGCTTTATTTGTCTAACCAAAAAGGCGAGCTTATTGCCTAAACGCAATATCTTACAGCTAATCTTAACCTAGTGGAACAACATGTAATGCGGTGAAAAGATAAAACAAACAAATTAAATATATTAAGGCAATTCGTACATTTAAATCCAACAGAAGGAAACAATAAATTTAAGAAAAAACAAATAACCTATAATGACGAATATATGGTAAAGTTTATGAGCCTGGGTTCAAGGGGCTGCGTTTGAAGCGATACCACCTCGGTGCTATCCTTATACGTGCGGGCAAACCATTCCAGCGACGGGCTCCAGTATACTGTAATTTCAACATGATTCATGGGTTCGAATTCAGTATTCAGTATTCAATTTATTCATTATGCTTTTATCGTATATTATTCAGAATATACGATAAAAGCATAAATTATGAATTAAAGCTAATTATCGCATATTACAATTCGTCAGTTTATATGTAGATATAAAACTATTAAAGCATAAATATTAATTCGACAATAGCGTTGACTAAAATCGGCTTTACACGGCAGACAAATAAAATTTAAACAAGAAAAAATAGAGCTGAATCCGTGTACATGAGTATACATATAAAATAGATAATCATTATAAGAATATTAATAGTCATCAAGCACTTTATACAATATAACCGTACATAAGCACATGCTGTCATGTTAAAAGCGAGATTCCAAGGTCGCGACGTAATGAAATAACATTATGTTTTAACATTACGGCACGGTAACCACCGTTCAGCTACCATCTTTATGTAGTCATGTTAATTAATACGTATGGACAATATTCCGAGTTATAGACCACAGTGTGGCACGTTATTACCATGTATCGTTGAGTTTTCAAGGTTATTCATCTGGTTTTCTGTCCTAATAATAATGTTTTCTCTAAAATCGTATTTCATAACCTAAAAAATATATTTGACAGTTCGTTATTATTAAAATTTCTAGGCATATGTTGGTGTGTCAGTGTTGCAATGTTACAATATAAAATTCAAAACGAAAATATCAATTAAATTAAATAAATTTATTTAATTAACCTAACTTTTTTGCTTGCTAGCTAGGCTATATATTTATTTATTAACTTATTAAATAATAGTCCAAGTCCCGGCAACTGACATTGGTTAACAAAATGGTGGACAAAGGGGATTGGTTTCTTTCGCGCGCTTGCCGAATAAATGTTTTTAGAGGGCAGAGTCCCTATCTAATGACGGAGTAACAGCCCATTTTGTGTAAAATATTTGTATCTGTAAAATAATTCTAAGTAGATTCTGTTTATTCAGGGAGTTTCCGCGTTTTCTCTACAAATCGTGGTGGTGCCTTTTTTTTAAAAAAAAAAAGATTTAACTGCAATGCTTTTCCCCTTTAATTTTTAATATAGTTATGAAAGTGTACGAAAAAAATGACATGGAAAAATACAGGGCTATGCAACGAGTAAAATACGGGTATCATCACACTGAAGCTTCAATAACAACAATGTTATACCAAGAAATATATTTGATTTCACCAATTCCCGCTAAAATGAGCTGTTCCCGCAACTCCCGTTAAAATGAACATACGGAACAAAATTTTGGTCGCTTTCAGTTTCCCGGTATCAAAGGCCAACTTCCCGTTGAATTAGGGTGGTACTTTTCTGGGTATCCTCTTAGCCGGAAATGACGTCACGCCGGCTCTAGCTATCGTTATAAAATAACCAAGAACATTGCTTCCGGCGACGCACCTGTTTTGGTCATATTTTTGTCATTCCATTGTCGATTTGGGGTTGTAATACTTCATTCGAAAGCTAATAAGATGCAGATGTTTTTAAGCTAATATGCATAAAAAAAAGTGTTGTGACTTTTAGTTTTAAACATGCATTTTTGTGTAAATATGTCGCATTTTTTTATTAGTTTTCAAATGTTTTCGAGTATAGTGACAAAATTAACTTTAATAATGTACATTTCATAGCTAATATTTATTTTTTGGGATGTCACCAACCCAAAAGCAATAAAGGAATATTAAAATAATGCGTAGTTTTTTTAAAAATATTTTTTTTAACGAAAGATGTCAGTTGTTTTAAAAAAAAACTAAAATTTTAAATATCTCAGGAATGCTTCATTTTTGCATTAGGCATTATATGGTTAAATCGACTGCAATTGACCTCTTCTATGAACTGTTTAAAGGAATACTTCTAATAACCAATAACCCTGTATATATATATATATATATATATATATATATATATATATATATATATATATATATATATATATATATATATATATATATATATATATATATATATATATATATATATATATATATATATATATATATATATATATATATATATATATATATATATATATATATATATATATATATATATATATATATATATATATATATATATATATATATATATATATATATATATATGATAAGGTTTGTAAAGAAATCCGTTTGTAGGATGATGTTTTTATTTAAAATAAAATTAGTAAAAGCTACTTAAAAAGTAACGAAGGAAATCCCAGCTTGTATTGGGAAATGCTTATGTTTGAATGAGATATACTTACGGATGTGCACGACTTTCGACGGTGCAATGTAAGTTTAAAGGTCCTTTTGCAGTCGACTAACGATCACTATTCATCCATATATCTCATAAATAGGGCTTATCCTTATGCAACACAAAATGCCTTCAATTGAGACGAATTAAGCGAAAAAATAAAAAATTAAACTATTGATCACTTCGGCAAAGCCGTTTTCTAAATGAAAGTGACATTACGAAATAATTCAAATTTCGAATGCTACCTACATTTAAAATATGATACAATTGGCTGAGTTTGTTGTCAACGAGCCATTAAATCGAAATAAAAATAAAAAAACCGCCATATGCTCAATGAAATGAAAGAAGAAACTTCAATCTTAATTTCTGGCAGAGGAGTTTATAATAAAGATTGTATAGATATACATACATGATTTGCTGGCACGTGAACATGCCACGTACAACTGACTATGAGGAAAACACGTATTTACATTTTGTATTGGTTTTTTATTCATTTCATATTTTTGTAATTTTTTCAGTTTTTAATAGTTATTCTGCTATTTAGGACGGAGATAAATACAACAAATCAAAAACCACGAAAATCTCTCCAGCCGTTCTCGAGTTATAAGTGTACGAACAAACCCGACTTTGTTTTATATATTTAGATAATAACACAAAGAATTTGAACTGTAAATTCTTTTGATTGTCGATGATGCCCAAACCAGGGCCTGAATAATAAACTTGAAAGCTTCCAAGGATACATGACAATAATCTTAAAAGTAGGGAGTCATATTTTATATTTGTTTCTAAAATCTCTTTCGTTTATTTGTTTTAATTTGTACAAAAAAATCAATTTGGCTTTTTTTCTTACAGAATTGCAGCAAATGGCTTTAAGTTCATATAATATTTACCTATATGTAGTTAATTATGCTTATTATATTTTATAATTCATTATGCTTATTATATTTTACACCTTAATGATAAACTTCGTTGAACTCACTATACATGCACCTATACACATGCAGTTTACAATAAATAATTGATTCAACTATTAAATAACATCTCGATCACAGAGTGTGTTCACTTAAAGTTTCATATGTTGTATTAAGGCAAAATAATTGATAAATATAATGATGTAGACAAAATGATATACATATACCGGCTAGGCTACGTTTTCACTCAGAATTCGACGTTCCTAAAGACTATTACTTGGCAAGTGTTATACAAATGAGTTTTTATCAACCGGCATCTTTTAAGAGGGTAAATCAGTACGAGCAACTGAACAACTATTGTTAAAAAACAACTGGGAAAAACAAAAAGTAAAATTGTTTTGTTAAAAAAATATATTTTTGTTTTTAAATTTAAACATTTGAAGAACTTGACTGTTAAATAAAAGTTTAACAAGCATTTGAGCGCGTTGCGCCATCTATCGGTAGGTAAAATATCGCTAATAAACAATATTAGCGATATTTTACCTACCACTAGACAGTGCATCATGATCAGTGCTTTTTATATTATTTTTCGCAACAAAAAAAAATCGAATTGATTTGTTTTTTTTTTTACAATATTTTATCAATAGTTGCTGCTTACCTGCTCGTACTAATTCACATCCTTCAAGGATGCCAGTTAATAAAAACTCACCCCGTATAATTAAATACCGTATTTCAGCAGATTTTACAATAAGATTATATATAGATTGGTTTATTTGCTAATAATATTTAGTAGCAATATTTTCCTCGTGCGTGCATGTTTAATAGACATCGACAACCATTCTACTGACCCAGTTTATAAAAAAACCTTGCAATTTAAAATATTTTTTCCTTAAAAGTGCGCACGATATTAAAGCCTCGAATAAAAAATGTTGATAAAAACCTTGGTGGTTTTCCGTTTTACCTGAACGCTGAAAGAAAACTTCCCGTTGAATGGGAGCGGAACTATTCTTGGAATCCTCTTAACCGGAGATGACGTCACGCTGGAGCAGGCTATGGTTACAAAGTAACAGCGAAACAGCGCTCCCGGCGACGTAGCCGCATGAATTTCTAATGACATTCCGCAGAGGTGCAGCGTTTCAACGCTGGACATAATCGAGGTGTAAGCTCCCTTTACGGGCGCAGCGCTAGCTACCGCTATGTGTTCTGCCTGGCTTGAGGTACATTACATTGATGTTTGCGGTGAAGAGTAGCTTGACTTTATGAAGGCCACTCTAGGTTGAGAGCAACATCTTTCCATTTTTTTTTCAACATCACCATCTCCTGTAATCTTTCACTTATTTTTTTCAATCAAAAATATTCATTCAATAACAAACAATATTTTATTAAAACATTGAAACAATCTGGCCCAATCTGATTTTAAAATACAAAAAATGGTAATCCAAATATTTTATGTGGACCGTATATATTATAATATTGATATGATTTAACCTAAAAATGAGAAACTACTTTTCCAGAAATGGTTTTCCCTTTAATTAGAAAAAATCAAAAGAATAACTTTAACTTTAAATATGTTTAGACTAACAGCATTTTTGATACTGTCTGAGAAAGTGTTGTAAATTATTGGGCCGTGAAATATCTTATTTTCGCCCAAATTAAGATAATAGATGTGGCATACTAAGTGTTAAAGAGAAAGAACTCTTGACAATTTGTTTTTTTTTGTTGGGAAGTATGAACATTTTTTCCCATAAAGAACATAGTCGTTAAGCGTTCCCTTCGGCTACCTAACGACCAAATTTGGTTGCACAGAACACCGTTGAATACGTAACGACCAATATTGGCGGCTTGCTCCCGGAGCGCACAGTAATATTATTTTCTAATTCGAAAGCAGCCTAAAATCCATACCAAATATCTCAATATTACCATGGATACATAGACGGCCGCTAGAATAATTTTGCGAGTCATTTCGCGGATATTTCTGGTAAAACTCCATAGTCAAACATCATTCCTTTTTTTTTCGAGAAATCATCAAAATTTTTATTGATTTTAGGAGCTAATATCTAAATATTTTTGTATGTAAATAAGCAAAACGAAATATAAACTTTAATAGAGAATCTCATAGAAAATACGATAATATTTACAATTTCTCAATAGGATTCCGTATTTTTCCGTAAGACAAGTACAAGTTAGAAATGCCGAGTTTTGTTCACTTTTTCGACTTTCTCATATTTATTCATAATTATCATGCTTTACAAAATGAGATTTGAATATTATATATACAAAATTTCATTGCACAATATTCTTTTTATGATTGCTATAGTAGTTCCATAGTTATAGTACTTTTTGTCGAGGGCGGCGATATTTCAAGAAATTTCAATAAATTGTCGCGGTCTGCCATGAAATTATGCCGCTACTCGAAGGGTCAAGTACAGTTGATGTACATTAAAAAAAAGATCTTTAGAAGGGTACCTAAATGGTTTTCAGTTAACCACCCTAAGCACTCATTGCTGTGCTTTTAAATATAACTGGATCAAACGCCGTTATACCAACGCTACCCCAATCTATGATACTATGGACAAAAGTACATTTGCCGAAGTTGCATCTATAACTCCTGTAATATCTTTTAAAATGCATAGGTATTAGTTGTTGTTGCGTTGTTGTCATATTTTCTGAATTCCGAAAATGAACGAAGAATGTTTTTTCTCAGAAGTATTATTTAATCATTGTTACAAAAAAAATAGGCTTGCTAGCACATAACCATAAACAAATAATATTTTGCTGTTTGTCGTAGCAGTATCGTATTGCAGTCAAAGGGCCGTCGTAGCATCGTCGTAGCGCCGTTGTAGCGCCTCGTAGCGTCGCGGCGGTGCATCATGATATCTTTCTAACATCGCCGATAAAAATAATTTGGTAAATAATACTGTATGGCAGTAATTTACAAAATAATGACCTTACGAAAGAATTATTTTTCAATTGACTGAAAGAATACCTATTATTTTGATATGTAAAAAAAATCGCGGCGTAACAATATTGTGTAGTTTTTTTTCTGATTTTCTATATCTCAAAATAATCACAATATGGTTAAACTTTGAGTATCTTTAGTACTCGAAACGTGTCTTCTTGGAAGTTAAGTATGATAGGGGAATTATCATTGAGGTAAATAAGAGAAAACTTAAGAAACTCGAAAAGTATGTATTTTTTTATTACAGTTGTTATGAATGTTGATAATTCAAATATATGAAAGCATCGATTCGGATAGCTCTAGAGAAAATTAAGAGTATTAGCTATTGAAGTGTGTATCTATAGTTAAAGTCTGTAGCAACAGCTATATTTAAAATTAAGTATGAAGTGATTAGAAGTCTCGAAAATTACCTACATTATTTATTCCATGAAAATATAATATATTTTCATATACTTCTTTTTTAATGTGTTTCAAATTACTTGAAATTTTATGAATTTATGTTGATTTAATCTAATAACTTTAAGTTTAGTTATATATTTATTTTAGAATGTGCCAACGCAAAAAAGCAAAAAAACCTGCCCTAGAACAAGCTTTGTCTTAGTTTGGACGCACAGGTCTATGGCACCTTATTTTTTATTTCCTTATATAGGTTATTGTCATTGTTTGAATAAATTGAAAATAAAATGCAATGTGATATAAATAAATAATCAAAATAAATATCAACACAAAAGATACTTTATTAAAGTCTTAGATTATTCCTCGAGCTTCTGGCCGTAACTAAAAGTTTGTGTATAAAAACTTGACCTACGTTATAGAACTTAATTCTTCTAAATATTGAAAAGTTATGAATATGCACTTTATTATTATTGTAATCTGTTAGGCAATATACAACGACGGAATGCACATTCATAAAAATACCGGAACGCTCTTTTGACGGCTGAATATATTGCTCTTAAAGTGCTACGATTCAGAAGACCTATAAAATTGCGTGAATGTCAGCTGCTGCAATGGGCGACTCGACACGGAGCCGTCCAATTCGGAAGCGAATCTCTTTGTCGGGCGACTTCAATTTCAATTTCAATTTATTTCTGCTCCAGTAGGTAGGCTTTCCTACACTTGGATGCGTCTTTGTCTCTAAAATTTTAAATAATGTAATTAATTAAAGAATATTAACTATCATTATATAGTTGTGGCAATATAAATTAATTTTAGTAAATTATAATTGGTTTGAAAACCATTGATAAATAGAAAATAATCTAATAATCAGAATTGCTGATCAAAAAAAGAGCTCAATGTCTGTAGTCATAATTATCAAGGCAATAATATGATGGTCAAGAAAATAGATGAGGGTATATTAAAAATATCTAAATTTAAGTTAATTGTCAAATCTAGCAATACAGCCGTCGTCGATAAAATTAAAAATAAAAATTACGTTCTTTGGCAAAGTTGATTATCATGAATTATCCGTTATTTTACATTAGGATGCTCTGGAATAAGAAATCAGCATTATCCAAATCTCTTAAGTCATATACAGGATTCTTGACTAGGCCATTAAATAAGACTTTTTTAAATTGGTTTTTAAAGCATTAAGTTAATGGCCCTGGGGGCTATTTTCCTTGCTTTTCCATTAAGACCTAGTGACAAATGCAATGCGCTTATATAAAATACATTTTCTTGAAGCCCGACGTAGAAAGTAACTACGATTATATATGCCGAAAAATTCTGCATCAACGATTCCACTGATAGATCCTCATCTTATAAGATAATTGAAAATTACAACAAAGGCAGTCCGACATCGCTACTTCCACCGCTACTCGCTCCAAGGGTAGAATTACTATTGCCAGTATGTGTTAAAAAACTGGTTAATACTCGGTATCATATACTTTCCCAAATGCGCGATGATTAATTTGTATTCGATCTCCAAACTCTTTTGTTTTCTTTTCCTCGATTTAACTGTATTTTTATCTAATGGGAGTTCATTAGATAAAAATAAAAGGTCACAGGTCTAAAACTCACAGGTTAACACCCATCTGATAGTCTCCACGCAGAATTACAAGCCCGGGTAGGACCGGCGAGCCTGGGTATCGATCTTCGGGCAGTCCTGGACGGTTTGCACACCGTGCGCCGTCAGCCAATCGATTGTGCATTCCGACTGACAACCGGGGGAGCCTGGAAACAGAATTGTTTCCCATATAGCAGGGGTAGTTGTCAATTTTACGGCAACTGCTCTTGAAACGACCGTTCGGCTACCCGATACCGGGTGAAGAGCCGGGCAAACGATGCCGTGGTCCGCGATAGATTCGGTAGACATCGTATCACCGCTACTCTACGTAAGGGAGAGGACCGCTCAAGTTGAGTCACCCCCATCAATGTGAAGGCGAAGACAGCAGCAGATAATGTGTATGCGTAGTTGCAGGTTGAAGTTTCTGATATCAATTAGGTCACTTTTTACCTGTACGAGTATAAGCCTTACTGTACATGTTCAAATCTTCAAATGATCTCTAAGATATGGTCCTATTTCTCATTCACGTAATTTCCAAAACATTTATATAGGTTCGCTATTAAAACAGATTATTTGGGGATATTCATTGCGACCAATTGTCATATACTTGGTATTGAATTTGATGATGCGAGAGTTGTTATTTAACCTAGGTACATCATTTACGCTTTACACAAGTTGTTTCAAATCGTTGAAGTTGGTGGAAAGCAAGACTGTGTGATCGGCGTATCGAAGGTTGTCGTAGATGACTCCGTTAATACTAATACCCTCATTTCAATTGGCAAACACTCTGAGAATTGCAAGCTTTCAATTTGCCGCAATTTATTTCTTAGTCGATGCGAATTAGCTACAATTGCGAACATGTTCTAATGAATTACCTATTCTGATGACCGATTCTGATGCACAGGTTTCTGAATCCTATGTCGTGCCTATGCCGCTTCTTATAGATTACTCTCTGGATATTGCATTTTTGAATTTTGAACATTGCATCTTTGCACTTGCACTTCACACCTCCACTTTGCACTGAAACTTGCACTTCGCAACAACTCTCTGAATTTGGCATCTTTGCACTTACTAAACCCGTCAACATTATGTTTACAGCTGAATATAGACCATTAGATTACCTAATTACCACTAGCACACTTAGGTGACTTAATCACGGAAGGTAATGTCTGTGTTATTATATTAGAATAAAAGAACAATATGCAAGGGTGACTTTTATGTAACCGGAATCCTTAAAGAGGGCAATTATTGATAAAAAAATATGTGAAAAATGAATAAAAAAAATAAAAAAATTATTTGCGTATTTGATCAACTTGTGAATAAAAGTTTGACAAGCGTTGAGCACGCTGCGCCATCGAGCAAAAGGAAAAATATCTCGAATAAACCATATTTGCGATATTTTACCCACCGCTAGGTGGCGCAGCGCATTCAGCGCTTTTTGTACTAATTTTCGGAGGTTCAAAGTTCAAAAAAACAATTTTTCTTTTAAAAATGAAAATTATACTTTTACGTTTTCCCACAAGTTTTAGTTAAAAGTTGCTAATTTGCTCGTTCCGATTGACCGACTTCAAGGATGCCGGTTAACCCGTCGGACGCCGACATAGGCATTTTGCGACGTTTGACAGATCCGCGGGTAACCGTTTGGACCGCCACCCCCCCTATTAAATTATATAAATATATAATATACATGAATAATACGATTAATTACTAGATAACAAGAGGTAATTCATGAAAAAACGATATTGTTAGTATTTATTCACCAAATCGACCAACAATTGCGGCGCAGTTTTGTCGCGTGAAGGCTAGCTTCCGAGCGGTTAATCAAAACTCACCCTATATATCAGGAAAAACAACAGTGCTTATGTTATGTAATAATATAACGGGTATACAATTAAAACAAGTTACAGAAACACTGCTCTAAAAGTAAACTCACGATCTCCGGAGGATTCAGCCAATTTCACGCCTCTGCTGCTACGGCGCTGCTCAATTTAGTTACTTAATTGTACATCTAAGGATGTTTACTCGTACATTCTCTTGTCTCAGAGATAGAGCAACTTACGTGGTAGTTTGATTTAAAAACAAATTTATAAAAACTACCAATATGAAATCGAAGACTATCGCGGTTGTTTGAGATTATAAATGAGATAAAAACGAATTTACTGCGTGAAGGTAACACCCGACGTTTCGGCAATGTTGCAACCGCCGTTGTCTAGAGTAGGCTGTACCCTAGACAACGGCAGTTGCATCATCGCCGAAGCGTCGAGTGTTACAAACTTTACGCGGTAAATTCGTTTTTATCTTATTTATAATAAATTACCAATATTTCCAAAGTAAACTTGAAATATGAAAGCCTAGCACTTGCACTAGGGTTTCGTGTGTTTTAACACTGATTTAAATAAAAGTGGGGTGTTTTGCGTATTATATCCTTAATATTTAATGAATAAACTGACGTAAATTTGCCAGGATGCATTGAATTTTTATCATAACATCACAAAGCCTAAAATAGGTCCTTTTAATTATACTTTAATAAAATCATTTTAGGATCTCTGGCTTCGGATGGACGTAAATATTTTCCGCGCGTCATATTTCGGCTAGTGCCCGATAAGCTCGGTTGCAATCTATGCGTAAAGTTGGGTGCCCACCGCGAGGAAGAAATGAGCTAAACTAGAAATTACCTTATAATTTTTTTTCATATCTTATATTTCATACGATATGAAAAAAGGGAAAAAAGACTTTTGAAATAAAAATAAAGCAACAAATTCATCACACATCTAACTAGGCTTACGCCTGTACCGAAGGCTAGATGTGCGATTTACGACCTATTTTAAATTGCGAGCTGACATATTAAACATAAGGTTTATTAGTAGAGATTAGTAATAAAGTATTAGAGGTCAAAAAAGTACACTATAAAATTACTACCTAAAGCATAAACACTATCAATAAATATATTCACTTTTTTGATAGATCTGTATCTTAACAAATTAAACTACAATTTTCAGTCCTTTCTCCATTCTAGAATGCCCCAACTCCATTAGTTTGAAACTATCGATATTATCAAATATCTTAATAGGTTCTTCAAGGTTATGTACATCCGGGATGCAATGTACTCTTACCAACCTTGCCTTTGCGCGAATGTGGTTCTTACATAAGAAAGATATCACAACATTTAAGCTTTCTCCAGCCCCCGTAGTTTTTATTGGCTGGCTGCTTAGCTTGTAATTTCTATATTTATTAAAAGTACCAAACAGCTGAAAGTGAAGGGGAAATTAACTGGAAGTATATGAACTGGAAGAGATGGGCTAGCTGGCTTAGGCTCTACAGTGCCCACCAAGTAATGCTTTTAACAACTTAGCTCATTAAAATCTGTCTTTTGAACGATCGCGATGGCGGTGGCGTCGAGTGCGTTTAATAGCATTTTAGATTTAACTTAAATAGAAAACTTCGCTACTATTGTTGCCTAAGATTCAGACAGATTAAAAAAATATCTAATAACTGATGTTAGGGGCAATCCTCTATCTGATGCGGCAATTCAGTTCGAATTTATCGCGGACCAATGCACCCTTTGCACATCTGTTTCGTCCGTCTGATCCATTGACCACCCGGGAGAGGGTGGTCAAAGTATGGTTTCAATGACAAATGATGCCAGGTCGACAACTACACTCGCTTTTTCAGAAACATACGACTCCAGACCTCCCCCTTCCTCCCCGGTTGTTCGCCGGGTGAGAAGCGTGGCTAACAAACCGGTCAGTGCACCAACCGCCCAGTTCCCCTGATTCCGCAAACTTCTGACACTAACCGCCTCTGACTGCAGATTACATCCGTATCAGAAGAAGTCCTTCGAGGAGGCTATCGGATGGGAGTTTAACTGTGAGTTAGGCAAGCCAAGGGGACATAAAAATTGGCCAGCACCACCCAAGCTACACGAAACCATTAGGAACCTTAGCGACTATGGCTATGCGGTGCAAAGTACCATCGGTCGCTGCCCGTCCGCCCGACTCGCTCAGGTGAGCGACTCGGGAGATGTCCGAAACGAAAAGAGACTTGCTGGCTACACTCCACTCCACTCAGCCTCGTTTACGGTAAGCACTGTTGCATATAAACTATTTGTTTCTCCTCTTTATTGCGAAATTTCACAAATCGAATATGACAATCTCTTACAACCAACCTTACTGTGAAGTGTTAATATGTACGTGTGTGCCCTGCTTTTGTATTCGCTCAACAAAAATGAAATGCAATTCCGTTAATTGTATCTCAACGGAAAATGGTGACCCAGCCCGAAATCGAACCCGGAAACTTACAATGTAAGATCATCTATATATGTATGTATGTAGGTTAATGTATGTATATTTAAAATACACACCATTCCCCTTCAATCCCTACTCCTCCCGTGCCTCAACTTTTACATAACACAAATTAATTAAATTCCAATAAAATTGCTAATTATTTATTGTAAAACGTGGAAAACAAATAAACGACCTTACATTCATTCTTACAATGTAAGATCATCTATATATGTATGTATGTATATGTATGTATGTTTAAAATACACACCATTCCTTTTCAATTCCTACTCCTCCCGTGCCTCAACTTGTATATAACCCAGATTAATTAAATTGAATTTAAATTGCTAATTGTTTATTGTAAAACAGTGAAAACAAATAAACGACCTTATATTCATTGTAACCATCACGTGTGTATGTAAAATTGTTTAAAGCAAAGCTGTATGTTTTCTTGGGAAATAAAATAAAAATAAAATAAAATCAGGCGACCTAACCACTATGCTACCGGGTCGACTAAAACGAGTTAAAATTAGTTTGGCAGAGTTAGCTCGTTTCTCTGCTTATTTCTCGCTCGCGGTGAGCACCCGACCTAATGGTGTCCGCTTTAACACGACATGACTTTACCGGATGGTAAGCTACACTTTGAGAGTCTGCCCAGTAGATACGTGTAGCTCTGCGGCCGTTTCCCTGTACTTACGTAACGCGGAGTCTGCTGCATTTTCCGGCCATTGTGGGCGGTTTGTTTGAAACTGGTACGTGTCTCTTAATTTCACTCCACGTAAGCGAACAAGCTGCTCGGGGGCTGTTTCTGGAACCGCCAACTAAAGAACTCATTTGCCTTCTACGATGCATTCTGTTGTCCGCGTTGCAGAAATGCACTTTCGTAGATTAGAATTAACATGGCTAGAGTAACATGGTATATTTAAGTAAAATTTATTTCTTTTAGTAACTCCGATATTCCTATAATTATATTATTGTTATGTTATAGATTTCTTATTTTTCTGAAATGGAATTTAAGTAGAAGTTATAAAATTATAAAAATGAAATAACAATAAGTTTAAAACAGTTGACATTGATGGCTTTTTTCCGTAACCCTTCATATGTATGATACCGTCTCCTTCATCTATGGTGGTGACTCCCTTTTCTCACCCCTACTACTTAACCACGTGTCGCATCTACGAACAAAGAAACCCCGCAGAGGTTCGAAGGTCGCCAGCTTTGCCCAAATAGACAATTCCAAATCAACACCATTGAACCAACGATGGGACGAGACAAACGATGTCACGCATAGTCGCCTGCCAAAAGTGTTGATAATGTTGCTCGCTTTAGGAGTGTATTGTCACATCAGGGGTGAGTTTAGTCATTTACTATGTACCTACAGTTAACATAAGGGAAAAAATCAACTCGGAAAATGCTGTAAAAAACGCTTCCTCGCATTCATTGAGTTCTGTCCACAAGAGCTCTACAGCAGAGGCATTTTTGTTTCGGTTTCCTTTGAAGAGCGACAACTTCATGGCTGCAAGAATCTCATCCATTGATCAACGTAGTTGATATAATTGCTGTATGGATATCGTAGAAGTATTATATGTATCGTAGCAACATTGTAGCAGCATGCTAGCTGCATCGTAGCGAAATCCTTGTGTTTTCGCTCGTAAAAGTAACTTAGCAGAAGCATTGCGCTCTCGTAGTATCGTCGTAGCCACCTCGTAGTGGCGATGAAATAGCGCGATATCACGTATATCTCCTACAATATACAATGTTTGATATTGATATATTTCTTATTCCATAAAAAAAACTATTTTTTTTAGATACAGTACCTTGTGTTAAACATGGGTAATTAATAAATTACTTTTATTGATGGGTAAATCTGATAACATAAATAACCAAAATGACTTTCTCAGTACATAGAGCTCGTCTCTGGAATGCTTTACCCACACATGTAAGGACAGCACCGAGATTGTATTGCTTCAAACGAAAACTTAAAGAACACTTTAACACGCACTATACATTTCTCGCGTCCACTCCACTCTTTCTTCCCAGCGTCATTATAGTTTTATTGCTATTTATTTTTTTTAATTTATGTTTCATATTCTGCTGGATTTTAATGTTATATACATTTTAAATGAGCTGCCTTTATAAGAGATTTTAATAATAGTTTAATTTTATTTTTACTACGAAATATTTTTTCCAATAAGTCTAAGGTTAGCTGTTTTAATGCAATAAGCTCGCCAATTTGTTTCATCAAATAAATATATTATTATTATTATTATTTTCAAAATGTCAGATACGATCGTTAGCAATAGCAGGAACGAAATTATTATTATTAACTCCTTGATATGGGCTGTAAAAATAGAGAAGAGCAAGGTTTTTGTGGAATGTAATAAATCTTTTGCATCCATCAAAGCGCAAAAGAAGGATCAAATAAGTCAATATTTCGATATTTGTTAAATATAGTAGTAAATATAAAGGAAATTTTACTTACATCAGCCATATATAAATAGGAGACGATTGGTATTATTTTTATTACGATCCAATAAGAAAAAATAATGAGGATTGCAATCAATGAAATTAATGATTCATTTTATATTATTTTGTCAGAAGGATTTTTCGCGATGCTACGCAATTTGTTTTTATGGTTTCAAATCAATCAAACAAATTGTTTTGCATTTTTGTCATCTGCTGAAGTAACAATATATATATATATATATATATATATATATATATATATATATATATATATATATATATATATATATATATATATATATATATATATATATATATATATATATATATATATATATATATATATATATATATATATATATATATATATATATATATATATATATATATATATATATATATATATATATATATATATATATATATATATAT
This sequence comes from Micropterix aruncella, assembly GCA_944548615.1. NCBI lineage: Eukaryota > Metazoa > Arthropoda > Insecta > Lepidoptera > Micropterigidae > Micropterix > Micropterix aruncella. The sequence continues at coordinate 25,507,248 of OX155952.1, read as the reverse complement.
ATATATATATATATATATATATATATATATATATATATATATATATATATATACGTTATAATTTTACATTCCCGGTCCACCATCCGACGAGGAGGAAAATTATTGTGAACACGCAAAATTTAATTTTTTGAAATGAAGTCAGAGATATTAATTTTGAGCCACCCTGAGACGAATAAGACCATTTCCGGATGTCTGTGTGCCTGTGTGTATTCCTCCACGACAGCGCCCTAACGCTAACTAGGATTAAGCTAAATTTGGCATGCAGGTATCATTTGGTCATGTCAAGAAATCAAAAGGTAGTGGTTGTGGTCTTATTATAATTTCGAAATTTACACTTATAGAATTGACATTTAGTAAACATAAGCCTTGTTGCGCCCAAATCACAACTACAGCTGTCGACTACAACAAGCGAAGCCGTCACCTCAGAAAGTTTTAACGATATTGATCGTTCTGTCTCCGGTGAGGTGAGCACAGAGGACTTAGAACAAAAACAGTCCATCGTCAAGTTACGCCATATGCCCGTAAAAATCCAACATTATACTGCCAAATAGCCAGGTAAGTCAACCAGCGGGCCGGCACTCGCGCCATTACTTCCAGTTGTAACCAGATTACTCCAGTCTCTCGACTGGTTACGGGTTCGAGGTCGCTTGCGCAGTCCCCTCCCTTACGTATCGGTGAAACGGTGTCTACCGAATCTATCGCAGACTACGGCATTCTTTGCCCGGCTTGTTCGCCCGGTATCATGTAACCAATTGGTCGTTTCAAGAGCAGTCGCCGTAAGGTGAACAACTACCCCCGCTTTATAGGAGACAACTTGGGTTGTCGACTACAGCGGGCGAGCCCGTCACCACAGGAAGTTTTAACGATTAGTCGTTCTATCTCCCTGGAGTGAGCGTAGAAGACTTGGGACAAAACAGTCCACCATCTAGCTACGCCACAACCCGCAAGAGACCAACGCCTTAACCGCGAGATAGCCAGTAATGTTACCTGGCGGGCCGACACTCGCGCCCTTGCTTCCAATTGTGACCAGATTTCTCCGGTCTCTCGATTGGTTCCGAGTTCGAGGTCTCTTGCGCGGTCCTCTCCCTTACGAAGCGGTGAAACGGTGTATACCGAATCTATCGCGGACCAAGGCGTCCTTTGCCCGGCTCTATAGGAGACAGTACTGTTTCCAGACTCCCCCGACTGTCACTCAGAATGTAAAATCGATTGACTGACGCCGCATGGTGCGCAAACTCTCCAGATGCGCCAGAAGATTGACTCCTGGGGTAAACTGGCCCTCAGGCCAGAGTCCTACCTGGCTCGCACTTCATACGTGGAGGCCGCCGGATGGGTGTTGTGCGGACCCGTGAGTGTGACCGACCCTGAACGAATAGGTCTTCGTGGCCAACTCCAACAGGGCCCATTAGCTCCCAAATCATGCCGCATATCGCCGAAATCACATAGATTTTTTGCCGGTCAGTAAGTTTGCTTAAAGGATTGAATCAAACGTGTTTGATGCGTTGCATTCTCACTATCCACGCTCGTCGCCGATTATCACTTTCAATTAGGTCGACCTGCTACCCGAAGGGATATCACGCTCAAAATCCTTTCAGAAGGTCTTAGCTACTTGCCGGAAGCCTTGGGGGTGACACAACCGATTTTTTAAATAGTAATCACACGATAAAGTGGAAAACAGTTTCTATCGAGAACTTTCAAAAACTCACCGTGTTTTAGCTGCGAGTACCGCCCCCATAAGCGAAAGTACCACTTGCTTTGTTTTAATGTCGCGCCACGTTCTGTTTGATGTTGTCAGCTTGTCGCTGATGAAAAGTTGGTTCCAGTTGAGGCGGTGATAAATGCCATTCGGCGAGTGCGCCATCGAGATTATTGCCGGTCTCGGTTAATGTTGTCTCGGCTGTCACCGCCATGCGCCATCCAGCCGCAAACTTGGCGAACAAACGCCACGCACAAGTCGCCCCCCCCCCCTCCTCTTCCACCACTCGCCCCGCCTTAACCGCTTCAAGTGGGACATTTGTTACAAGCCACAAACCGCCAAAACCTAGCAGACATACTTCAAACTCTACTCCACAACATCATTATACATACATCTCCACTGGTTGAATTTTCACGCTCCATTTTGAAGATTTGCCATTTAATAATGGGCTCGATTACGTTTCTTCGTGAACTAAAATCAGAAATTAGTTCGAGTGAACGAGAGAGGGCAATACGCTAGAGCGGAATATGAAATGAGCAGTTGCCACTTTTTCGCATTAAAACTACCCACCAAAGACTTTAACACCGCACGAATTTAACACCGCACGAAATGTGTCCAAATTTATTCAGACGAGTATAAGTTCGAGAGGTAGTTTTTGTCGACGTTCGTTCGTTTCATATTCCGCTCTAAAGTATTGCTCTATCTCGTTCGCTTGAACTAATTTCAGTTTTAGTTCACAAAGAAACGCAATCGAGTCCAATGTCTACTTTATATTTAATAATATCTACTATATACCTATTTACTACGAGGCCATTAAAAAATATCTACTGCACTATACTAGTAATTATTACAGATAAATGTGCATTAATAATACTTTCCCAGCAAGTAGCCAAGAACTTGTCGGTTAATACGGAAATAACAGTATACTGTAGATTCAACATGATTTATGCGTCCGACTATAACCGTACGTATACTACTACATGCTGTCATGTTAGAAGCGAGATCCCGTAATAAAATAACATTATGTTTTAACATTACGACACGGTAACTACCGTCACGCCACCACCGTTACGCGTCATGGTAATTTATACGTTTTGATTACAGTTCACGTATGGATACGTTATCCTTGATGAAACTTGGGTATTATGATATTGTTTTTGAAATCGTAATCACACAGGGGATTGATATAAATTGTCAACAAAACTGCGCCGAGGACTCTTCTTTAGGATTACCATAAGATATATGCTTTGTTTCACTTTGTACCCCCTTTTGAAATTTACCATTTGTTTTATAATTTCCGGTACGGCAGCTTTGCGGTTCTAGTTTATTTCGAAATAGTTGTGAATTGGTACCATTTTCAACTCCACATTTGAAAAATAATTAACCTTTAGCAACTTTCTAAAATTTAACATAAAATATATTTACACAAAATCTAGAAAATAAGCAATTTCAGGCGATTCATCAGAATAGCGCCCTAATTGGCATTTACCAAAGCGTGGGCAATTTTGCACGTTCGGGCAGGGTGACATTTAACTAAGGGCGATTATTTTGAGCGACATTAACAAAAGGGGATTACAAAGCTATTGAACTATGCTCAATGTTATTAGTATAGTAAATTAACTTGAATCAGGTATTTCGTTCCTGTGTAGGCGAAACGGCAGTCGTAAGGTCATTTTCGATAAGGCCAATCGCTGTGGGATTAGATTTTATGCAATAAGTTTCATTTCTGTCAAAATAATGTAAAGGCTTCCCTCTATATTTTCACCGGAAACTTTCCCAACGAGAACACAAATAGCCTAGTGGTATATCTTCGGGACCAATTTCAGTATTAAACTCTAATTTGGCAACGATAATCACGTCTGCGTGATAAGGAAACAAGGTTGAAATGAAGATCAAGCAATAGTCTTTAAATAGATTTGTTTAATTTTAAGTAATATATTACACCTATTTTATCATCTTTGAATATATTTTTTAAGAAATATAATGATACACATAACGTAGATTTTCCGATCGTATATCTTACAGCTGCTAAAATAATTAATCAAAAAGGATTGATTTTGTTTTCTCTTCTATGACTTGGTCAGATCTGCTATTTTTGTAATACCTAAAATGCAGCGGTAGATAAAACACAAGATGTGATATAGTAAAAATTAGCAGCCAGGAGCATTGTACCATCTTTTTTCAATGTCAATAACTTTCGGAAAGTTTAATAATGCAGCAAGGTTATATGTAATCTGCATCTCGAAATCACTCTGTTATACAGGTATGTTATATATAACATTAATTCTAGGAAGAATATTACCTTCTAGAATAGTTAAAATTCTTCCTAGAATTAATTCTCGTTTTCCCTTAGGAAAAATACTATGCTTTGAAATTTCTGAGAATCACCATCTGTTATTTTCCATTTCATCCATTGACACTTTTAAATCGACAGAAATAATTAAAATGTTTAGTCGTGTTTTCAGAATTGTGATTTTATCGATATGTAGTTGACAAAAGAGCATATTCGGCATATTTTTCTTCTAGATTTTAATGAATCCTCATTAAATTCAAGCCAAGCCGCTGCCTCAAAAATCATAAAGAGAGTTAATGGTGACAATAAAATCAGTCAAAGTCAGTAAGTATCGTTGGCAGTTCCAGAAGTTCTGCTCAGGGAACTGCATTCTTCAGGATGAGCCAGGTCAGGGAGATATTGAATTCGGTGATCACTTATTGAGGATCATAGCTCCCCAAGGCCTCTGATTCATAATGGCAATTTGATCGACAAAGAATTTTATTTTGAACCTTACTCAGTTGCACTTTATAATGACGCAAGTCCTCTTTCTTTCGCGTATTTTGCTAATGAATATTCGAATCAGCTGAAGTTGACGCGGTATTATTACTTATATTCATGATGTTTTGGTATATATATATACGCATATATATGTAAGTTGTTTATTGAAAACGAAGAAAAATATATTCTTTATAAAAATATGTGTTTTATTTAATTTAACTTTAACAAGAAAAATAATCTATAGTTCAGGGATGGCCCCGACAATCGAATATGTCGAGAGAAAATATACTAATTTCAAAAGATTCATAAACATTAGTAAATTTATTTTAGGCGTATCTTTATTTTTTCTCTATACGGTGCTGTAACGCCACAATAGCGCTCTACCTAAAGTATACGTATTTTCGGATCGCAACGCAAATTAATGGAAACAATATTTTATACATGTTTGGAAGTGGCAGACTTTCATTACGGGGGTGTGTTTTTATATAGCGTTTGGAGATTCTTTACCATCGGTCACTGTCGCTTGCAGCTGTGCTAAAAAAATATACACTACGGCCTTGCTAGCGATATACAAGTACATCAGTAGCGATATATTTGAATCCGGAGCTTTCGAAAATATCAAAATGCTCGTAGAACAGAAATTATCAGGAAGAACAGTAGAGTGAAGCTGTGCGAAATAATATGGGACACACTTTATTATTGGACGTAATCTATAAAAAATCGGTTGTGTCACCCCAATATTTTCCGGTAAGCAGACAACCCCCCTGCGCTAAACCCCTGAACCCCAACCAACCCCCTTTCCCTCCTTGCCGCCAAACCTCTTCTCTGAAACCTCCTAACACCCCCCTCCCCTATAGTGGTTGCGTCAAGTGATTATGATCGCAAATGTAGTATATTTATAATATTTTTGTAATATTTCCGTGGTATTAAAATGGCTATTTTCCAATAGAATTTAGTACATTCTTAAATACGGATGAATTAAAAATTATTTGTGTCGCTGTATATGAGATATTCCAGCCAAAATGTCACTATGTAGTCTCCGCCCAATGCCTATCTGTATACCGAATTTCAAGTCTCAAAGTCGAATATTATGAGATTGAAGTATGAATATTGCGCCCCCTCCTGATGGGCTGATTTCAACCACAATTACGACTCTTGCCATGATCAAATGATACCTGCATGCCAAATTTCAGCTCAATCGGATGAAGCGTTTGGGCGCTATCGTGGAGGAGTACACACAGAGACACAGAAGTGCGTTCACAATATTTTTCCTCTGCCGGGATAGTAAAAATATCGATCGAACGAATGACGACCAACTTTTGATTTTGAAAATGAAAAAAACGTGTAAATTGCTCTGAGTAGAGGCTAAATTAAACATTTGTATCATCTTTTTGGATTTATTTTTAAATGTTCGAAGCTCAAAGTCTATAGATAAAATCATACACAGAACAAACATATTGAAATGCTGGGAGCAACTATCGCTCCTAACCACTAGAATGCTAATACCATCGATCGGTGGTTTTCTGTTGCGACAATGCCGCCGATCTCTGTATTGCAATTATGCAGTTTATTTCATTTATTTATTTATTATTTATTTATATTATTACTATGAAAGATTGCTGTTGGCTGTTTTCCATTTGTTATTGTACTGATTATAAAAAAGGTATATAGAAAATCCTGTTTTTATACTCGTTTGAGTAGTTTTCCGAAGTGCATTTATTTTATTTATTTATTTATTTAAGTAATTCAAGAATACTTTAAAACAATTTTATCTTAGGAACTATGCACAGAAATATTTTAAACATTGAATAAATAGCAGAAAATGAATACATTGCAAAGTCCAGTGACAACGCCACCTAACTAGGCCGGGACCTGTTCTAAGGTAAACGTTTAATTTTGTGCGTGCTTGTTCAATACTGTGATTATTACAAAAACAATATATTTTTGTAACAAAAAATAAAAATAAAAAATAAAATTGTCGTAATAAAATAATTATTTGATCACAAAAGAATAAGTTATACGTGGTAAAAGTCGCATTTATTGAATAAGCTACAATTATATATCAGCATGCGTGCACTAACACCCCTACATATAATTTTTTAATGGTTGAAAACATGCTGACGTGAGTTTTGTTTCCGTCCTCCCTTAACCTTCTAAAGGTTTATCGCCTGGCAGCGATTATTAAATTTTAGAGGCAAAAACACATAAATATATACACAATAGAATGTACTAAACTTGAATTTGCAGCGCTAAGTGTTGAGTCTGAGTTGTAAAAGGAAAATATTATATTTTGTGATAATGATGCAATGTGGAGGTTATTCTTCGGCGTCCGACCATTTGTCATGCTTGAACGGATAACAGGATTTTTCTGCATAAATCTGAATTTCATGCAAATTGCCGTAGCGCCGCGGGTTGACTTCCTTTATTTGCATAATGTGTGTACATGTCATGTTAACGTTATGAGGGTGAGCCTTCAGAAAAATGGCTTAGTTAGCTTTATACGATGTATACACGATATTGAAAGGAAGACGCCAGACGGGCGTGTGGAGATTTCATGAGCACCTCTTTGTTTGGAAAGGGTGTGAATCCTTTCAGACTCTGGATATCCTGTAGATGCCAACCTAGCCAAAATGAAAAAAAAACTTGACAGTTTAAACAAGATTATAGAGTTGTACGCGCATCCGACGTTTCAGCGATGTTCTAATTGCCGTCATCCACAGTAGACTGAGTGCTTTCAATCGTCATCCGTTGTTGCTCTGCGGGTAGGTGGCACACTGCTGCTGTTGCGGTATCTAACTGCTCCGTGCAACTTGGGCATAATGACCTGTGACTTATCTACGACTGTAAGCACAGTCGTGGACAGGTGGGATCGGATATTCCAATCTGGGGAAACACTTTGAGTGATACTGGGCGGTTTGCGCATCGTGCGGTGTGGGGGCCCACTAATATTTTGGGAGAGTCTGGAATCGTACATTTCCTAAGCAGCGGTGGTTGTTGTTAACCTGATATCAGCAACCTTTGAAGCGATTCGTTTGTCCCCAGACCTCTTGTGATATTGGTGGGCAAAAGGCGCCACGGTGCGTCCTAAATTCGAACAGAATAACCGCTAACATCAGGTAGAGGCAGCACAAACGAATTCGAATCAGTGACCAGACTGGAGGATGGAGAAATCCGTCCAAGTCCACGTCGATTCCATGGTGAATTCTGTGATGTGCGTCTGTTGATAGTAAGGGATGTATATGTGTGAATGCTGATTATGTTACTCTGTTACAATGTCTCTTACTCTTTGAAACATGATACCGTAATATTTTACTCAGCTTCTCGGATCATGTAATCTAGTATCACTATGCGGGGGCAGTATTGTCCTGCCGCCCGCCGCGCCAGTGCCGAGGCGGTTATTGTGCCTTGTATAAACGAGGCCAGTAGCCTGGCTAGGTCAGTGTGAAAGGCAGCCACTGACTTCGTAATAATTGAGCAATCCAGTGTGTCAGTCCAGGTACGTTGATAGCCTACTAGTGTAATTCCGGGGTTAAGAGCAATTTCGTATTATCGGGTTGTCTAGTTCGTAATTAAGTCATTGTCAGTAGTATGTAAATACATATTGAATAATAATGCATTCTTATAACAATAATTATTAAGGATGTTAGAATATATTGTGCGTAATTATAAAGTAGAAAAAAACAGTAAGTTTAAAAATCATGTTAATATGCTTGTATGCAATCATTTTAAATAATTGGCTTTTATAGGTGGCATATTCACATAATCAGAAATTTATATTCTGAAACATAATTTTTAGATAGAGTATCAAATAAAATAAAATAACATAAAAATGTGTATAAGCAGTGATATTAAATTGTCGTGAATTAAAATACATAATTTCAAAAACAATTCTATAATTTGGGTTCTAGCGATAAGATTACCAAACAATAAAAAAAATTAACATAAAAATCAGAATAAGGTCAGTAGGTAGGGGTTTCATCTATATAAAATAATCAGAAGATAATCAATTACTTTTAAAGAAGTGAAAATAAACAACACAGGAAAAGTATACCATTCTAATAATATTATTGTATTCCAATATCATAAAAGTGAAAACAAACAAAATAGGAAATAGTCTAACATTCTAATAATATTATTGTATTCCAATGTCATACAAGTAAAAACAAACAACATTAGAAAATAGTCTACCATTCTAATAATAATAATATAATCTAATATCGATATGCATTGGCGGTATTGGCCTGCCGCCCGTTGGTGGCTAGGAAGTGTCCGAGGCGGTTATTGTGCCTTGTTTAAACGAAGCCAGTAGCATAGGCTAGGTAAGTTTGAAAGTATCAAAATTAGGGAAATGTGATAATTCAGTATATAATAATTAGGGTTCGAAAAAAATAATAATAATATGAAGAAAAAATATTCGAATAGAAGTTTGGTGGGAGAAGCGATATCGTAAGGAGCATTTAGTAGTAGTAGTAGTAGTAGTAAACGGAGTGGGGGTATTGTTTTCTTCCCTTTATGATACCTGGATCTATAAGATCTTTTATAACTAACCTCTTTGTGCTTGGGTCAGTGGTCTGCTTGTAGCCCGGCACTGCTTACCAGTCCATGCAGATCACTGACCTTCAAGTTGGGCAGATCGCTGAGTTCGAGAAAGGCTCGTCTCAGTAATCTGTGGCTTTTTGCGGCAAGACCTGGGCAGCGACCGACAATGTGTATGTTGTCTTTAGGTTCTTCGCCCCATATTCGGCAGTCCTTGCTCTCAGTCAAGACAAGGTTGAATAGATGTGCTCTTAAAGTCGTGTGATAGGTGAGGAGACCGATAGTGGTTCAAAGGTTCTTCTATGTCTACTCTGCTCATGTCTACGCTCAGGCCCTACTTGATCTTGGTTTTCTTTGAAAGTGGTTGCTCCATCATGGTTTTTGCCTGGCAACATCCTTGGCTCAGTTTCCAGGATGCCCGATGTACCTGCTCCAAGCAGTCCCTGATGATTTTCTTAAGGAGCATCTAGATATTACTCGATTGAATAAAAAGCATATTGTAGTTTTATACATGTATTGTTTTTAATTTGTTTTGTTGCGATTTTTTAAAGGTCTTTATGAGCCTTGTAACACTGCGACCATTGCTAATGTAAGAAGATAATCTTATAAATATATACATGTAAGGAGATTACCTTATAAATTAACTGAAGAATACTCAAATGGTGTTTGGATCTATAGAGAAAATGTCCTATTTGAGATGACATCATATGCCTGTTACTTTCGCATTCTATATTTAACTCACAACCTAAAAGTCGACGTCGTACGAAGCCACCAGTTTGTAGACAACGAAGGTATTTTCTCTGAATGAGTAGAACGGGTCACATTCAGATTTCTTGGCACTACACGTTAACTTTGCACGAATTCAAGTAAAGTCACAATTTACGCAACATCTCTTTCGATCAGACCCATATCACAAACGCCTTTAACGTGTTACACGTGTTAACGTGTTAAATGTGTTACACGTTTAATCTGTAAAGTTGGTCAGACTGACGGAAAATCGATCGTTTATCGCGTTGACTGGTGGACTGAACTGATATATTTTTAACCATTTTGATAATTTCTATCAGTCTCATCAGTCAGTTCATGATCAATATCACGGACTGAACTGATGCCAGATTGAACGTGTAACACCCGTCTTTGATCGTCGTCTCTTTGTAGCGTCTCGTCGTAAAGCAAAGTTGAAAGCTCGAACTAAACTGAATTAAACAACCTTCCTACCGAACATTAGATACAGTTGGGCGGTGTCGAACACAACTAGAGAACCCGTCACCTAAGGCTGGTATAACGATATGTGATCGTTCTTGCATCCGTGGGATGAGAGTAGACGACTTAGACAATATACAACCCACTATCTAGCTTCGCCAACTAGCCCGCGAGAGACCAACCCTTACCGCCCGTCAACTGGTAGTTAACCCAGCGGGCAGACCATGTAATTACATACACATTCGATACAGTGCGGTAGTTAACTCAGCGGGTAGACCAAGTAATTACATACAAGTATACAATGTTCGACACATTACATTACATTCGATACATACGATGTACGATACATGTTCAAACATTGTATACAATGTTCGATACATTACTTGTATCGAACATTCGATACAAATTATTTGTTATTACTGTAAAAGCAAAATTTCCACTTCTGTATACTGTGAATTGAAATTATTCCTAGAATAAAGATGAGGGTTACTGGCCTCGTGTAAACAAGGCTAGGGCTACTGTGCCAGGCTAGGTAGTTTGGGGCCAGAATCACGCTCAGCTATTTGCGGGCGGCTCTTGAACGAACAAAGGCCACTGCGCCCTCAGGTGCTCTCCATCGCTCGGGGCAAATGCCCCCGTAGCAGAGCAGGCCGCGACCATATGCCGCCGTATCGCGACGTCTCGCCCTTATTTCCCACCTGCATGTAATACCGCAGCCATTTCAATATTTACAAAACTATTCCAATATGTTTGCGTATGTATAGAATATATATCATCAGTGTATTCACTCTGCGTATAGTAGTGGCATACATATAGTAGTGGTTATTGGACCACGGTAGTCATGTCATTAACATTTCCAAAAACCAAGGATATGGACCGCATATGCATTTTTTTTCAAGAAGCTTTTTGCTAATTCTATTGCAATAAGAGCTCGGCAATATTCCAAGAGGAAGTATATCGGCATGACACAAGGAATAAAACCCATTACCTCTTTCCACACACGGCAAAGTTCCAGGTGTCTAGTGTCTACACAGGATTTAAACTTTTTAATAAATTGCTTCATAAATTAAAGGCGATTAAAACCATTAATATTTAAAAAAATACATCCGAGTATGTCTGCTTAAAATCAATGTGTACGCGCATAACGACATTTTTAAATACTTTGAAATCAGCATCGTACCTACCAATGTAATTTTAAGCAATATTTTGTTTTTATTGTCAATATCAAAATTATAGTTTTTTTATGAATTGGATAATTTTACTGTATATATGATTCTTTGTTAAATTAAATAACTAGTTTATGATTAATATTATATACAATTCGTAGTCCACCATATTACTAGTACACCATATTACGTAGTAAACCATATTGGAAATAATGGAAATAGTACGCAATATGGTAGTAATGGAAATAAATACTCTTTATTATGAACTGAACAGCATACGGCATACGATATAGTTGTATTAGTTTATACCAGTTTAGAGTGCCCATTTAGGATGTGCAACAGGGCTTGCGGAAACTAAGTTAGTCTACAGTGCTTAAATCAAGATCAAAGTCATTTATCCCATTTTAAACCTATATATTTTATGTCTGTGATTAAATGGTTTAAAAATCAAATAAAATACACTTTTACTTCCTTGTAACCGAAAGACTCATAGAGACATGTCAAATAAGCCTGAAGTTTAAGGGTTATTGTTAGTCGTTGTGACCAGAATTTCATAAGTGTGCTAAAATTCAAATCAATACGATGGTTAGAAGTGTCAAAAACAATACCATGTCGGATGTACAAAACACATCTAGGTGGAATAGTATCAGAACAGAAATGTATCAGCTGCATGGATCGATTATAAGAAAACTTTCGACTTGGTTCCCAGTTGAAAAATATATTAAACCTTTACGAAATATGTAGATCAAAAAACTTGGTAAATTGGTAGACCACTAATCATGAGTCCAGTGCAGTGACAAAATCTATCTGAGCCATAGGTATAGAAGGAACATTATTTTAAGAAGATAGCTTGGATTTTAATTCTCACACCTCTTTTACGTTGGTATCTAAAGCTATAGAGCTTGATATTTATATCTGATGTACATTTTACATTGATATCTGAGGCTATAGAAGCTATAGAGGTGCATAAGTATCTGATAATACCAGATTAGATGAACTGCTAGAAACCAAAAAAGAATTCAGCAGTTTCATTGGAATAAATCTTGATTGGGATTGATGTACAGTTATCCATGTAAAACGGGGTGTTTTGCAGCAATCTCCAGATACAGTCTTCAATAATTGGTTCTACGTATCCTCCTGCAGGAGGCAACTAAATTATATTGTTCTTGTGTATTCACTATGGCGACATAAAAAATATTGTTCGACAGAAATTCTGGTCCCACTCCGAATATGTATTTAGGATCAATATCGAACGGGACAAACAAAACTATAGTTCTGAATGAATTGGCAATTCCAGTGTAATGGACTGTTTTCGTCCTAAGACTTCTACGCTCACCTCAAGGGAGACAGATCGATCCAATATCATTAAAACTTCCTGCGTTAACGGGTTTTTCCCGTTATAGCTGACAGCTCTAGTTATATATGTATGATTATCTTCATCGTTTACCCCCCCCCCCCCCACACACACAACCCCAGTGAATCAGTGCACTGTTCGGTTTTTTGAAACCCAGCTTTCAAGCCTGGTTTTGCCCTATAGTGAAAAGCAATATAATGCAACTCCCGCCTCTTATAATCGGCATGTCGTCCATTATAATTTCCATTAGTGCGGTCTGACAGTGGCAACAAACGCCGTCAAAGGCGATAGTTCCGCCCCGCATGGGGCGCACCGCAACGCACGTTTCCGTGGCGATTTCTAAATATAGAAAATTACGTTCATTCATAGAAGGCTGAGGTCGGGACGTTGGGTGGTAGGAAGGTGGGGCGGAGCGGGGAGCGCTTCACACTCAGCCTGGCTGGCGCGGAGCGCGATATAAATAGAGCTGTAAAGTAGGACAAGGTCCTCTTGGCAGGGTCGCAGGGGACGTAGGAACGAGGAAGGTGACTCGGGCAATAGTCCTAGCGGCACGCGAAAAAATCTACCAAATTAAGTATGAAAGTAAAGCCGCTTTGCACGATTGGTCTTTACAATAATCATAATCATATAAGTATCCGAAAATCCACCCTTTAAGATTACAGCTGTCTCCAGCATTAAACCGCTAAAAACAGCATCTAAACATGTCGTACGGAAAACCCGAATTTCTTTTGCCAAAAGACAATTCTACTTTATAGGACCCAAAATTTATAGCAAAGTTGCAAAATCTATAAAAAAGTGCCAAAAAAACCACTTCTTAAAAAAAGAACTCGTTCTTCAACTTGGGAGAAATGAGGTGGAAAGAAAATAAATTATATTATATTTTTAAATAAAACTCCTTATTTTATTTTTGTCATACATCGTAAAATATTTTATATTATTTTTTAATTTATTTGTCCTATACACTTCATGTCACGTCATTTCATATTAATGTTATTGCTATAATCACGCTATTTCGATATTTTTAAATATAATTATAAGTTTAATATTATTTCAATTACCTATGTTATTATTTATTAGATTTTTTTGTTTTATTTGATTTTATATATGCGCGCAAATGAACAAGTCATCGCCAAGCCTGGAGTCTTATTTTAGTAAGGTCTATGGTCTACTTAGGCAGATTCTGCAATAAAAACCAAATCAATGTATGATTTTTTTAATGAATTAATTTATAATAAATTAAATACGGGCTACTTTTAAGATTAGTATCTATTCAACTGACATACTACTTAGAAACAAACAACATACTAGCAACTGGACAATATGGTATCTGAGGTTCCTCGCCCTGATCGAAAATCAGGCCAAGGAACCTCAGATGCAATTCTACAAGTAACAAAATACCCAATCGAAAATATAGATACATAATATATATATATATATATATATATATATATATATATATATATATATATATATATATATATATATATATATATATATATATATATATATATATATATATATATATATATATATATATATATATATATATATATATATATATATATATATATATATATATATATATATATATATATATATATATATATATATATATATATATATATATATATATATATATATATATATATATATATATATATATATATATATATATATATATATATATATATATATATATATATATATATATATATATATATATATATATATATATACACATATATGTATGTATGTATAATATATAGTATAGATAAAATAAAGTATAATATATGAATGATATTATATAAACATGTATTTACCAAAGTTTTTAATTGCAGTATAAAATTACGTGCCCATCTTATTGTAAAAGAAAACAATCTACCCTAGTACGGGAATTAACCTAATTGGATAGTTTTTAAGACATATTTATTATACTACTTTCTCTTAAATGAAGCAAAAAAATATATAATAATAACAACAACTGCATTGGGATCTTCCTCGACCTGGCCAAAGCTTTTGATTGAGGCTCTGCTTCAGAAACTGATAAACATTAGAATTGACGACAGGGAACATAATTGATATAAAAGCTACATGACTGGAATGACTTAACAAATCAAACTAGACGCTATGAAGCACTTCATATGGAATCACCCTGATTTTACCAAGTTTTATTTCCAGAAAAGCCACCTGCCACGCTTTTCACGAAGCGCCGGAATGAAACTTTTGTTTTATGGCGGCGCTTTTTCATTTCGCTTATATATTTTAAATGCCCAATTTTGCCGCTTGAATGCTGAAATTCAGGACGTGCCTCCTCTTTAAGTGTCTATCTACTTGAAATGTTTTTCTTCCTTTTCGTATCCACTTTCGGTTGGGTGAATTAATTTAATTCGCATGGGATCTCTCGCAAACTGTTTTCTTTCGCGAAATTGTTTCTCACAAACAAAAACATACAGTATGAGCAATTGACTATATGATGGGCCCGACTCCGGTCGGTGAATTCCATGGCAGCTCCGTTTGTATTTATTTATATTTGAATATTTCAAAAATCTTGTCATCCTTTATGTATATTTTTTCAATATATCATCAACATTTCTTTTACTATTAGTGTTATCGATTCGTTAAGGTTTTTGTAATTTTTTTCCATAAACATTCTCATTTGGAAGGCCAATCACAGACCAGTAGGTATGTGTTTTTACAATATAGGTATCTGGACTGTAATGCATTACACTTCAGTAAAATATAGGCAGCTGAAGTGCCATGCATTCATTGGAGTCTTTGGAAAAAAACCTTATGTTCCTAAAGGTACGTTTTCTTATATATATATAACCATATATTAAATGAGCCATTAGTTGTTGTGGTTTTTCAGTTTGTTAAGTTCTCGTTATTATATTTAATTGCCCTGTGTCATATTATACTTAAAATGGACCATCGCTAAGAATTAATTAAAATCCTGTAGTTTTATTAAAATGCATGCAAATGAATCTTTTTTCAGGCTTAATAAAGATATCAAGCTAATAGAAAAATGGTACCTGAACCAAAAAAAAATTAAGACAAAAATCTATAATAAGTTAAAGTGCGATTAGAGCCGAGATGTAAAATAAGATACCCTGTTTCCACTGGTCCGAGTACATTCTCTACGTAGATGACATGAAAGTATACTCATCCATTAGAAGTACTGAAAACTGCGTCAACATGCAGTCGGATTTAAATCGACTCTCGGCTTATTGCATCACTAATGGCATTGATATAAATGCCTCAAAGTGTCACAAAATCACATTCACGAGGAATATAAAGAAAATCAGTTGGAATTACTATATCAATGCCGTTGGTGATACCATACTAGAAAGCACTTGCGTTCGCGACCTTGGTGTATACCTTGACAGCAAACTTCTAGGCGATAGTCACTGTCGACAAGCAGCAGAGAGGGCGTACAGAATGCTAGGGTTTGTGTTAAGGATGACTAAGCCCTTCTCGGGCACCAAAGCCGCACTGACACTATACAATAGCTACGTCCGCAGCATTCTTGAATTCGCGTCTCCCATTTGGTCTCCGCAATATAACGCGCACAAAGCCCAACTGGAGCGGATACAAAGACGTTTCGTCCGGTGCATAGCCCGACGCGAACTCCTCGCTTTTGACTGTTACCGTGATAGGCTACAGCATTTTAATATGCTGTCGCTTGAGGATCGACGAACTGCTGCGGATATGACTGCGCTACATGACATCGTCAATGGGACGCTGGATAGCCCATACATAGTTTCGAGCAACGCTCTGAAGGTGCCGCAATGTAAAAACCTAACTATAAGTTCATGCTGTTACTTACCTAAATAAATAAAATAAATAAATAAAATAAATGAAGTCCTGCAATCAGATTGGTATTACGAAATAACAATATGCTCTTTAAATGTTATTGAATGAATCATCGGAGTTATTAAAGAATATAGATAAAGCCTTTTTTTTATAGTACGTCCGAAAATATTCCATTATTATTATGTTCTCATTTTTTAAAAGTACGTTTTTAACACTACTGATTTTTTGTCATGATCATAAACTTAAATTTAAAATAAGGTTTTAGTCTTTTTTTGTAAGAAAATTGAACATTTTACTAATTACATATCTTAAAAGTTAATTGTTTTTTGTTGTTTTGTTCCTCTAATATCTTTCAACTGTTGATACGGCATAACTAAAAGAAGTAGGTAAGGAAAGACAGCAACGATTCAAATTAATATTCGGGCTAAAAAACCTTAAAAAGTACAGTAACGAGGGGAGACGACGATAACGACTCGCCCCGGCCAGGAGGAAACCACTTATAAATATAAGTGGTGAGAAAATATAACTGAGAGGAAATCCTCGCAGTTATATTTTCACGGTATACGCTGCCTTTGGCAGGTAGGGTCGGTTTATTTAGGCAGTCAGTGTATATTATCTTGGCAATTGAAGAGCCTTCGCCGCATTAAGCACGCCGACGCTTACGGATAGATTACTTTGAGACCGACTCCTCTTTAAAATATAAACGAGAACTCATTATTAATGTGAGAACAATAAATCAAATTATCTAAGTTCAGAATGAGCTCTGATAGATGCTGTAAAGTGAAACAGAAAGTGAGGTATTTATATTATATATGTATTTATGTGTTACGCACGCACGCAGGCACCAAATAAATACCATGATCTTGCAAATGCCGTAACCCGGAACGGCTTCACTGTTCACCTTCACGCGGTGGAAGTTGGCGCTCGTGGCCTGCCAGCTAAATCTCTATTTCACCTCTTTAAAGATCTTGGCCTTTCCAGAAAAATAATCAACTCTTTCTTAGAAAAATTATCTAAAACTGCGATTTGCGCATCTCAAATTCTATGGCTTCGAAGGGGGAGTGAATGGGTGGTAAGGTGCACGCTCACATGTGGCAAGACAGCTGTCCTAAACCTACCACAGCCGGTTCGTAAGTCCGGAATCCACTGCTCACCCCCCAGAAGTGTAAAAAAAAATAGTATTATGATGGGCCCGACTCCGGTCGGTGAAATCCACATCATGAACTTATAGTTAGGTAGGGGAGCGAGGGGCTTGTTGTAACAGGGGTAAGTAGTAACAGGGATTTTTCACCAAGAACTTAAACTTTGTTAACGTATTTGTTTGACTTAACCTTACCTTTATATCGCGCCTCATCATGTCGTCATAGCCAGTGTCCCGCCAGACGGCGCAGTGAGCGAACACACGTACGTGCTTCATTTCTACCAGGTAATGTAAAATTATACTCTCGTAAAATTTGGTTGGCGATATTAGTATTGACTAATTTGAAAGTTTCTGTGTTTTATTTATTTTTAAATTTATCTAGCTCTGGTGTTGTGTAACAGTTTTTAACATTACTAAGTTGATTAAATAGTTACCTTTATAAATGTTCAGAATTATACTATGGGGTTAGTTGTAACAAAATATTGGGGCAAGTTGTAACATGTTACAACTTGCCCCCGACTTATCAATAACGATTTCTTAACAACCTTGTAATTTTTTTTTTCTACCAGAATGAGAAAGTATAAGAGAAATTCAGAGCGGGCAACACAAAGCCAAGAGGTGTATCATGAGCCACCAAGAAAGAGCCAGTTTTGTTACTTCTCGATAATCATATTTCACATGTGAATATTGGAGTTGTAGAAAAATCCAAAGAAAACAATGTTATCATGTTATCGTTTCCACCCCACTGCTCCCATAATTTGCAACCTTTAGTTAGACGTAGGAGTCTATGGCGTCTTTAAAAATTACACAAACAGAGCACAGACACCGTGGATACATAATAATCCAGGGAAGACGATGACTATTTATGATATCCCAGGTATAGTTAAGGAGTCATTACCGCTCGCCTTAAACCCTGCTAATATTACGAATGGATTTAAAGCTTCAGGTTTATGGCCTTTGAATGCTGATATTTTCCAAGACAGTGACTGCGCCGTCTTATGTCACCTACCGTCCAGATCCTACTGAAGAACCCGAAAATGCTGTAGATGTAACTGAAAATGTAACGTTAGATCTCGAAAACTCAGAACTATTAGATTCTGCCCCTGAATTTGATATAAGCACCACGTAAATTATAAGTTACATCAACACTGCGAATGAACCAACTCAGAGTTGCTCAGGTGTACAAAAAAATTTTTCGCCATCAAAGATCAGACCTTTACCAAAGGCGCCACCGCGGAAAACAAACACAACAAGCAGACGCAAAAGAAAATCTACTGTTTTGACGGATACTCCTGAAAAGGAAGCTTTACGAATGGAATATGAAGAAAAAACAGAAAAATATTATAAAGATAATGGCAAAGAAAAGGAGAAGGGGAAAGGCAAAGGTAAATCAACGAAAAATAGAGATGAAGTGGAAAGAGGTAAAAAATAGGTTTTATGTTCAGATTCAGAATCTGAGTCTGGAAAGTGGTATTGTCTAGTTTGTAATAAAGCTTATAAAGATTAAAATAAATGCGATTGGGTAGAATGTATTGTTTGCAAGATATGGGCACATGAAGGATGTGTCACAGGAGACACATTTTTTTTTGTTTGTATCAATTGTAACTCAGATGAGGATTGAATTTAATCATAAAGAAACTTATCCAAAGGTTTATTATTGTATACGATACTTTGTAAGATGTAAGGTATAAGAAAGAGATAATTACTAGATTTAATTTAGAGGTATATAATTTAATTTGCTGTTATTTTAAAGTGCCATGTTGATTATAAGTATTGTCTTACAAAATAAGATATATAGTTAATAATAAATCTTTTATATTGATTAGTTAAAAACTAAATTTCTGTTAATTATTTGATAAAGATTACATTTAAAGTATAGAAAAAGTTTATTTTGCTTCTAGCAAACAAACAATAAATAGTCAAAGGTGTCATATTTTAGTTTTTTATTATTGTTACTACTTGCCCCAATAGATGTTACAACAAACCCCAGCATGGGGGTAAATTGTAACATCCCGCTTTCTTTATATAAATATTTATTGTGAAATAAATACCTATAGTTTTGGTAGTTTGTTTACTTGATTTAATAGAGGAAGAGTTAAAGTATCAATTGATATTTAATTAGTGGTAATTTAACCGTTACATCTGAAGATATATAAGTTTTTCTGAAAATTGTTACAACAAGCCCCTCCCTCCCCTACATAATTCTTATAAAAAAACATGTTCTTATGCCGATTATTGCTTACGCCGTTCGAAATTATTTGAAAAATATTTTACAAACTAAATTATGAAACAAAAAATACAATGCATTCGTAAATATTTATTGGATGAGAGGAAACGGATCTATACCGCGCGGAAATAAACGACAGTCCTCCCGATGCATTTGTAGATGTCCAGTGTAACTTTGCCGAAAATATAACTTTGCCGGGAGAAGTCCACGCGGCAAGGACTTATCCCCACCAACCAAAAAATGTCAAATGACCGCAATAGTTGTATAGTTAACCACAAACATATAAATAAATCATACTTATACAAAATAAATTCAAAATAAGGTAATGGGAATACATATATAAGTTATATTATATTTATACATACTTATATAAATCAATAATTACTGGCAGTTGTCGCTGCAGCTTCAAGGGTGGTTCGTACTGCCGATTTGAAGCTAATTTTGTTTCTACTGTAAATATCAAGCTCTGTGAATTTATCGTTATACGTACGTGGCAATCTGTTAAGAATTGAATATATATATATATGTATATATATATATATATATATATATATATATATATATATATATATATATATATATATATATATATATATATATATATATATATATATATATATATATATATATATATATATATATATATATATATATATATATATATATATATATATATATATATATATATATATATATGAATATATATATTCAATTCAATATATACATATGTACTATATATATACATATGTACTATGTATGTAAGTGGCTTTTATTATTATTTTCTTCATAATCATCCCTCTAATCAATTATATATATATATATATATATATATATATATATATATATATATATATATATATATATATATATATATATATATATATATATATATAGATATATATATATATATATATATATATATATATATATATATATATATATATATATATATATATATATATTTGATAGTTTTGTGTATATATTCTTTTTAGAATTGATCAATAAGATGATTATAAAGTAAATAATTATAAAAGCCACTTACATCGTGACGAAGGATTCCCTTATATATATATATATATATATATATATATATATATATATATATATATATATATATATATATATATATATATATATATATATATATATATATATATATATATATATATATATATATATATATATATATATATATATATATATATATATATATATATATATATATATATATATATATATATATATATATATATATATATATATATATATATATATATATATATATATATATATATATATATATATATCTATATATATATATATATATATATATATATATATATATATATATATATATATATATATATATATATATATATATATATATATATATATATATATATATATATATATATATATATATATATATATATATATATATATATATATATATATATATATATATATATATATATATATATATATATATATATATATATATATGTATATATATATATATATATATATATATATATATATATATATATATATATATATATATATATATATATATATATATATATATATATATATTTATATATATATATATATATATATATATATATATATATATATATATATATATATATATATATATATATATATATATGTTCCAAGTGTTGTGGGAAAATTAATAAACCTCACATTTTTTTGTATGTACGACTTGGATACATTTTGTATTGTATTTTCGGTATTTGGATCGTCGAAACCATAGAAAATGTATGCGATTCCTTACCGGTACAACATAATATTTTTGCCTACACAGGACATACTGGTATTTGCATTTCAATAATTGAATTTATTTATTTATTTATCGATAGCGATATATCCTTGGATACTGTAACGAGCTCTCCTACTATGCCAGACCGGGTATTATCATCCGGTCGCTGTGTATTTTTTTTAACGATTTCCCCTCTTTATCCCGATATCTCGGCTCCACCGATGAACGGTGGAGAGGGCTCAGGTTCACAATACGAGTACGTGCATGCACTATCAACAATCTCGCGAACAAAGACATCCATCGCGCAATCTACACCTGGAGCCGTAATAGTCACGGACCGCGGGTTTTCCCCTAATACCCGGCGAAATGAGAAAGCTGTTACATTTGCGGCTTTGATAAAAGGGATACGAGTACTACCCTTCAGAGATCCTTTTTTTAACCCTTCGCACAAATTAGCCTGTAAGCATCGATAGATACATAATCGCCTGTATTGCGTTACTCGCAGGCCTAGCCCTAGTGGTATTCAGTTTCCTAAAATAAAGAAACGAGTCAATTGGTGGTGTTAATAGTTTTGTCTATGATCGTTCTACCGGTGCTAAATTTGAGGACACCACGAGACGGGCGCACAATGGACTGAATTGCGATTCCTGTGGACATACGAAATGTTGGATATGAAAAATGAAGTTAAATTTTAAGGATTTTATTAAATGTAAATATTGTTTGAATAAATCCAATTTTATTTTTGTACTTCTTATTTTTTAAAGTTCTTTTTTACAGAATTAAAGTATTTTAAATACAATATTTTTATGTACGGAATGAAGATTTGGTATTTAAATTAATTCTGTTATTTTTATTATATTGTTATCATTACATACTATTATTATTTTATTAAAGCTATTATAAAATATTATTATTAACGTGATTCCGCGGTCGAATGTGTTGGTAAAAAAGGAAATTATTACTGTTCTGGAAAAAAAAATCTTTAACACAATTTTTAAGCGTCAAATCGCTACTCAGCTAAGTATAATAAAGCTGTGCAACACTATTGTATTGAACTCATTACGTAAGCAATTAATCGTCTAATTTTTAAATTCGCAGAAAAATAACGTGGCAGCATATGGACAACGACACTACACTTATCTCGGACCTAAACTCTATAATATATTTGACTCACGCATAGGACAGACATTAAGCGCAACCGACTACCAGTACAAGAAATCGGTGTCACATTGGCCTTCGAATTCTACCGGGGATGAATGCGAATATATAATATATTAAAAAAAAAACAAAAAATATATGATAATAATAAAAAAAATACATATTTTTCCTACCATAAATTATAGGCTAAATTATGTATATTATATTGCTATATTTTACTATGTTGTACTATATTATAATATTTTATGTTGTATTATATGTTATAATATATTTTGTAATACTATATTGTTCCATATTATATTATGTTACGGTATACTATATTATATTTTATTATATTATATTATGTTATATTTCACATTGTCACATTGGCCTTCGAATTCTACCGAGGATGAATGCGAAAGTATAATATATTAAAAAAACAAAAAATATATGATAATAATAAAAAAAAATACATATTTTTCCTACCATAAATTATAGGCTAAATTATGTATATTATATTGCTATATTTTACTATGTTGTACTATATCATAATATTTTATGTTGTATTATATGTTATAATATATTATGTAATACTATATTGTTCCATATTATATTATGTTACAGTATACTATATTATATTTTATTATATTATATTATGTTATATTACATTATATTGTATTATGTTCTATTATATAATATTATGTAATATTAAATTCTGTTATTTTATATTTTGTAATGGTCTTTATGAGATTGAAACAAGACAGCACTATATAAGCAAGGCGAATAGGCTGAGCAAATACCACAGCACTCTATTTCCATCACTCCAACACAGGTGTACATATACCAAGCGGGGTGATGTAATCCTGACAAGTATAATGCCCTTTCGCGATTTTTTCTTATACGTATAAAAAAATGTGTAAAAATAGAACGCAATGTATTTAATATAAATAAAGGATAAACTTAAATAACAACACCAAAAAGTTAAGTAAAAACTAACAATATGTGTTTTTCAAGATACATTTTAAACCTTAATAATCTAAAATATAAGAAAATCGACCTAAAGGTTATAAGTTTGTTGTAGATAGATTTAAACGTAGTTTATGTTGACAGAGTATGTCGTTGTTGGAAAGAACCGACTGTACTTGTATATATATGGACTATCACTTTAAGTTTCTTTTCTCTATTTTTCCTCTGCAATTCCTCGTAGAACCTACAAAATCCGCTTGATAAATCATGGAGATGGGCCCCAGGTATAATTTGATCTTCAGACTAAGGGACTTGTTAATGTATACTCCAGCACTATTCACAGTGTTCGGGTTATCAACCGCGATAAAGAGGTTTAAATGCTACATACAAGCTGAGGATTGAGCGTATTCAAAAACGATTTATACGTCATCTAAATTTCCGCTTATTTTCCAACGGCTTGTCGTACGCTGAAGGTCTGCAACGCTATGGTTTAGAGACATTAGAGGACCGGCGAGTAGTATCAGATATGTCGTTTCTACATAAAATTGTTCATACTGGGTTGGACAGTCCATACCTCCTGAGTAGGGTGAGCATACGAGCGCCATCCCGACTAGCACGCGCTCACTCAACTTTTTACGTACCAAAGTTCAACACTAACTATGGTTCCAATTCGTTATTTCCGCGCGTTATGCATGCATACAATGTATGCTTTAACGATATTGACATTATTTAACCATTAAAATAGTCGATCCTTTGGGAGGTACGTGAGAAGCTGATTATCAGATCGGATTGAATTAGCACGCACATACAAGCACATTCGCACTACAGATACACACACCCACACACACATACATACACGCACTCACACACCCCAACACACATAAACACGCACACATACATGGCTTTCAATCACACAAACACACACCAACACCCATACACTCGCACATAGCGATTTTAACTGTTAGTTTTAAATTCTTTTTGGTTTTCTTTGTATTGTATCGTTTAGCATATTTTGTAATCCTTATAAAGCAAATAATTTAAAACATCATTGGCTTTACTACTGTCATATATTACGCTTATATGTTATTTTTTATGCTGTATGTTTTTAACAAAATTAAATTTAAAAAAAATAAAAATAAATGAAAAGTAGTTTCTATACCTTACATGTTAAGTATCATCATCATCATCATCAGCGCGCATTCGCCCACCATTGTGCATACGCCTCTCCAGTCACTCTCCATCCGGATCGGTTGTCCGTTTCCCTCATCCAGACAGGTCCAGCTGTCTCCTTGATGTCATCGGACCATCGGGCCGGTGGTCTGCCCACACTTCTTCTGCCTGCCGGGGTCTCCACTTTAAAACGCGCTTGCTCCACCGTGCGTCGTGTCGTCGGGCCACGTGGCCGGCCCAAGCCCATTTCAGCTTGGCCACTCTTTGACCCACGTCGACCACCTTCGTGCGCTGTCTGATGAGCTCGTTTCGGACTCGATCGCGCAACGATATTCCAAGCATGACTCGCTCCATGTTACGCTGCACCACCTTAAGCTTGTGGATCATCACAGCAGTCAGTGTCCATGTCTCACAAGCATACGTCATAGCCGGTAACACGCACTGATTATACACCTTTGTCTTGAGCGATTGGGGAATCCTGGACTTCAGCACGAAGCTCAGCTTCCCGAAGATTAAGTATTAATAAAGTAATTTCATATGATTTGATTAAGTCCTCGATAAGCAATAAATAAATGAAAATTGATCGCGGCCCGCAGAGGCGAAGACACAAATTGTATACGACCGCAGTTGTAGGCGACCGCAGCGGTCCGAAACCGCAAAGCTGCCTGCCGAGCCTGTATAAATTAATCGTGGACACCTGGAACTGCGGCGGCCACAGGAATCAGCGTCACGCGGTGCCACATCCAAAAGGGGGATTAACCACCTTCCTTTAACCGCCTTTGCTCCCTGTGTTATTTGCTGATGCGATATTATTGCGGGTAGGTTGGTAATTATACAACAATAATACAACTATGAAATCGGAGACTATTGCGGTTGTTTGACATTATAAATAAGATAAAAAATGAATTTACGTCGTGAATCAAGCACGCGATCTATGCGACACTGGGCATTTACCGCGGGAGATAGAACATGTCAATGATATCCTTAGGAGAAGTAGATACGGAAAATATCACAAGATACGCACATGATCCAATACAGACGAAACCCAGAAACGGAGCAGATCAAAAGCATTCTTACCATACGTCAAAGGATTAACAGATCGAATAAGTAAGATGCTAAACAAATTCGATATAAAAACGACCTTCAAGCCGATCCAAAATATAGCTCGATTTTTGAGGGCTGTAAAGGATATAATACCACTGCAAACCACGGGTGTGTATAAAGTCGAATGCAGCTGTGGTTTAGCCTACGCTGGACAAACGAAACGGCCGATAGCAACTCGATTGATGAAACTTATCTTATAAACTATATGACTTATGGAGTACTATTTTGGCGAAATGCTCCAACCAGTAAAATAATCTTTCTTATGTAAAAGAGAGAAATGCGCAGCATGTATCAGGTAACGACTAGGACCTTATGCAAAGAATATTTCAGTAAGGCAAGGGTAATGACTATGTATTCGGCGTTCATATACCAGTGTTTAATGTATGCTAGAAACTGCAGAAACTGCAATTAATGCAGACATTCACTCGCATCATACCCGCGGTAGCTCCCTTTTATGCGTACCCCGAATACGGCTGGCAAAAGTATAGAAAAGCTTCTTGTACCTTAGCATTAAATTCTATAATCTACTCGCTACAAAATTTAAACAGCTGGAGGACATAAAATTCAAAAAAACACCAAGGAGATGCTAATGGGCTACCCATTCTATCATCTGGCCGAATTTGAGGGCCATGATTTTTCAAATATTGTGCCCATTTAAATTACCTAAAAAAGTAAAGCCTTATTGTCTGATTATTTTATATGGTCTTATATCTGTACTTTTAGTTTAACATGCATAACGTAGCTTTAATTCGATTATTTAACATTTTACTGACAATTTGAATATTACGATGGATAATTTTACTACGTATCTTCTCGAATTACTAACTACTTCAAATATTAATCTATGTTGGCTAACAAAAATATTATTAATACGAGTATAATACTTTACGAACAAGAACGCACGTTTTATTTCCTATCTAAATATTTATGTATTTGACAATGAGTATATACATACGAACAATTCAATGCTCATGCTAATCCATAAACTAATACGCCTAAATTACAAGATAAAGGGAGGCATTAGTATTGTGAGCGGATTCTAAAATAGAATATGTAATTATCTTGTGAATATCGGAGTAACATCGGGGTACTGCAGCCGACGCTAATGACTAGGATCATTAGTGTGCTATTATTCATCGTTTATTATAGGCTACTTTCAGAACGATATCAAGCAAGATTTGTTGGATAGTGATACCTACCTATAAGTAGTCGGTTGCAGCAGTAGTGGGTTGCGCAGCCATTTCGAGGAGGTCAACATTTTAGTAAAAATATCCTATTAAAGAATGACCCCAATTGAATCGGTCATTCTGAAAAAGCATTTAGCGACCTTCCAAAATTTTACTCATTCAATAAAAACGTATCTAAATCTACTATAGTTTTTTTTTAATGATATATTATCTTAAATGAACGCCGATTCTAATTAGTTTCATCAATGCTTTACAAAAAACCGTTTTCGGGATATTCAGTTTTGAATTCTAGGATAATGTGCCGTTTTCCAAGCGAACATCATTGCGAATGTTCTTTTTCAACTGGCCATCGCAAATTACATCGATAGTTTTTCCCCACAACAAAACTAATCATGTATACATCACGTTATACGTCTTAATATTTATTATTCTTTGTAATTACTAGAATATTTAAGAATTTAATGTTTACATTACACGCTATATTTACTTACGTTACATTCAGATATTTATATTCAGATATTGACATTCACATTGCAAATATTGCATTGCGTTACAATAAACATTTACAAGGTACCGATTAATTTGCATTACATAACATTATATTACACATTACATTACATATATTTTATTGTAGTCTTAAAAAAGTTTTGGTCGTCATCAAAACCTTCATTCTTATTCTTATTTGTAGTATTAGGTAAGTGCTTTTGTAGTCAAAAATTCCGCGAACATGTCAGTTTTGACGTCGAATTTGGCAGATAAAGACGTTTCATTTGCGCGAAAATTGAATCTTCACGAGCCATAAACAAATTGACATTGAAAACATTTAAAAGACCACAAATAATGTGTCATTAAACGAGCTTTACAGAATGACTATTTTATTTGTATGTGTTATTTAACGATTTTGTAAGCGTAGAATAGGTGTCGCTTTCATTACTGTCACTTTGATCGTTCGCCCGGATGTAAAAAAGTGATTCCGATCGAAAATAGCGTTTCCGAAAAATTCCGAACAATTAACCGACCTTTGGGTTATTATTCAAAAAGTAGGTAAAAAATCGTTGTTTTTTTTTTATTAGATTTCTTAATAACAATACTTGTTTACAATATACCGGTCAATTTTTTTATACAATAGACCCATGTATGACCCTTTTTTGTATTTGAAATCGTAGGAACAATTTGATTTATCAAGTACGCTTTGTGAGTATCGTTTTTTAAAGTTTTTTTTGCTTTTTTGTTTATTTTAAATCTTGAACGTACGGGATACGGTTTGTTGCATACGAGCGATAATATAGCGGACGTATCTCGAATGTTCATATAGGCAGGGGGGGGGGGGGGGGGGTTTATGCGGTTTCCAGAATGACCGATTCAATTATTGAAGAGTATAATTAATTTTTTGAATATGTCTTTTAATTTCTTTAGGTTTCGTGTCTGAATCAAACGCGTGTGATTATGACCGTGTATATCACTGCTTCTTTTTGAAGTGAAAACATCTGTAAGTTCGACGAAAATTTCCCGAATTTCAAGATGCTATAATTCGGCAATGAACCGATACAACCGACCGACTACATCTAGAGAGCCTAGACGTGTAAGATCTAGCTAAGAGATTATTGCGGCGGTAGATGCAAGACTTTATTTCTGGGTGTGGCATGCAAAAAATGAAGATGGTAATATAAGGGCACGTTTTAGTGATGTGTCATTCCGGATGCACCCGGGTTCTCAAACCCACCCGGAAGAAATCCGCTGTTAACTCCAAAATTATACTGACCACTCGGGGTTATTTTTTAATTGAAATAATATCCCAAGATGTCAAAACCTAATTTCGCTAATGAACAAACCTCTTACCTGTTATTATCAATGAGAAACATTCATAGAGCTCGCGTTCGCCTAGGATTATTCCCGCATATAACAACTCACTTTATCCGTAATCTTTGTACATGGTTTTTGAACTTTCTATACCTACTGTACCTTACATGGTTTAGACCGACTAAACGATGTAAAACGACGCTTAGCAGACGTTAACGCACGACTGCGATGCAGGTGCAGTATCCACTCACTCTCACTTCAATTGCTTGGCCGAAAACGCCACAAAGCCGTTACGACCAGCATTTCGATATTTGCATGCGCGCTCGAGTTTGTCTTAACTACCCTGTAAAGCCTACGTGTAATTAATGTCGATTACAACTGTTACAGTTTTCATTATAAAAAAAGAAGTGAGTATATGGTTCATTTGATTTGATTAAATATTTTTGACTTATTCGGCTGTAAACATAAGACATTGAAAAATTGACTTGTATTTGTAGTAGAATGGAACCTTTTAAAATTTTCAGCGATAAAGTAGCTTTTTGTTACTTCTTTATAATATTGCCTATTCAATAATATTAAAAAATGTGATATGTGCTCAACAAAATAAGTTATACACAACGGAAATTTTATTATTCATTAGATTACCTGCGCCGCGACTAAAACAAATGCGATCTATGGGCTCCTGAGGGTGCGGGGGGTGGAGATAATAAATTTATTTCATGCACGATAAAACAATGATAGGCTACTAGGGATGGAACATGCATATGATAAGAAATAACGATGTTAGGAACGAAAATATACCGAGTGCGATCGATTCGACGCCGCGCGACCGTTTGAAGGTAAAGAAGACTTAGATAATTTTGATCAACACAGACTTTGCTTTATCCGGTCGCAATCGAGTACGTCAAAGGAGACGCATTTATATGCTTGCTCTCCTCTATCATGTATTTTCCCAATTAACACCATCCTGTCTCAGCATGCTTTTCGAACCATATGGTTCCCACGGTCTCGTACTTCAGTCAGCCTCTGACAATTTACTCAGAATTCCTTGTCATAACACTGATTTCTTCTACTACTACTCATTTTGTGTCCATGGTGCAAGACTCTAGAATGATCCCCATCAAATAAACGAAACTCGCCTTCTTTAAGAGCATTCAGCACTTATCTCAAAAAAGTGAAAGGTACTTTTCGAAGACGTAACCAGTTCTTCCCTTTCTCTCTCTTTCAATTTTCCCTCCTCAATAATTCTTATTTTTAAATATAGTAGTTTGTATTTTATGCAAACAAATTTATTTGCTTAATAATCTTTATTCCCAAAACGCGCGCATGTACCAATGCACTGTGATAAGGTTAGTTGCGAGATATTGTGCAATAGGCTCGCCTTTTTGTATTTTATTTTTTAAAGGCCAAAAAAAGGGTATAATATTATTACAATTATAGATTAGATGTCAATGTGTGTATCAGGCACTATTATAGTATCTAAGAAATAATAATAGATAAAGAATAGGTGAGTAACAGTATAATAATGGCAATGTGTTTCAAATCTTCATTGGACCAATTATTTATTTTTTTATTTATTAAAAGTAAAGTTTATATTCCTGCAGCATTAAAAAAATGTGTATGGGCAATTATCAAAAAAGAAAGCACACTGCAGCTTGATCATCTTGATCACTTCCTCAACGCCGCCTAACTAGGCCTAGGCCTGTTATAAGGCAGGCGTACCAGGAAATATTTTACCTGTGCACGCGTCTAGTTAAAATTAAAACAAAAATCAAAAGAAATCAAATTACGAAATCATTAGTTTTTAGGCAATCATTAGATCACATATCAATAGGAAAAATAGATTGAATAAAGAATTAAAATTAAAGAATTCGCTTAAAATAGTCAAAAATATGCAAAATAATAAATATCTGAATTACATTTTCAAAACTATCTTAAGAATTATCAGAAGTAAAGAATTAAAAATAAAATCATAAATAAATAAATAATAAAATCTTATTTAAAATCATAAAAATAAAATCATAAATTAAGTTTGGTCTTTTTTAGAACACGAAATGTTTATTCACGAAACTTAATACATAACCTACACTGAAACTTCGCACCGTATTTCCAGGGAGTGTACGATGCCATCTGCCATCTGGTCCAATTCTGAGAGCGCCATCCTACTCGGATGGATAACTTAAATCGTTTCGATCCGGCCTTCTGCTACAGACAGGTCAATCGGGCTGCCGCCTCCGAATCGCGGCCCCAATTTCGGCCCGACCGGAAATCGCAGACAGGCGAAATTTTCTACGCGAAAAACTCAGAATTATTCAGATTCAGGAAGGGTTATGGAAAGTGAAATTCGTATTGAATTCGGCGAGCGCCACTAAAAGCATCTTATTTTTACGAAAGTTGTCATTCCAAATTGATGTCGAAATATCGTAGGTACCTGTGACGCTAAACGACATTATAACCGAGCGAAAAAACGGGGGTAATAGAATTTGAAGCGTTTAAAAATTGTGCGTTTGAGAGTTTTATTCTTTCGTGTATAATTTATAAGAACGCCGCTCCCGTGAGATAATCGATACATTTTTTTCTTTCCAACTTTTTTCTTTCTAAATTTTTTCTTTGGTCGGAACTAATTAATTATTAGAAACTCAATTAGACGGATGTCCGGCCGACATCGACAACGAAATCACGCAACAATGGGTGCTGGTCTGATTACAAACGGGTCTGGTCTGATCTGGAGGGCTATTCTCGATAAAATTTGCATGCTAAAGGGCAATGGGCAAAACTGTATGGGCGCTGGGCCCACCTCTCCAATAACAATAACGTATTTACCATTAGAAATATTTATTTATCTGGAGTATTTATGACTATTAGCTTACTTTAATTAAAAGCCCTTTCGGAATTTTGATGTTCGGGATCTTCCTAAATATGGCTAATTACACGAAAACCCCTAATGCCAATTATTTATTAGAATAAAATATTTGCAATGAAGATCCATAAAAGATAATATATTATGATGTTCGGTCACTGGGCACACATCATAGACAGCTTGCAGCATATTACATATGGTATGTCAGTAAAATGATGATGAAGCAATGAAATCATGAGACACATTACAGAGTTCATACAACATAACCCAGTATTTTCCTTCCGTATACTATTGAAAAATAGCAGCATTCTTAGGAATATAAAGTTTGTACTCACACATCGTACGTACTTTATCGTTTGGGGTATTATGCGACGGTTTTCGTTGAAACAGTTATTAAAAATACAATGCCTGGGTGTGTTAAGTGCCATAAAGGGCATGAGGTAATTAGCCACATTTAATGGGTTAAACTCAGAAACAGCTGATTCAATAGAAACAGAAACACTTAAGATCAGTTGCTTTAGTAATAAATGTTCTACATAAAGAGATTTTCCATTGGTATATAATTTATAGCTATTTGAAGAGTTGGCCCAAAATGCCCATTCTCTTTTGGAAATAGCCCATGTAAATCAATAGGACTATAGACAAATATGGCAAGCAAAATTTTCAAAAATTGCCCCGCTGCTTCCAAATCGATAATACTTAATCGAAATGGATTATAGTCTGACAAGCAAATCATGACTGTAGGGTGCGATATTTCTAAATTAAGGATAGTATTAAAGCAACATTTTTTCGAAACTCTTATCACCCGGATACAAGAGGATCAAGCAATCTTGACAATGCTACTTTTTCTGTGATGTTGCTGCTAACGTGCTAGGAATACAAGTAATTATGGTAACAGGTAGGTATTTTATTGTCAGAATTGCAAAGAAACTAAACATTACCAAAAAAATATCGCTTTTATAGAAACAATCGGCGATTGTATCCATCAACGCGCAAAATATGTATCTTCATTGCACTATCGATGGAAATCAATAAGTAAATAAAAATAAAAAAACAAATTGCAAGAGGATTCCAACTATCCGTCTCGCGCAGAAAGCCTACGTTTTACTCTCTAGAGATTTCGAGTCTTAAACGAGAGCTCTCTTCCCCGTTTCAGAAAGTCTCTGTAATCATCTTCAAAATCCCTTAATCTGCGTCTGAAAATAGAACCGCTAAACCACCCTGCTCAGCCAAAATGGCCATTGCCATCACTATAATGAGTTCCATTCGTTCTGACCTACAATTAAAACTCCCCGTGTGTTACACCAACTCAGTAGAATCAGCATTACCCTTTCGGAAGGGCGGAATATTTTAGCCGTAACGTCGTACGAAAACCTGGCATTATTCACCTGATAGCGCTTGATAATTTAAGCGCTTATCTCTACGTTCTACGCTTTGTACGAGTACGTGAGGTGAAGCCGGATAAAATTTGCGCGGCAGAGACGGGGAGAAGGTGTAGTGTTGTGTAACTATGCTATATTTAAAATATAAACTAGATGTTTATAGATATTAAAAGAGATATAAGATAACTCATAATGCAGGCACGGAAGAAAGAGACGGGAGTGAGATTTGGTAAAGTATACATGTGTAGTTATTTTTACATGTCAGGGCTCGTTTATAGCGGGATAGAGTATTGGGTATGTTTTTATATTTTAATCAATATTGTTGAATTAGATTTTTTTGTTTAATTATATATTTACATTAAAAAAAATAATGTAGATATTTTTTTCTGTTATTTCTTCTCTTGTGCATGTCGCTTGTGTGTGTATAAATGTATTAAGGACAATTCGCTGCTTGCCTTTACACAAATCTTTACATTTAATGTGTCGTCATTCTTCATTTAGGATACGTTATTTATATTTGACGTAAAGTCACGCTGCTTCAATTAAGCGGTTTCGTGTAACTTGGGCCATAAGGTCCAATGTGTTCTCAGGTCGGCCCAAGTCACGATTCAGCTCCTATTCAGTAGCCTCCTCGAGTATACTGACTACCCTAGAAAGAACTCTCGCTTCTCAGGCCTCGCGGCTGGTGGATCGGTTTCCCTTGCGGGATTGCCCTCCGGCGCTACTGGATGGTTTCAGCCAAACGTGCGGCGTCAGCCAATCTGTTGTACACTCTGACTAATTACTGAAGGAGTGTGGAAGTATACTGTCTTTTAAGCAGCAGTGGTGGATATTTACCTGTTGTCATGCCACTCTTGAAACGATCTATTGGGCACCCGATCCCGATTGGTATGACGGGCAAAGGACGAGTAGGTCCGCGATGAATTCATACTGAATTACCGCTGTAATACAACAGTTAGAGGCCGCGCAAGCGACTTCGGACCCGAAACCAGTGGAGAAGTCGGAGGTATCCTGATGGTTAATTCCGGACGGAGAC
The DNA here is from genome assembly GCA_944548615.1 of Micropterix aruncella. Lineage (NCBI taxonomy): Eukaryota > Metazoa > Arthropoda > Insecta > Lepidoptera > Micropterigidae > Micropterix > Micropterix aruncella. The sequence continues at coordinate 25,472,920 of OX155952.1, read as the reverse complement.
ATCCTGCCAAAACTGGTAGTCAGAAGCGAGGCTGCCCGCTGAGTCACCTTTCCGGTACCTCGCTGTAAGGCGTTGGCCTCTGACGGGTATGTTGGCTTAACTGGACGGTATCGATTGGCTTTGTCGGTGGTTTGTATCGTCCCTAAGTCTTCTACGCTCACCTCGCGGGAGACAAAACGATCATTATGTTTAAAACTTCCTTGGGGTGACGGGTTCGCCAGTTACAGTCGACATCTCCAAGTTTCCAATAATCAACTGGTACCTTATTTCATAATCGTTAAAATGACACAATTTAGGTGTAGTTTTCTGATCATAACTCAAAGCTGCAAAAATTTTGGTCTGATAATATAATAACAAATTGTATTTAGTTAAGAGGTAAAACATAAATTCCATAAAAATAAATGGCACAAAATTATGCACCAGCAAATCACAAAAAATGGATAAAGGACAATAGATAATATGAAAACAAAGGCTTCATGATCTCATGACCAAGACACTACAAATGAGGTGCATCTTCAAATAAAAAACTGATATTAAGGAATCCCTTTATCGTCAAGGTGGAAAAAGTAAACAATAATGTAATTATAATTACATACATAGATTTATTATTATTATTTAAAAAAATATAGAAAAAAACGATCAGCTAGTTAGAGAACATTGAATATTTTTATAATATTTTTGTTATTTGAAATATATTTTCTAATTAAGGGATTGTTTAAAATAAATTTAAGATAATGTACGTAATATCACTTCCAGTTCATTCCACACAACAGTGACAGAAACTCTGCTTAAAGCTAGATTTCGTGTGTTTGGGGTCAATAGCAATATAACTGAGTACTCTCGGATACGCTATTAAGTATTAGGTACTCACGCAGCGTGTGACGGATAACGTTCTCTTGTCAAATTTTTCCCTTACCTGAAACAATATTAAAGAAAAAATATTACTATATATCCCAAAACGTTATGTATATTTTTAGACCGTGAAAAATACGACAAAGGAAGTGTAAGCAATATATAGAAACATATTGGAAATGTTTTTTCATTATTAACAAGTTCCACGTTAATCGGGAAACATTTGCTAACGTCTTACATTTTAATAATATCTCGAACAATAAACCCATAAGTAGGATGCTTCGCACCTTTAATAAAAACTGCAATAGTAAAGATATATTTAATAACACATTCTCGGCCATCAAGAAGTCCTTGTTAGACAAAAAAAAAGTGTATGCATTATTAAAAAAAAATATATATATTTTATACTATGTTTATTTATATCATTATTCACCTATTTATTTATCCTACATATTCATTTTTTATATCATCTATAATTTAACTCCATATTAGTATTTTCCTGTTACTTCTCTTGTTTTGTTTTATTTGGGAATTAATTACTTCTTATAGAGCATAAATATTGAATATACGAATTGTTATTACATTATATGAGAATAGGTTGCAGTAAAGTTATATGGCTATATGAAGTTACATGAGGGTAATATAGAGTAAAGATAGAGTCCTTTAATTAAAATGTATTCATCTACTATCTGTGTTGGTGCATATTACCTAAATAATTGAATTAATAATATAAATAACGATACGCGGCGCTTGTGATGCGGCTTAAGATGAGAGAAGAATATTCAAACTTGAGTTTTTTGTAGGTATTCATAGTCACGCCTCTGCGCTCCACTTGGTTGGGGTA